>OY730194.1:91104047-91540818 GCA_963422505.1 Pseudognaphalium luteoalbum
TGACGGTCCGAACCAACGGTGCCGTGCCATATGTGTTGGTTACGTTCCGTCGGTCAGAAGCGACGTGAGATGACGATGGGCGATGGGAATGGTCTAGCTGGGGGTTTTGTGCTTTTCATTTTGTTTTCTAATCGAAGTTTCATATTTCACTATAACGATCTAAGCTTATTTCAATTGAAAAAAAAAATTATGTTGCAAAAGGAACCACTACATTTCAACACACGAGACCAAAAGCAAGCGTTCACATATTTTAGATATAAAAATAACAAAACTGATCCTTGTGATGAAGCCTTTAACTGAAGAATTTAACTGCCAACTTAATATCTCGTCATTACAAGAACCCTATATTTTTACACATAATATATGTACTCAAAATGAAACACAAGAATAATAATAATAATTAAAAAAACCTAGTACACATTCTTTCGTCTTAACTCCGTTGTGCGTGAGACAGATGAATCAAAGACGAAGAGAAAGAGACCGAAGGTACGGTGCCATAGATAGATACCTGTCGAACGAAGTGATCGAAAGGTGTCTCCAACTAATAATTGAAATAGGTTATTTTTAAACAAACGTTATGATGAGAAATTAGATATCAATCAATATTAAAAAATACGAGCCGGTAAAAATCGATCTAAAATACCACATTTAGTGGATACTTTTAAAAGAGAACTTACTATAAAACATAACATGTAATAAATGTCATGTACCGTCAATCCTTGCTTCAATTTTTATGTTCTTTTTAGGTTTATTACCATTAGCATGGCCATAATTGTAAGAAAAACATACGTAGGGATCAAACATAAACTCTCAACATAACAAAGGGTTAAAAGTGTAAATGTGTTAGACGGTCAACAGTCTCCATCTCAGTGAGTGAGGGCTGCAACGCAAATGGTAGTAGTATCTGTTCCGTCTATTCAATCAAGGTTACTAAACCCTTTAAAACACTCAATTCTTCATCTACAACAACAACAAAATCATCAGCTCAATCTCAGAAAACCTAAGAATAAATTAATCAAATCCAATTTAGCTACTGTTAAACCGATTTCTACATCATCCGATATGGTGAAAGCAATTAGGGTTCATGAACTTGGTGGCGCTCAGGTCTTCATTCCTCTTTTATTTTTTCTTAATTTTGAAATGCAATCAAGTTCCTTTTTGCTTGTAACCACTGCTAAGTAGTTAACTAATTGGGGAATACAGATTGATCAAGTGGAAATATTATATTACTGGTGTTCTTTCATGATTTGCTGTGAAGCTAAAGGGTGTAGATACGTTTAGCTTCTAAAATGCTTTTGATTATTAGCTGTAGCTACCTTTTAGTTAATCATGTGTTATTATAAGATAAGAAATGGAAGCAGCATTAGTTGGATTTACTTCTAGTAGTTCATACATCATAGTCACGTTAATCATGTGTGCGCTTCACACATGTCGTTATGATTAGCGTTACATTGTTTGGATATCTGAGCGTGGTTGTGAATATTTTTTTCTTGGAAAAGATGGTTATTGATATTATTATTTCTAAAGC
Organism: Pseudognaphalium luteoalbum; assembly: GCA_963422505.1. Lineage (NCBI taxonomy): Eukaryota > Viridiplantae > Streptophyta > Magnoliopsida > Asterales > Asteraceae > Pseudognaphalium > Pseudognaphalium luteoalbum. Next base: position 91,105,576 of record OY730194.1, read on the forward strand.
TACTAAATTTTGATATTGTCTGGCTTAAATCGTGGTCAAGTATTCAATGTTTGAATGATTTGTGTTATACTGTATTAAATTATAAAAATTAAACTGGCAGGTCTTGAAATGGGAGGATGTTGAATTAGGAGACCCGAAAGATGGAGAAATTAGGGTGAGAAACAAAGCCATCGGAGTCAACTTTATTGATGTTTATTTCCGTACTGGTGTCTACAAGGCAGCTGCAGTTCCGTTTACTCCAGGTTAGATGTTATTTCATCTGTTACTATATAATGCTGAAAATTCAGACGTACATATGGAACTATTTAAGTGCATTTGTTAAAAAGTGAAGTTTGGACATCCATTATTCCAGTACTTAGTACTCTCGTTGCCCAAGAGTATATACAACGTTTGTTTGACAGGGCACATCGTTTACTATAAGTAGTTAGCCATGTCTAACATTTAAAGATCTTCCAATAGTGTCAAAAATATAAGAAGCAATGGGTAAATTTGTATTACAACCATGGTAAACAGCCAACTGTTACCTATTTTACCCCGTCCCAGCAATGAATTAGTTGTCCTTATGTTGATGTTGGTCTAGTTTCACTTTATGAAACATAATGCCAAAGTACGGGACTAATCGGACCAACCCTCCGAACACTTCTCATGTTCTTACGACTTATGAGTTATTACTATCAATTATTAAATATGGGCAATACTTCGTATTTGATTTCCTTAGAGTCTTTGGATGACTCATATTACTACTTTCAACTTCATTTGAAATTCTGAAAATATACTTCTATCTAAATTTTTTCTCATTTTTGTTTCTCAAAAATGATCATGGAGGTTGTGTAATGCTTCATCGACACAACAGTAATAGTCTTTTGCTGAATATTGAAAATTAGGATTAAATTTCAAAGAATGAGGAATAACACTATATATCTTTTACTTGAAGGTATGGAGGCTGTAGGTGTTGTGACAGCTGTTGGTCCTGGACTAACTGGGCGCCAAGTTGGCGATCTTGTTGCTTATGCTGGTTTTCCAATGGGAGCATATGCTGAAGAGCAGATACTTCCTGCAGATAAAGTGGTACCTGTTCCTACTAATATTGACCCGAGTGTAGCAGCTGCTGTTTTGCTTAAGGGAATGACTGCTCAGTTCCTCCTCCGCCGTTGCTTTAAGGTGAAATTTCAGTTGAATATTTTCTAGGGATTTGTGTGTGATTGGTTAAGCTTTTAGCATTCTATTAGGACCTTGATATGATATATGAGTAAATGATAGTAAGGCCCAAGGAAGGAAACATATAACATATTCATAAATTTGACCTACCTCTTAACATAATCTGTTCTGAAGTGCATATTATTGTTAAAACAACCCTGGATAAGATGTGGAATTTGTATTTTTTTCCATCTTAAATGCCAATTCAGAAAATCTATATAAAAGGGGAATGTGTCAAATGCTCTGAACATGTCAAACAGGTTGATACTGTCAACCTCCTAAATCATAACTTGAAGAATTTTGATAATGTATATATTTATCTTTTTGTTTGTGATATAATTTCCTTTGATTTTATGTATAACAACAATAATCATTGCTGGAAAGACATTGTTGCAATTTTTGTGTAACAGATAAAGTTAAAGGTAGCAATTTTGGGCTATTGTCTTAATCTCTGACGTTTTATGTTTCATATGGGCCAAATTAAAAAAATGTGGTCAAAAGGAAATGAGGCACATGGGTCGAACGGGTCAAAATATCATTTTGTAATATAGTCTTTGACTCTTTGTATTCACGTTTAAGATGCTAATAGTATATATAAAAGTTAAGCATAATTTGGACCAAAAGTGTTTCGGTTCACCTGGAACGTTTCAATCTGCACCTAAATCCATTTTAACATCTTAACCAAGCCACTCTTTTTGTTACCTCTAGTCTCTAAATAGAGCATAATATACCGAAGTTAAAAGTCATCGATGCCAATTTCATTTTGCTACTACTTGCAATGTTGATGAACCCATTTGTACATCATTTATTATAAAGGTTGCTAGTGATTTTTCACTTTGCATTCATGCTGGTATATCTGTTAACAGGTTGAACGTGGACATACAATCCTTGTACATGCAGCTGCTGGTGGAGTTGGATCATTATTGTGTCAATGGGCAAATGCACTTGGAGCCGTGGTTATTGGAACCGTGTCGACCAAAGAGAAGGCTGCACAAGCGAAGGAAGATGGGTGCCACCATGTCATTGTCAGCAAAGAGGAGAATTTTGTTGAACGTGTTACTGAGATCACTGCTGGGGAAGGGGTTGAAGTAGTCTATGATTCTGTTGGGAAAGACACCTTTGAGGTAATATGTTTCTCTATAAGGTTTAGAGGTGACCTAATGGGGGTAGGTTAGGCAGGTCTGTAACACGTCCCAACATGTTAGGCCTGGGTCGGCCCGGGCTAACCCATACACTTATGTCCCAATATTTATCAAATATATAGTGTGTCAAATATGATAGAACTTTTTTATATTTAACCATATTAGTCTAGCTTTGTGAGTAAAATGGTTTATGAATTTTAAGGCATATTGAAAATACACTTTGGGCGAACTTTAATCCGTTTGGCGCACATCCTTTTTAACTTAAAATAATATATATTCCATGTTTGACTTGTTAGAAAAGAAAAAACCCGTAATAAACTCATTTATAAGTTAATGTGTCAGATTTGTACCTCTGTGTTTTCTCTTGTTCATAGTTTTTGTTTACTTGAACCATCCCAATGCCTGATTCTCGGTTCTCGTTTTGTAGGTCCATCCTTTTCGCTAACTGTAATCTGTAAAAAAGTTACAACATTAGATATGATTTGTGTCAGGACTAATGCGACCCACAAAATGTGGATGTTAGTTGAAACTTTTTGGGCTTCATAGAACCAGTATTAGCCTTTTAAGCTTTTAGTGTGTCTTTGAATACTGAGTTTCACAAAATACCCTTCCAATCCATCATCTATTGAGCATGTCTGAGTTCTTGATGGTAGACTATTAAGATTCTTTCTTGTCCAGCTTTCTTGACCTGGAAGAATGCAAGTCAAAGACTGTTGAACTGCAAAATCGAATATCGATAAGATTCCTTTCATGGATTTAATTGGTGAACTTAATTCATGTTGCACTTAGATGAAACTTAATTTATTTATACCGATTAGGATCATTTTATTTGAAAACATATTATACTGTTTTCTCTAAGAATAACTGACGAGAATCAGTACATTATTATACTGCTGTTTTTGAACATATCAATGTCTCATCGATTAATCTTGTAGTCATAATTAAAATTAGTATGTATTAGTTTTTCCTGGTCAACAAAGTTGGCTTTATTTTACCCTTGGTTCCAATCATAAAGTGACTGTTTTGGATTACACTTGTGGCTCTTACTTCTTAGAACATAAAACTAAGTTCGTAAATCAAACCAAGTCACTTAGACCTGTGGAACCAAGATAAAATCCAAAATTATTGATTAAAACTCGCATGAACAAAACTCTGTTGCTGTTTCAGGGATCATTAGCCTGCTTAAAAGTTCGAGGACATTTGGTGTGTTTTGGGCAGTCATCTGGCGCACCAGATCCCGTGCCTTTATCAGCACTTGCTGTAAAATCTCTGTTTTTAACCAGGCCTTCTCTCATGCAGTACACTGCCAAACGAGACGAGCTACTTGAAGCTGCTGGTGAGGTATTTGCCAACATTTCAACTGGGGTTTTACAGGTACGGGTTAACCACAAGTACCCTCTTTCTCAAGCAGCTCAAGCCCATCAGGACCTTGAAAGCAGAAAAACCTCCGGGTCAGTTGTGTTGATTCCTGATGGGGTTGACTTATGAGTTGATAATGTATTTAAATATGTTGTAGCCCCCTCACCCTATCATCGAAAGGTGTCTGGTTTTAGACTTTCCCACTTTAAAAGCACTGTTGGTGAATGATTATCTTATACTACTACCATTTAATGGTCTTTATGGCCATTTAACATTTATCTTGTCTTCTGACATATGTAAAGAGTTACAATGTGATTATGTGTGACATTTTGTTTCATATCGGTTATGTGGCCGGGTCAACCATAAGGCTCTTAAGTCAATGATAGTGAACTATACATCTTTCAATCATGATGAGAGTCTGTTTGTTGGTTCAGACTTGAAGGGTTGTAAATGATATCAGCGTGCAGTTTATCAAATTCCAGTGTGAACTATGAGTATGTATTACTAGTTTATTAGTTGTATAATATCTCACTTTGTGCTGTCATTTGGGATTGTTTGGCTTTTGGGCAACAACTCATTTATTTTGGTTTGATGCATTATCAGTTTAAACCAACCTTTTTTTATTACTAGTTTTCAACGAATTAGTTCGCGAACAGAGGAATGTAGCTACAGTGACATCGTTCGTAGTTCAACACGGTTAGATATTTTTGGCTTACAGTTATATGCAAGTGTAATTAGTTTAATTTACTTATTCATCAGAAAACCATTATAAACCATAAATCTTTATACTTTTTTAATAAGCGACATTATATGTGCTTCTATCGTGAGTGTGTATATACACCAACATGCAAATTCCTATGCTCTTTGTGGTTCTTATTTTATCTAGTTACTATATTACTTATTAGAGCACTGGTAATTGCATACCGCTCTTTTGAGTTGTATAGCGTGACATGTCACCATTATATTCCATTTTACTATACAACTTTCCATCCTAAGTTCCTAACCCTAATAAGTAATTTAAGAATACATTAGATATTTCAAAATGTTAGACCGTTAATAAAGTGAGAAAGTATACAACAAAATTTCATATAATTAAAATGAAGGTCACAAACGTAAAACTTAAGCAGTGCATAAATTGGAAATAAAGTTCAACTAAAAGCTTTTTTAGGTTACGAAGTATAAATGCTCGTAAAATACACAAAGTTATAAAGTGATAAACTGAATATGTAAAATGGTAAGATTTTTGGTTGGAATATATATTCAAATGAGTATAATATGTCCAAATATTTGAGTATATACGAAAATAAGAGATATGAGATCATTAGAATACAATTATTGAAAGAATGGAAGCACCAATAATATTGTGTCATGTGTATAAAGAGAATGTTCCACATGTACAAAACTCATTTACCCCCAAACTTAAATATCTCACAAACGACAAATTATGAAAATTGCACTATTAGATTCAGTGTTTTATCCTCTTCGGTTTGCTGTCCCTCAAGACATACTTTCGACGAGTTTTTTTCTTCTTCATTTTTTGGTGGGTTTCACATTTTACTAACACATTTGTTAAAGTGTTGCGTTTAGGGTTTAGGGTGTGGGGTTTAGGGGTTAGGGGTTAGGGTTTGAGGTTTGGGGTTTCTCCCCGAAACCTCAAACCTCAAACCCTAACCCCTAAACCCTAAATGCTTTACAAACTCTAAACCATAAACCCTACTATATCCTAAACCCTACTAAACCCTAAACACTGTATCTAAATTAAATGTTTAATCAAATATTAACACATGTGTTAGTAAGAAGTGAAACCCACCAAAAATTAGAAAAAAAAAAACTCGTCAAAAGTATGCCTTGAAGGACGGCAAATCGAAGAGGATAAAACGCTGATAATAATAGTGTAATTTTCATAATTTTTTGATTTGTCATTTGTGAGATATTTAAGTTTGAGGGTAAATGGGTTGTGTACATGTGGAACATTCTCTTTGTACACATGACACAATTTGATTGATATTTTTATTCTTTCAATAATTCTTGTACTTCAATGAACTTTTCTCACAAAAACAATTGTATTTTAAGTGTTTCAACAAATAAGCAGATAAACGATTTTTAAGAGGGTGTGCATATATGTTTTTCTATTATTTTATCAAAATAAGCAAATAACAAGATAAGAATTTAAATAATCAATCCAAAAGTACTCTTCCCTTATATATAAAAAGTTAATCAGGATTATTGTAGCATTGTAGCATTGTAGCATTGTAGCTTCAATGTGGCCCTGGAAAAGGTAGCATAAAAACCAATCCCATGCACCCCCGAATGTAAAAGTTAATCAGAATTGTGGCTTCAATGTGGCCCTACAAAAGGTAACATCGAAAATGACCCACCTTTTCAAAGATATAAATTGACCTTACTTGGGTATATTTTGCTTAAATTCCGACAATGCAATACATTGATTTATAAATATATATAAATATAATTTCATTAAATTAAAGTTATTTATATGGGTGTATCTTACTTGTCGCCTAGGGAATCAGACTTTTAGGTTAAAAATGCCTTCAATTTTTTTTTAAAAATCATTAGCAACATTATTATAATCAAATATAAGTAACACTTGTTAGTTAGTACAAGTGACAAAATGGGAAGTTGTTAATTGTGTAACAGTGACGGATCTAGAGAATCGTCAATAAGTATGCACGAACTTAATAAAAGATTTAGTTATGACGATAAGAAACATTGTTGTTCGAGATTTATCGCTCTCAGGTAGGGTTTTTCTCGAGTTAAGTTTTCCGGGGTGGGTTTTGAACTTATTTAGCATCCTAAAGATTATGTACACTAATTAATCCTCTATTATTCATACAAGTTTGTCTAGCATAAGATTTGAAGATACAACTTTTGTTTCATGGATCATTCATATACAACTAGGCTAATAGCCATTTGATCAACATATCCTCTTCTATATATAAAGAAAACATATTGCATTGAGAAGGTGACACATCATCACCTATTAAAATTATTTTAAATCAATTTTTTTTTTCTTTTTAAAATATTTTTTAAACATTTTGTCATTCTTATAAAAACTTGATCATCAAACAATCTAAATATTATATGAAATCTATTTATAAAACTCTTGAAAACTTATCACTTGTCATGTCTACTCTTTTAGCACATTCGTATCTCATTTTACATATTTCTTTTAGCAAATACTTATTATACTTATTAAAACCAATTATAAAACACTTCAAAAGATATTTAATTTCTTCTTACGTTTAGTTATTAGTTATTATGTGAAGAACACCTATCAATCCATATTGCTCTAAAATTGTGATACATCATTCGCTTCTTTCTTTCTTTTTCCTTTAATTTTGTTTTTACTTAAAAAAAAGACAAAGTTAATTTACATATTTCTTCCATTTGAAATTTATATTTGAAAATCAAATTTTCTTTAGTTGTTTGATTTACACTTTCTTTATCATAGTTAGTTTTATAAATTTTTAAACTAAACTTATTTATATGTTATATGATGAACAATTTATCATATACTCTTTTACTCTTTCTTTATCAAACTTTTAATTTAAACTTGTTAACTTATGATGTACTCTAAACATACCTACATATAAATTTCATCGCATCTCATTATGAAACTGCATGTTTGCTAACATTCATAATTCTTTTTGTAAAGTTGTATGATTTTATAAGTCAAGAACATAACTTCAAGCAAGTTGATCAAAAAACTTTGTTTAATTAATTGCTATAAATATGTATAATTTTTCTGAACAAGGTGAATACTATCGGTATTTGTACATTGAAATTTAAGGGGAAAAATGATATTAATATATATTATGAAGAACAAGAAACAAGAACAATGATGAACACCATGTTACATTTCAACGTTTCATTATACGCTCGTTGTACGTCAATCTACATACGCGATATCGTAAAAAAAATATCGTAAATCTAAATTGCACAACCCATTTTACTTACTAGTCCTTAAATAAAGTCCCTAATATAGTGAAAAGAAATATACAAAATAACATTTGATGATATGACCCTATAGTATTTTGAAGCTTTGTAAGTTGATCCAATCAAGTGTAGGTTTTTACATACGATAACGACAGATAACTATGAGTAGCTTGTTTTAAAAATTTGCAACATTCGTTTAAGGAAAATTACATCACATATTATATACGAAAGTGAAATACTCTGTAGTTTTAAATAGGGGATCTAGACTTACACTCTTCTAAAACTTACTTTTATATTCATTTTGAACCTAAGTATAGTACTCCGTATTGAATTATCAAGAGAAATATTCATGATACAAAGTTTTGGATATGCACCCATTTTATTTATGGTATGCACAATAAGGAAACTAGCTATACAAAGTGAATAAAATAATTTTTTTAACACTAGTGTGACATCTCTAAGGGTATGCACAGTAAACAAATAAGTCCGCCACTGGTAACATGCATGTCACAATTAGTAATACTTCAACAGATATGGCAAATTTACAAATGAACAGCAATGTAAAAACCAATGATGTTTAAGCACGTGTAAAAACAATATGCGAATATATTTGTTGACTTGAATGGGACTCATAAAATATTTACAATAAAAAATTCTTATAAAATGACGTGACACGCCATATGATTCAATCACATTCATCATAAGTTTTTCTTTCCGTCTGTTGTTTTCCATGACGGTGTTAGCCCTCGTCGTCTAGAAAAAACAGTTTGTTAAATTTTGTGAACATTATTATATCTCATTCCCTTCAAAATGTACATACATGCTCCATAATAATTTTTGTACCCATCATAATTTAAAATATTATTAAAGCACGAGGAGTGATGAGTCTGTATTGTTGCCTTGAGAACATTGATGCTCAAAAAGTGAAAGATATCAAATTTACAATGTTCTCAAATTTTATTTAATATAAGTTTTTTTTAATAATGTATGTGTGTAGGAAAAAAAAGAAAACTTAATAGCGTTCGCCGAAGGATACTACTTCAGATTACCATCGCGAAGTAGCAAGACGCTATCAGATCGTGTTTTTGACATAAAATGATGAGGGACCCCGTATTCTCTTATACCAAAAACTTAACTAGAATTTTAACCGTTTTAGTTTAGGGGTGTTCATTCGGTTAATTCGGTTTAAACCGAACCTAATAGATGAAACCGATCGGTTTTCGGTTTTCAAAAATTGAAACCGAACCGAACCGAACAAATAAAAACCCGAACCGAACCTAATTACTATTTGGTTTATTCGGTTTTTACTATTCGGTTTATGCTTTCATATATTAATAATATAAACAATCAAACAAAATCAAAAAACTTGATTATAGAATAAAACTTATTAGCACGTTTCTTAAGTTCGTGACATAAATATAATAACTTGCAAGACAAACTAAGGTATAGTTAAGAAATTTGTAATAAAAGCTAAATAAAATTAATAATTGTATAAGTATGCAACATATTCAGTGATTAAAATTAATTTATACATATTTTGAAAGGAAGCTGATTTTGGCAAGTAACCTTTTACTTGTCACAAGGAAACAATGCATTAACCAATTGTACTATAGGCATAAATAGTTGTATTGTTTCCTAGTGACAAGTAAAAACTTACTTACCAAAATCAGCTCCCATTTTGAAAGTATTACCAAAATATATTACTATTCGGTTAATTTGGACTATTCGATTTTCACATTGGTTACCAAAACCAATTCAAAACCAAAATTATTCAGTTTTGAACTAAACCAATTCAAAAAACCAAATTATCTGAACCAAATAATTCAATTCAAATTGTCCGATTGAACAATTCGATTTGTCTTGTCCATACAGTGAACACCCATATTTTAGTTTAAACCGCTCAAATAAATTAGTCATTGTACGTTCATTCAAATTTCAAAGCAAAGGAAGTATAAATTTTGTCTTATATGCCTACTAGTGCAATATTATTTTATTATGTCTCCAAAACGACGTCGCACCATATGTCACTACAACCATATGGGGGGCAGATGTGTAAAATTACCACCAAATAGGGAACCAATATCCGTTCGTGCTTGTTATTACAAAACCACGTGAGACGCGGCACATATGCGCCACTTTCTCTCTCTAAAAACCTTCTAACAGACTTTCTCTCTCTACTCTCTACTCTGCAGGTAAACACCTTTATTCCGTACATCAATGGCAGTTTTCATCCAAATTTCATCATTTTCTTCATTAAATCATTCATCTATTCATCCTCAACTCACGAACCACAACCTCTTAAATCAACTTTCAAAAGGTGTAATAATAATTTTATTATAATTAATCATCGCTACCTGACTTCATTTCTAGATTATGATGTGCTTGTAGTAAACTAGTATACTCTGCATTATTGGATGAGTTTGCATAGATCTGATTTATTAAATGCAGCGTTTGTGTTTTCTGTTATACGATTTGTTTCTATTGATATACATACTGGATCGGAGTTGATTAAATGAGCTGATTTAATGCAAACTTCTTGAGTATATTTTCCGGATTTCGTTTGTACTCAAACCCTAGTTTTTGCATTTAATGTTTTTTCTTCTTCCGTTTTTTGTAGTTGTAATCATTATATTGTTGATTGTTACACTCATTGATGTGTAAAGTTTGTGTTTGTTTTTCGAATGCATTTATGTATCATTGAAGAATATGTGTAACTCAGTGAATCAGTGTATTTAATATCTCTCTATTCATGGAAGTTTTTGATTTGATGAAATTTAAAGAATATTCCATTTTTTTATGATTATAAACCCTAGAAAACAGCTCATATATATTTTCCTGGATTTCCGGCATACAGATCCAACAAGAAAGTTAATATACTCTCATAATTTTCCTTCTGAAATCAGTATTACCATGATTATATGTATGAATATGAATAGGTAGTATTAGTTAAATTATTTGAAGCATGAATCCTTTTTATATACTTTTTATTCATGTATAAATTATTTATTTAATCATGAAATTCACAGGTTTAATTCCGAGTGGAGATGGAAACTTATCATCGGAAAAGATCAAAAAGAGTGAACTTTACTGGCAACAATGTAATCTCTCTCTCTCTCTTTCTCTAATGATGCAATTATGGTGTTTTGGTGTTTGCATTACAAAATAATCTGATATCTGCATTTTCAGTAACACTAGTGATCTCCTTTTGTGTTAGTATCTCTCTAGACTGTAGCACACGCGCCTTCACGCGCCACTTTTCTCATGCTATGTACTACACATAAAATCAAAAGAAACATATCTAGCTCTAGCCTGATCATAATAAAAAATGAACAGTATTCTATATGTATATGTCTGTATGTATAGTATAGTATATAGGTATATGTGTGTGTTTACAATTAGTTTTGTTTTATATTTGCATTGGACTGTATAAAAAAGCATTTGTGATCGATGCAGGAAATAATAACCTTCAAAAGGAAAGAAAAATGCAGCGTAGTAGACGGCGCACAAGGACAAGCACCACCTTTGGCCAGACAGATTCTGCATGAAACCAATGGTACAAAAAACCTCATTTTTCACTTTAAAGTTTCAGGAATATATATACTTTGAATTATCATCACTATTTTCTAGACACACACTATTTTTATCTTTACTTCTGGTTTCTCCATTATGATCAGTGGTCAACGTTTCATGTGTATAGCAGAAGAAGCAGATGAAGTCTCATATGAAGAGATTGAACTAGGCTCTATTTACGAGATATATCACAAAAGTCTGCCACCTAGAACCCCAGTTCAGCTGAGATGCACTCGAGTTGTTATGGTAAAGTTATTTACTTTCAATCAAAGAAAAACACCATTTTTAATGGTTTGATAGAGTGAAAGTTTCATTTGACTTTGACTATATTTTATTATATAGAAGAAAGTAAAATCCTTTGGTTTGTTGATGATTTTGCAGGTGAGTGAGAAGACAGATTTGAATATTGCTATTAGGTATCCAAGCATTCTATCATTGAGGACTTATTTTAACAAAGGAAACATGGAGATGTACCCTGCTTTAGATGAGAAGTTTATGATGGGAGTTAAGCTGGCAAGCAAAACGCTTCTACGGCAAGTTCCATCTCAAGAATTTGCTGCAAAGAAGCATTTGAAAGATTTCTGGGTGGTGACCCCAAAGTCTAATTTTGAGCCAAAAATGAAGAATGAGGATATTGGATTGGCTAGAGAGCTGAAGAACAATAGGATGTTAAGATGGGGTGTTAGAAAGCAAGTTACCTTCATTGGGAAACACAAAGAAACTATTAATCCATGTACTTTAGCTTTACCCATGGATGATACCTTCATTGGGCAACACAAGGAAACTAGCCAGACTCCATCTACTGTTGGCTTACTCACTGGTCATACATATAGGAAACACAAAGAAACCAGCTATTGTCCATCTACTTTAGGCATGCTCATAGATGATCCACGAGTAAGAAATCATCAAGAAAATAGAGCTGCTGAGATTGAGGAGGAGGAAGAGGAAGTTGAGCATGAGACAGATCAAGAAGAGAATGATGATGAAGCTAAAGAAGAAGTAGAGGAAGAAGAGGAGGTGGTGGAAAAAGAAGATCTTGAAAAACAGCAGAAAAGCACCAGAATATTGAGAAAAAGAAAGAAGTCTAAACAGTTGAAGCATGTATGGCGCCAAGTTCATAAGAAGCCAATGAAGAAATGCAAGAGACTAGTAATCAGGAATCCAACTGATAGGTGGTCAAAGGAGAGGTAAAGCAAGGAGAGAGAATATGCTTCTCATAGTTTAATCATTAATAGTTAATGGGATACAATTATGTATTAATCATTACGAATAACTGAATTAACTGCAGGTACATGGCTGCAGAGTTAAGTCTTTTGGAATCAATGCAGGAAAAGAAAGCAACTATCGGCAATCCAATTACTAGGCCAGCACTTAGAGTTGAAGCAAGAAAGAGGATAGGTGACACTGGGCTCTTAGACCACCTGCTAAAACATGTGGCAAACAAGGTGGCACCTGGTGGCAATCTCCGGTTCAGGCGGTCACACAACGCTGATGGTGCAATGGAATACTGGCTGGAGGATGCGGACCTTGTTAAGATCAGGAAAGAGGCCGGCGTGACAGACCCATTGTGGATTCCACCACCTGGTTGGAAGCCAGGTGATTCTCCCAATCAAGATCCAATTATGGCTAAAGAACTTAATAATCTAAAAGAAGAAATATCGTGTATGAAAAGGTATATAATTTGTGATTCAAAATATTGTATTGTAATTATTTTTCGTTTCAAAAAGTTTGAGGATTTAATTGATAGTTCAATATATTCGTGATTCAAATATCGCAGGGAGTATGTACCAAGGAAGCAGGTTGAGGAAGAAATGGCAGGACTGAGAAGGTAATCAAATCCTTCCTAAGATAATTAATTAGTGGTGCCTTTTCATTTAATTAGACAATTTAATATGTATAAACAGGGAGATCCATGAATTAACTTTAAAGAATAAGCAAGAGCAAAGTCAAAGCATTGTGGTTTCTGAAGTTGTTGACACAAGTCCAATACAAGTGATGGATTTTTGTAATTTTTTGCTTCATTCAGAGTCTGAAACAACTGATGTAGATAACTCAGTCTTATCAAAGGTAACAATTTGTTTCTAATTGCTTACTGAAATGTTCCACAGTCCATAATCTGAATCTGCTTTTTTCATGTTTCTTTCTGTGGTAGGGAGATTGCAAGCAACAATTGGTGGTCATTTCAGATATCCTGAAGAAGATACAGGTCAGTTTATATAATTAATGCTCAATGATGTACAAGTCAAACATAATTAATATGTTTGGGAAGTCATATTACATTACATATATGATTACATCATATATTCTATGTGTCAGCAGTACATCTTTACCGGAAAAATGTTGATCCTACAGCTATTGCTATCTTAGCATATATTAAGCCTTTGCAATTTGTTGATTGTAGAATTAAGGTATAAAAAGATTCTTTATTGGGAATCTCTAGCTTACCTTATAGAGGGAAAGTTTATGCTTTATATAGAATACTTAGGCATATAGAAAATCATCTTATTTAGAACATTGATTATCTGAAGTTAATATGGCATCACCATTTCTTTATATGTTTTAAAATAGTTTTGACTTTTGAGGTGGTTAGGATGAAGATGTTACTATAAAGAGATTAAAATAGTTGTATCCTATATGTTTAAGTGATCAATAGTTGTATCCCATATGCTTTTTTTGAGCAATACTTCATGAACTTCATCAATATTTGATTATATACATAATATGTATTGGATTGTACTTTAGCTAACTAGGCTATATAATGCTAGAAGAATATATAATAGAGTCAGTTAACTCTCTAAAAATTTTGGATGATACTTTTTCAAATTTGTATATTTCAATGAGAGCCTATGTTGGAACTTTTCTGTTACTACTGTTTTCCAAAAACTTTGAATTGAAGCATCAAAAGGTATTTCTCTTACAGTATGAAGAAACCACAAGTTATATCTAAGGTTAAAGTTATGTTTGTGGACTGTTAACATGCTTCTGTTGATTGGTCAAGGAGACTCATACAATTTTAATTTTTAAACTTAGGAAATATTTAACTAATATATAGTTTAATGTTTGTATTGATTACCAGATTAACTTTATGATCAACTATAACTAGTCAAGAATGTTGTGACTGGCGAGGGACTGTATATAGGCCATGTATATATGCATGTTTAAGAAAGTCCAAAATGTTCGTGTACTTGCTAAACAGTTTTTATGCCTTAACTTGCTGACAACAGTTGACATACTATTTGTCTACATACATATATAATACTGTAGCATGTAATTACAAAACATATATGATGTACCATATAATATGTACAGCATAGAGTACCTGCATCTCTATCATGGATTGAAACGTTAGAAATTGCATACATACAGGCATGGATGCAGGCTTCTGAAGTTGAAAAAGAGCCAACCCAGATGGAAGCAGCAAGAAGCCCAGAGGCTGGCACAAAATTAATTACCGCAACAGCCTCTTCTAATGCACAAGAAAAGCCAAAAGTGGCAGATGAAAAGAATGAAGCTATAGCACCACCAAAAGAACCTGCAGGTGTTGATCAGGAGGCATCTGAAAAAAGTGGTCATATATCACCAGCAGCTGCCCAGACCCAACCACCACCTGAGGGAAAAGCAGAAAAGATTGAGAGGCTAAAGAGTGGGTTCAGACTGTGCAGGCCACAAGGCACTTTTCTCTGGCCAAATATGGTGAACCCTACCACTACAAACACCTATTCTTCCAGCAACATGTCTTCATCTCAGGTTCCCCTTCAGGTTGAGGATTTGTTGCAAGTGGTCCCAACTCCACCATCTGTTAATTCATCTACCCCACCACTACCACCCTATCACCACCACCACCACCTTAGCCTTGCCTCTCCTCCTGTCAAGCCTGTGCCTGAGAGACGCCCTGTCTCTGTCTCCTCACTCTCAGAAGGCCATCCACCACCCACTGCCACCACCCTCCTCAACCTCAATGACATCCCCACCAACCCATCTCCACAACAGAATGTTACCACCACTATCACACCAACTATTGTGAGTGTTTACATATCTATTCAATTTTGATAAAAGAAATAATAATCAAGTTTTATTATGCTTTTAGTGACCATTTGATTATTCATTATGTGTTTTATTAGCAGAAGTTACAGCCATTGAGAGAGAAGTTTCCAGGTGGATCCAAGAAAAGAAAGAGCTCATCGTCATCGGCTTCGGCTTCCTCGGATATACCGTCATGCTTGTCAGGAACTCCAGCTTGGCTAGCTAACTGAGCAAGCCGCCAGCCACAATGGTTCTGATGATGCTCATGTCAGGATTAATGGGTAATGGTCATTTTTGTTTAGGCTTGAAAACAAGTATTAGGCTATATAAGTTGCTTACATATACCATATAATAGAACGCTTATCAAAGATATGTTATGGATCGGATATACCCATTTTTGGCTATTGAAGTTGGGTTGACCCCAAACGTTAGTAGCGGCATCAATTCACATGGCAAATGTAATGGCAACTCTATTAGCTCTAGGTGTTGCATTTACCAAATATATATGTGAAATTTATATTGACGCATTATGCATATGGTGTACCGAACTTCATTTTATTTGCAAAGATTGTCGGTCAATTTAATTCTGTTTGCACAGTACACTTCATATGTTTCAAACTAGGTTGATTTACTGATATTCTATAGCTTAATTCGACGTCAGAATACAAACGTTGGTCAGTCACTTAATTGAAGCTTTTCATTCATTAGCAGCTTTTAGACAAGTAATGATTCAGTTTTTGCTTTGTTAATCACAGTAGTTTGATGCACCATTTGTCTTCTTAATCGACCCTACTAAGTTTTGAGATATTATCTCCAATGACAACAACAGGACAAACATATTGTGGTACATTTCAATTCATCTAAGAAAATACAATATACAGAAAGACCTCTTTACATAACATATTGGTACAATTGGGCCTAGGAACAATACAAAACTAATGTAACGGGCTCTATGGGAATTGGGAAATGAAATGATACAATTGGCCCAATTTTTGATAAATGGGCTTACAACTCTTGCTTATGATGCAACTACGCAAGTATAAAAAGGAGAGAATGCCAATATGTACGTATAAAAGATGAGCTAGTGTTTTCTTAATATATATATATAGGGATAAGATCTACAAGAAAGCAATATGTTAGAGAGAACTAAGGAACCATTTGTTAGCTGTTGGATCAAATTGATCTATGGCTACAAAAGAGTATGATAGTTTTGTAATAAAAGTGTAATTTAAAAGCCTCAAGGGTATATTGGGTATTGAGTTTCCTAGAATACATTTAATTACCATTGGTTTTTTAAAAATTTCAATAACAAAGAATGTCCGTTTCTTCAATTTTTATCGAAATATCCTCAATTAGATTATTATTTTTACTAAAAAGGTTACATTGAATAAAGAAATGATTTTTTTATTGAATGTAATTGTTGTACGTATTCATCCCGGTTGTGAGGTCCCACAATAACACTTTGTAGTTACAAATGTTTTAACTTAAGCTATGAATTCTTAACAAGTAGTTTGCGGAATAACACTTGTCAAGTAGGAAGATGTATTGTGATTTGTAATATGTATGAAAGTAAGATTGTAAACAATGTAAGAACACACTTGATTTTCAATAGCCAAAAGCCTCAATATTATTATTGAATAATACGGATACACAAATGTATCAGGGTTACAAGAAACCTTGAAGCTGGTTACAACTTGACTAACTATTGGACAGATATAGATAGATGATTTCTATTGATCTCTCTCTCTCTCTATGTATATATATGTCTAAAGTACTTTACTGCAAGTACATGCTAATATACTAAAAACTTGTATAAAATCTACATACAATCTACTTTCTTGAAACCAAGTTTTCTAAGAACCACGCTTGCATTAAATGCATTTGACTTTTCTTGTCTGCAGCGTGCACTGTTCCTCAAAAGCATATCTGTAGTAGGTGTACTTTGTTGCAGAGTTGTTGTGCAGCAATCCCACTAAGCAGAACTAACAGATAGACGAGCAGACCTATCTTTTACCACTGGCAGAACTAATCTTTGCAGATTTTGGCACTTGGCAGAATTAACTCTTGAAATGCCCAGCAGAACTAACTTCAAACATACCAGCAGAACTAACTCTGGAAGACTATGTCTTCAATAAATGAACAGAGCTAACTCCACTAGCAGAACTAAGTCTTGATAGCCCAGCAGCATTAACTTCTAACAGACTAAACACTTAGAATATTTTGATATTAAATGATATGAAGAATTTAGCCCGACAATCTCCCCCTAAACTTGATCTTTCCCTGAATAGATCCAAGTTTCTCACTTCATGATGTCTGCAAACTTTCTTTTAAGCTCAGCAATTCTTTTCTGTGTTCTCTCCTCACTCTGAGCAACATGTCTCTGTTGTGCCTTTTTATAATATTGCTGCACTTCATGGACTAATGAAGCAGCAGTGTCTAGGTCATCACATTTCATTGTGAGAGAGAGCATTGAGCTTAGCTGACCAAGAGTCCAAGGATACTCAGTTCCTATGAAGAAGTATGCAAACACCACTATCTAACTGCACTACATGTACTCCATTATGAGAATAGCAGTACCATTCTTTTGCCCTTGTGGTGTCCTTGTAGAATTCATTTTCTAGATCCATCTCATATAGAATAGAGAGACTATTATAGACTATGTGCTCATCACTGTGCCTCTGAACATTCTGATACTTTTTCATTGCAACAGTCCACATATCATCTAAGTCATCTCTAGATAAGGTCTTTATGCATCTCCAGAAGGACATGAATTTTTCCTCTGCACCCCCTGCCCTTGTGATTTTCAACTGTTTCCTCATTTCCTTATTTGTTTCCCATACCCAATCAATGATAGGAAAATGAACAGCAATAGGTACCTTGGGAGCTTCAACCTCAACCATGTGTCCAATCAACCTCTTCCTCTTCAGTAGGCTTTGTAGGCTCAGATGTAGAAGATACCACAGTAGGCACTTATGTTTCCTCAGCATTCTTATCATGTCTGATAGCCATCCTTTTTCTCCTTTTAAAGTGAGGGGTTTCTTTTGGAATTTTCTTTTTAAGTGAATCCAGATCCTCTTTTTCTTTCCTTTCCAGTTCTGCCTTGGCCCTTGCCATCTCTGCTTTTCTTTCTTGCAGTTCCTTTTCTGCAACAGTTGGAATTTTCACATTAGAAGCAACTGCACTCCTGGACTTCTCTTCTAGAGCTTTCTGTGTGCTCACTTCAATATCTCTTTGGATTCTAAGATATATCTTTTCCAGTTCATAGAAGTCCATACTCATCAACTCCTTTAGAGTTCTTCCAGTTGTATTCTTAACAACCCTGGCATATTGATCTTTTAATTGCCTTGAGTGGGTGCTCTTTTCCTTTTCTCCTCATTCCTTTTGTGTGCCTCATGCTTCCTTCTCTGTTCAAGCATGTCCAAATACCACATCAATCTTTGATCAGCAGTGAACTCCTCCATTTGAGCATTGTGAGTTCCATCTGCTAGTAGATGATCAAAATATATCTGCTCCTCAGGTGTCATCATGATTTTCACATCATCACCCATATCCACATCAACAAACTCAGTCCTACCCTCCTCATTAAACTGGGCTTGCAAGTTTTTAGCCACCCTTTCACTCATCTCCTCCATCATCTTTCTTTTCATGGGTTTCACAGGCTCAACCAATTTTTCTTTGCCTTTTTCCTTGGCCAAATCAATTGTAGGTTTAACCTGTGATGAAGAAATTTCTGAGATAGATATACCTTTTGAGCTTTTCTCTAGTGCTTTGCTCTCTGCAACATTCAACAGTGCATCTGCAGCAACCTTTTCCACTTCTGACATAGCAACAACACTAACCTTTTCCTTAGGACTGGCAGATTTAATCATTTCTGTTTCATTTGGCCCAGCAGAACTAACTGGTGCACTAGCAGAGCTAACTTTTGCACCAGCAGAACTAACTTCTGCATCCACCATCCTAGCAGCACTAACATCTAAACTGGCAGCACTAACTCCAGCAACACTATCTAACATATCCTTTGCACTTTCCTTTGCAGCCTTAGATACATCTTCATCTAGTACTTCTAGAATCAAGTTGCCTACAACATTTCCTAGCTGCTCAGCACTTACATCATCATGTATGCTGTCATCAATCTCCATCACATCATCAAACAGCTTTTCTGCTTCCCCTGCACCAGTGAATTCAAACTGATCTACATTTTCTTCCTCACTGGTGCTTTCATCAACAAGCATCCTTTTCAGTCCAGTTGACTTACTCTTAGCTATGCTTTTGGATTCATCCCTTTCTTTCATCAACAGCTCTACCATCTCCCTTAACCTGGCAATCTCTGCCTTCTGTCCTTCTACCTCCTTTGACAATTTTGTACAAGTATCCATCAATTCCTTTATAGTAACACTATCCTCACCATTGCCAGAAGTGTTACCCTCTTTTAATGGATCATTGGAAGATTTAGTCAATGTCTGAGACCTAATCTGAGCATCATCAACCCCCAATGTGGTTTCTTGGCACCTGGGACCACTAGATATATTGATATCCACTGGATCCTCAGCAATAGAGGAATCCAATGGAATCTCTATATCCTGTGTTGCCATGGATTGGGTCCTAATTCCAGTACCACTGTCCTGTTCTCCTTGTGAGGTAGCAACAGTAGTGGCAGCCCTTTCCATATGGTCTCTCTGCTCCTGATTGACCACCTCATTAACATTTTTGGGCTGAGACAATTGAGGAAGAGGAGCCTCAACTGCCTGTTTCTTAGCCTTTTTGGCTTTAGCTTTGGTAGGCTTTGGGTCCCTTGTTTTCTTTGTTTTTGAAACTATGTCACTTGGTTGAGAAGCAGTGGGTGTTTCTGCTTCCTGTGGCATAGTGGAAGGCCTGTTCAACATATGTTCAGTTAAATTGGTCACCTTCCCAGAAAACTCTTTTCTTTTGACCATCCCATTTCTCTTCATGTTTGAAAATGTTTTCTTTGAGAGATTTGAGAGAATGATTCTACCCCCTGTTTTGGGTAGATCTGGGATTTCCTGGTCTATGATGTGTTGTAAAAATCTTGGATACATTAAAAATTTGTCTTTGGGTTTCTCAAGATTATTTACCATTCCATTGAAGATTAATTTTGAAAAATTAAATTTTTCATTATTTGCAAGACAAATGAGAGCAGAAGCTATGTTGCTGCTAAACTGCTCCCATGAAGTTTTCTTCTGTGAAATGCAGTGTTGTAGGGTATGGATTAAAAATTTCCATTGTGGGGAGAAGAGTTGTTTGTAGTATGTCAATCTTTCTGTTCTCTCCCCCTCATACCCATACAACACTAATTGATCATGTATCTGAGAGGTAGCATAACATTCCATACCATCTGCATCATCTAAGAGAAGATGAGCACGTATGGAAGCTTCAGTAAGAGTGATGCTCTTCTCATTTACCTTGGCCGTGATAGATTTAACCCCATCTTCTTCTGACACCACGGCAGATGTCCAGAAGTCATGAATATGTGAAAGAAAAATAGAGGGGTTAACAGTAAGTGCAAACCTTAAAGTTGTACACTTTATGAAGTCTATGACTTCATGGTAACCATCTGATTCCTGTGGTTTGAGGAGAAACCCACAGACGTTGTGTTGGTCACCGTATGTAAGAGATTTGGTCGATGAAGATGAAGAAGTTGCCATTTTCGTGAAAAGTTAGGTCGAAGATATTTTGAGAGTGTTTTGAAAAAGATAATTTCAATGTTCGATGAAAAAGTGCAAGTGGTTTGAAAAAGTGTAGTGTTTGGAAGAATAAATACCCTTTTAAAGTGAACAGTATTTCCAAGCCCTAGAAAAACACTAGCAGAACTAAAGTTGAAAAAGTTACTGGCAGAATTAACTTTGGCAGACTTAACTCTAGCAGAAGTAATTCTTAGCAGAATTAATGCTAGCAGTATTAATTCTAGCAGAATTAAGTCTAGCAGAATTAAGTCTAACAGAATTAATATTAGCAGAATTAACTTTGGCAGAAGTAATTCTAACAGAATTAACTTCAGCAGAATTAATGCTAGCAGTATTAATTCTAGCAGAATTAAGTCTAGCAGAATTAAGTCTAACAGAGTTAATATTAGCAGAATTAACTTCAGCAGAAGTAACTTTAACTTTTCTGCACACTTAGACAAATCCACGTCACCCTTTTATTAATAGTGCTGGCAGAACTAAGTTATGCGAGCAGAATTAACATTGTTGAAATATTGAGTTAGCAGAACTAACAACCTTTGAGCATTTAATCCTGCACTGTTAGCTTAAAAACACAATATAATCAGCAGAATTAAATTGTACAAGCAGAACTAAATAAGATAATCACTATTTATACTAGCAGAACTAAGTCATGACAGTACTAAATATTGAGAATCTTATAATTTCTGCTGTAGCGAGCTAAAGTATCAAGTAGAACCCCATATGTAAAACATTTTAAAAATAAATAATGATCATAATGAGCTGTTCATCATACCAATACCAGTAACCAGAAATGTAAATCTGCCAACATCAAATGCTTTTGTGAACAGATCTGCAAGTTGGTTATCTGTGTGGATTTTAAAAATCTGAATTAATCGTTTCTCATTACAATCTCTTATGAAGTGATATCTAATTTCAATATGTTTTGTTTTAGAGTGTTTCACAGGGTTATTAATGATACTTATAGCAGCAGTATTATCAATATACATGGGAGTATTTAGGAAAGTCAAACCATAGTCTAACATTTGATTCTGAATCCATAGAATCTGAGCACAGCAGCTTGATGCAGCAACATACTCTGCTTCTGCTGTTGAAGTAGATACAGTGGTTTGCTTTTTGCATTGCCAAGATACTAATCTATCTCCCAAGAATTGACAGCCTCCAGAAGTTGACTTTCTGTCCAAATTGTTACCCCCATAATCACTGTCAGAATATGCTACCAAATTGAAGGAAGAATTCTTTGGATACCATAGGCCTAATTTTGGTTGACCTTTTAGGTATTTAAAAATTCTCTTCACAGCATGAAGATGAGACAATTTAGGATTTGTTTGAAATCTTGCACACACACATACTGCAAACATGATATCTGGTCTACTAGATGTGAGATACATCAGTGAACCTATCATGGATCTATAGAGATGTTCATCAACACTCTCCCCCTCAAGATCTGCAAGTAATGGCTTGTGTGTTTCCATAGGAGTGCTTGCAATCTTTGCATCACTGAGCTTAAACTTATCCAAAATGTCCTTAACATATTTATCCTGACTTATGAAGATACCATCTGCTTTCTGCTTCACTTGAAGACCTAGAAAGAAAGTCAATTCTCCCATTGAACTCATCTGAAATTTCTGATGCATAAGAGATTCAAATTCTTTGCACAGACTGTCATTTGTTGAACCAAAAATAATATCATCTACATAGATTTGCACTAGTAGGATATCATTCTTAATTCTTTTGATGAACAAAGTCTTATCTATTGCACCTCTTCTGAATCCATTATCCAACAGATACACAGATAAAGTATCATACCAAGCTCTAGGAGCTTGATGCAGTCCATAAAGTGCTTTGTCCAATCTGAGCACTTTATCTGGATGCTTGGGATCCTCAAACCCTGGTGGTTGGCATACATATACTTCTTCATCTATTTTCCCATTTAAAAATGCACTCTTTACATCCATCTGGTATACCTTGAAATTCTTGAAGGAAGCATAAGCTAAGAACAATCTGATAGCTTCAATTCTTACCACTGGTGCAAATACCTCATCATAATCAATACCCTCTTCTTGTGAGTATCCCTGTGCAACCAATCTAGCTTTGTTCTTAATTACTATGCCCCTTTCATCCTTTTTGTTCCTGTATACCCATCTGGTACCAATAGCCCGTTTTCCTTTGGGTAGATCCATTAAAGTCCACACATTTTGAATTTTGAATTGAAGTAGCTCCTCTTGCATAGCTTCAACCCAGCTTGGATCTTTCAAAGCTTCAACAGCTTTCTTGGGCTCAATCTGTGACAGAAAACAAGCAAACAAAGAAAAATTTGCATTTTCATCAAGAGTTTTGGATGACCTTCTTGTTTGCATAGGAGCATCAATTGCTCCAATGACATTGTCCAATGGCATGTAGCTTTTATGAGCTTGATACTGTGGACCAGCTGCCATTTCTATCCCAGATTCCAAATTGGTAAGATTCTGATCCAGATCTGTGTCTTCTTGAATCATCTGACCACTTGATTCTGACACTTCCAACCTTGTGGGTTGTTGCTCCTCTTGTGCATCTTCATGTGATGCTTCTTCTTGTTGAGATCATTCTGGATTTGATGATGCATTTCCATCATCATCTGCACCATTATCATCCAAATTTGATGAAATGGGAACTGAACTCTATTGTTGATCAGGGGTGGAAGATTCAAGTACTGCAGGTGGGTCTGGTAGCCATGTTGGAAACAAAACAAATTGTGGTGGTTTGTTTGTTTGTTGACATGTAGTTGTACCTGCATTCACATTTGTACTTGTACCTGCAATTGATGACTCATGCATATATCTAAAGGATTTGGTTAATGCATCAATGTCAAATAGATGTGCTGGACCTTTACCTAAAGAATTTGGTGTGTGTTCATTAAAGGTCACATCTAAAGTTTCTTCCACAATTCTTGTTCTACTGTTGAAAACTCTGTATGCTTTTCTTTGAAAAGAGTAACCAACAAAGAATCCTTCATCAACTTTACTTTGAAACTTGCCTAATTGATCCTTGGTATTTAAGATAGTAACAGGACATCCAAATGGTTTAAGAAAACTAACCAAAGGTTTGTTATTTAAAAATAACTCATAACGTGTCTTGTTGTGAGGCTTAACAACTAATACCCTGTTCTGGACATAACAAGCAGTGCTAATTGCTTCTGCCCAGAAGGTCATTGGTAGCTTTGCATCTGCTAACATGGTTCTAGCAGCCTCAATAAGTGTCCTATTTTTCCTTTCTGCTACTCCATTTTGTTGGGGAGTTCTAGGAACACTATATTGTCTATCTATACCTTTAGATTCACAGAATTTGTCCATCTCTTGATTTCTAAATTCTGTTCCATTGTCACTTCTAATGATTTTGAGCTTTCTGTTGGTTTGGTTTTCAATCTTAATGATGAATGATCTTAGAATTTCTCCAGTTTCATCCTTGGTTCTAAGAAAGAATACCCAACTAAATCTGCTATAATCATCAGTGATCACTAGGCAATATGACTTCTTACCTATACTACTCACATTTGTTGGTCCAAATAAATCCATGTGCAGTAAATGTAAAGGTGAGTCAATAGAGTTCAGTGACTTGGCCTTATAAGAGGATTTGTGTTGCTTGCCTTTTTGACATGCAACACAGTGGTCATCACATGAATATGTTTTCTCTGGTAAACCTCTGACAAGTTTTCCTTTAACAAGTTTGTTTATTGTTTTGAAATTCATGTGACACATCCTTCTATGCCAAAGGTCAGATTCATTAACAGTTGCCTTTGAAATAAGGCAACTCAGCTCAGGTTTAGGTACAAATTTAGCCAATTCACAGCTGTACATGTTATTCTTTCTGGGAATTTTCATTAAAATCATTTTGGGGTCAAGAATAAACTTCTCAGAAAGAATACAGCATTCTGTGTCATTAAAGAACACTGGGTTCTTTTTCTCTGTAATTTGGCTAACACTTAACAGATTGTACCTCAGTTGTTTAACAAAGTATACATCATTGAAGCTCATTTTGTCACTGTTGACATTGCCCATGCCTGTAATCCTTCCTCCGTTAGGATTACCTCCAAAAGCAACAGGACCTCCATCAATAACTTTGAAGTCCTCCAATCTGCTTCTATCTCCTGTCATGTGCCTAGAGCATCCACTATCAATATGCCATAAGCTTTTCTTCTTGCTCTGCACATACAAACGACAAAAGATCAGTTTCCCTTGGGAACCCAAACCAATTTGGTTGTGGGTATCCCTCTCTTGTCAGCAACATCAACTCTTTTGAATGTAATTGATGCTGGTGATAGAGCAGTTGGTTTTCAAACCCAACTAATTTTTGACTTGACAACATTAAGTGGCCTGGCAGAATTAACTTCTGAACCACTTAAATTTTACCTGGCAGAACTAACTTTGGTTAATTTTTGCTTAGCAGAGTTAACCTTGTAGTTTTGCTTGGCAGAGTTAAAATTTGTCTTTGTCAACTTAGTTATGTTGGCCTTATTGTTAGTCAACCCTTTTGCAATTCCTTTTGGTGCAGCAGAGTTAACTTTTGCCATTGACTTTCTGACTATACTAGCAGAATTAACTTTGGTTTTGAAATTTTGATGGTTAATTCTGTCAGTATTAGTCCATGATGATTGTTTAACCCGTTGAAGCTTTGGGTTAAAATAACAATCCTTTTGAAGATGATTGAATCTTCCACAGATGAAACAAGCTTTCTCATCCACTCTTTTAAAATTGGGTCCAAGTTTTTGAGAAACCATATGATTCCAGTTTCTTTGGTTTCCTCTTGGAGCTTTCTTTGGTTTTGAAAGGGGTGATGAGTTAGCAGAACAATTGCATTTAGTACACTTAACAACAACAATATTATCACATTTAGGTGTGTTAACAGATGTACTAGCATTCTTTTGCAAGTTCATTTTAGCTTTTTCTTGAAATAATTTCTTGCCTTCTGCTAGTTTCTTAGTCTTTAACTTAGGCACTAGCTTAGTGACAGAAATAGGTTTTGAATGAACTTGTTCATCTTTCTCAGATTCAACCTCATCATCTGAGACCCACTCAGATATCTCAATTTTTTCTAGATCCATTTTGTTTTCACTCAGTTTAATAACAGGATCTACTTGCTTAACCTCATCTACCATTTTCTCCTTAAGTTTACTTATGTCTAAGTCAGTTTTAGGAGGCATGTAGGTGTGGTTGTAGGGTGGAGGTACACTATTGAGATTATAACCTAAGCCAGTTTTTATCTTATCATGAATTTGGCTTCTTATCAGATTTTGAACACTTTCAGAAGCATTCTCTAGTTCAGCCACTGTGAGTTTGATGCTTTCCTTTTCAGCAGTGACTTCAGCTAGTTTCTTAAGTAGCTCATCAACCCTATTTTGCAACATATCCTTTTCAAAGTTGGCATATTTGAGATCATAATCATATTGTTCCTCCTTTTTCTCATATGCCTTAATTTGTTTCTCTAGATCTTCTATTGCTAGGGTTGTGTGTTGGCTTCTGATGTCCCAGTCCCTAAGTTCTTTACAAATACTAGCATTATGGTCCCTGTAATGTTTAACAGTTTTCTTACATATACTGGAAAATAATTTTGCTTGTACCTCATAGGGAACTTCATCTGAGGTGCTTTCTTCTCCAATAGCCATAAGTGCATGATTCTGTGGCTCTAATTCTGCTTGATCACTCCAGTCATACCCCATACCATCTTGAGAGACAAGTGCATTTGGAGTAGACTCTTGAACAGCTACAGTTCTCTTCTGAGGTCCATTGTAAGCAGCATTGTAACCTCCAGATCTCTGTCCACCCATCTCCTGCCTAGGAGATCTGCATTCCCTGGCAAAATGACCCAGTTTGTGGCAGTTATAGCATTCTACTTTGCTCCTATCAAACCCCACATTATCATCTCTTTTTCCTGCAAAATTGTTTCTTCCAGTTCTTTGTAGGAACTTCTTCACTCTCATGGTGATCATGGCCATCTGCCATTTTATGTCCATCTCCTCCAGATCATCTGGATTTATCTGCTCCAATTCTTCACTGGTCAGTGAAGAGTTCACATGACTAGCAAAGAATGCCTCTACTACCTGATCTGTAGTTCTGTCTTGTACTACAGATGAAGAGCTTGACCCTCCACTCTTCACAATAGGCACAGATCCATATCCTTTTGGATCTGTTTTGGTTCTTCCCATAGACATAAATGCAGCATTTTGTGAACTCTGAGCTTCACCACTGCTTTGCTTTCTGCTTTCTACCTCAGGTTCAAAGGCTATAAGATCATTGTATAGATCATTTAGCTCTTTATCATCTAAATCACTTCTTTGTCTTAGACCAACAGTGTATATAGTTCATTCCTCACCCAATGATCTTAAAAACTTCCTGTTTAGATCATCTTTGTCTATGACAACTTTGTGATTCTTTAACTCACCAACAAGCTTCCTGTACCTATTGAACACTTGAGTTAAGGTTTCAGATTTAACAGAACTAAAGTTCTCAAACTGTTGTTTGAGCAGTGATCTTTTGTTCTTCTTTGTGCTCTCATTCCCTGCAAACCTTTTATCCAATTCCTCCATGAGCACTTTTGCATCATCAACCTGCTCAAATTCACTTTGATATTCATTAGGAATAGCAAGTAATAATGTACTTAGAGCTTTGAGTTCAGTAGCTCTTTCTCTTCATTCTTGTTCTGTGGTTGGTGTACCCCTGGGCAGCCTAGCACCATTCACATCAGTTTTGTACTTAGGACCATTCTCCACAATGTCCCATAATTGATAATCTGTAAGCAGCATATGTTGCTTAATTCTATTCCTCCACATATTGTATTCATCTGGTCTAAGAATAGGAATTCTAGACACTTGAACACCCTCTACAAATTCTGATGCCATTGTATACAAACAAAATTTAAGATAAACTACACCCTGAACAGATCACAGTCCTTTCTTTTCTTCCTTAATTCAAAGCTTACTCAAGCTCTGATACCAATTGTGAGGTCCCACAATAACACTTTGTAGTTACAAATGTTTTAACTTAAGCTATGAATTCTTAACAAGTAGTTTGCGGAATAACACTTGTCAAGTAGGAAGATGTATTGTGATTTGTAATATGTATGAAAGTAAGATTGTAAACAATGTAAGAACACACTTGATTTTCAATAGCCAAAAGCCTCAATATTATTATTGAATAATACGGATACACAAATGTATCAGGGTTACAAGAAACCTTGAAGCTGGTTACAACTTGACTAACTATTGGACAGATATAGATAGATGATTTCTATTGATCTCTCTCTATGTATATATATGTCTAAAGTACTTTACTGCAAGTACATGCTAATATACTAAAAACTTATATAAAATCTACATACAATCTACTTTCTTGAAACCAAGTTTTCTAAGAACCACGCTTGCATTAAATGCATTTGACTTTTCTTGTCTGCAGCGTGCACTGTTCCTCAAAAGTATATCTGTAGTAGGTGTACTTTGTTGCAGAGTTGTTGTGCAGCAATCCCACTAAGCAGAACTAACAGATAGACGAGCAGAACTAACAGATAGACGAGCAGAACTATCTTTTACCACTGGCAGAACTAATCTTTGCAGATTTTGGCACTTGGCAGAATTAACTCTTGAAATGCCCAGCAGAACTAACTTTAAACATACCAGCAGAACTAACTCTGGAAGACTATGTCTTCAATAAATGAACAGAGCTAACTCCACTAGCAGAACTAAGTCTTGATAGCCCAGCAGCATTAACTTCCAACAGACTAAACACTTAGAATATTTTGATATTAAATGATATGAAGAATTTAGCCCAACACCGGTATTCATCGTGGATCAAATGCGCTACTGAATTATTTTTGATATAATCCTAGCGTGCTACTGAATTTTAGAATTTAAAGTATGTATATTCTTCAAAGACATACATGGATGAACATATTATATATACAAATGTTACACGTATTCATCACTATGATGAATTCCGGCATTCATCGTTGATCAAATGCCCGATATTCATCGTTAGAGGCCCGATATTCATCGTTACTTTTATACTAACGTTATTACATATTCGATTTTATTTTAACATGCTTATAGTATTATAATGTTAAAAAGCCAACATGCTTATAGTATTGTAACTCACCTGTATTCATCAATGAGGTTCATTACAATAAAAGAAATGTAGATTCGATCATTTGAATGTATAGTGAATGTAAGTTGGTGGATTTTAACAACTAAAAGAACAGGTGGCAAAATTCATCAATGAATCTTCTATATTCGTTAATGAATATCTATCATAAAAACTCCAAAAATGCTATATTCATCATTGATGTTCAATGTTCATCACTGATTGAATGCTCAATATTCATCATTGATGCTCCATCAAAGTTCAATATTCGTCACTGATTTCACAATGTTCGTCACCGAATTCTCAATATACATCACTGAATTAAATTCCAAAGCCCAAGGAGATTTTCATTATCTGACGTTTCGATTTGGAATCATCACGTGGCGAGACTCATCGATTAAATATTAAAGACTTCTGTCAAGATGAACACTAAATCGCATATGTGTAAGTGTTAGAAAAAGTAATATCATATTTCCCAGTTTGCGATGTTTTAACTAACCATCAATGTTAAGTATTTTACACGACCCTCCGAGATCAACAGTGAGATAAGATGTTTGTAGGTCAATAACGAGAGTAAACTACAAAATTCTAGTCGTGATTGTCGCATCCGGTAACCAATATCGATTTGCTCGTCACTAAATGTTGGTGCTTTTGAAGGAATTGATATCATCGCTTTAGATGGAGAGCGTTAAAAGATGAAGGCAACGGTGGTTTTTAATTTTTATTTGAGGGATTAAAAAGCGCAACTGAAACATAAATAATTGATTTCCTCTTCTACTCTTGGTTCCCCGGTTCCTTCAATTTACGTGGTTCTTTAAGGATCCGATCCCTATATATATATATATATATATATAAATTAAAAACTTTACCAATTAATGTGGATACACTATCCATAAGATCACCATATATAAAATATAATGATGAGAACATTCATAAAGTACTAGTTTTCAATATCCAAAAACACAATGCATAATCCAAAACCAAACACAACCCCTCTTATGCTTAAAAATATCCATTAACAGAATCATATTGTTGTCATGTCAGCAAATTGATGATCAACTTCTGTGGGCCTAACCCAAGACCAAATAGACCATGATCAAAACGGACTCAAAACTAATTAAGATCATGATCAATGGTGGTCTATAGGTGTGGCTAACAGACATAGATCATGTTCATCACTTCCGGGATCGACTCACGACTACAATCAACAGTACCATGATCGAAAGAAAGAAAGAGCTTCTTAGATTCTCTTCAAATGAGTTGAGCCCTGAATCCATCGACTTGTCGTTCTTGTTCATGGGATGAACCAACTCATTAACAATCTTTGTTATTTTCTCTACTAGTTCGATCACTTTATCCTTTGTATTCGCAAAGATCCAACGGAGCACTTGTGTCACTGGATTTGAGTTGTCAACACTATCACCCGCCACCTCAGTAATGCTTTTATCTGTTATACGCAATCCCAAAAACAATTATATTAAGAAATTAACATCACAATCTGCAGATGAAGACATTTCACAAATTTTACGTGTACTCTTTTCATTATTGTAAGTTTATATGCTTTTTAGCTTTCATAACATACAATAGTTTAAATATGAAATGGAGATTGTATATTTTATATGACACTCAAAAATACACAACTATTTAAGTTGACACGAACCTTCGTTGACTGATTCACGAAGCTCGCGTACCACCTCATTATTCATAACAGCATCCCAAACAGCCTTATCTGATGACAAGGAAATGACCATCCTCTACACCATGATAACAAATACATAATTAGAAGTAAACATAAAGCTTAACGTCTAGCAAGTGTATGTCAATGAACACACACGAGTCTTTGATATTGTTGAGTCTAGCAAGTAATACGGAGTACAATTTTTGACTAGCTAATTAGTTGGATTCTTATTCCTAGATTCAAAAAGAGAATATGTACAAAGTACTGTATCTCTATTTAGCCAAGAAGCTAAGTACAAGTTATATGAGTCCACATTATGTGTTATACATATCAAACCTGAACGGTAGGCTCGGTTTGTAGTAGATGGAAAGCATCATAAACTTTGTCGGAGCCAGGAACTTGCAATGTACTTATTGAGTTACATAGCTGCATAGATGGCTCAATCCAGTCCGACTCTGATCCAGATTTATAAAAACCAGCTGGACCTAAAATCTTTTCAACTCCATTGTCCTCAGTACCATACGTTCTCCGGTCATTAATCAATCGTCCAAAGGAAACCGGTTCAAGAACCCTAATATTCACAAATTAGAACCCATCTTAAAACACAAATACAATCTGTTACAAATTATGTTACCAAATTGATTAAGATGCAATTCATGTTCTCCTCGAAATCTTTTCGACAACAATTACAACATAACACTTATACCATCATCATTTAGTCTATTGTCAATTATTCATCATTTCTTTGAATAATAAGAAAACAAAATGACATCTAACTCATAAAAATAATAAAAATTGACTTCAACCCTTTATTTTAATTGTGACTTAGAATATGATCATCATCACCAATATTCAATAAAATAAACAAATACATACTTCAATGAATAAATAACATATACTATTAAATTAAAAAATAAAAAAGAATATGATATTAATCAATTAAAAAAAAGAAAAGAAAAAGTTCATACTCTTGAAGTGATGAAACTGCATGTTGAACTTCATCTTTAGAAGGAGCACTACCAAAAACATCAACATCATCATAAACTCCATAAACACTCTCATTATCACTACCATCAACATACTCCCAATTATCAAACTCTTCATCAGCCGAAAATGCCCAGTTTGGCGGCGCCGCCACCGGAACATACAAAGGTGATGCAGGATTATTATTATTATTACTGTTTGACGATACAAAAAGAGCGGTGTTATTTGTTGGATGGTTGTTACGGTTACTTGTGGTGGTTGATGATCTTGTGGTTGTGCTGGTGGAATGTGAATAAGGTTGTTCGCCGCCGCCGCCGCCGCCGATGCCGGTTCTGACGGCTCTATAGACGGTTTTGATGACTCCGCCGCCGCTTCCACTACCACCGCCGCCGCCCATTCCCGGACCTAATGAACTCCTCATTATGAAAGACGGATGTTATTGTTTGGTATCCGGTGATTGACAGATTCTTTGATTTTGTGTTTGTGTTTGTGGGAAGTTAATTTAGAATGTAGAAGATATGATCATATCCACCCCGAGTAAAATGGAATATTATACGGTTTTTAATTATTTTTTATTTTTACTATGTTATTATCGAAATTGAGATGGGATTGAGATTGAGATTGAGATAGATAAAGAGAAAATATAATGGAGGGTAATTACATATGTTTATTGATAAACTATCATAAATTAATCTCATATCATCGTGATTCACTAATAATAACAACAACAATAACTAAAAAATAATAATAATAACATAAACATTTTTATTGATAAAAACTTGTTAATTAACACGATTGATTTTTTTGACGAACGGTTAATATCTGGCAATCTAGACTAGCTTACAATTGGCTGATATGCAGTATGTGAGGATCCATAATTCACTTAGCAATTGTCACTATGGGTTTAATGTTTAACTTTGTTATTATTGTGGTAAAGATGTCTCACCCATTAAAACTAAACTAACCATTGAAGTGTGTCATTCAAAGTACATAAAATATACGGCACGTACACATGATTGTTTTTGTTAGATATTTTTTTTATCTTAATAAATAAACATTTGCTGTTGTAATTATAGACAGATAAATTAATATAAAGAAATATATCCTCAAATTTATTATTACTACATTCATTCTAAAATTATTGTTCATTTTTTACTTTCATAAGTATTCTTTTTCAACTTTGACCCTTATATATTTTTGTTTGTGCTATATAATATTTGATGAAAATTATACCAATGAAAATACATTTAAAACTCAACCCAATAATATACTCCGTATTTTGCATTAAGTATAATCTAACACAAACAAAATAATTTTGGAACGGATGTAGTATTATTTACGTACATTTCATATGTGTTGTCATAAATAATACGGAGTATAAAGTTTTATGATAACACGACTAATAAAAAGATTATATGCACTATATGATCGATGTATGTAAAAACCGATTCGAGAAGAAATTGTAGCATATCTAGTGCAGTACGTACAGATAAGTTGGTTTATTGAAATTACTTTATATAAAATGATTTTGTAGGTAACATAAGTATCCAACAATATCGTATCCACGCAATATGGCATTGGTATTAAAAAATGAAAACTTGATGTCATTAATCAATATCTTACAATTTCATAATTTTCTAACGCTTTTTTGGGGTAGTTTGATGATTTTGGTTGTAATTCAAAATGTGCGTAACAATTCAAATTGACTTGTACATATTTTTAAACAATTAGTTATGTATTCATAGTCTAACATTCGTATGAAAAAAGTTATCATAATTTCCGCACTATTCAACAAAATACAAACTTGTAATTTGACGACTTTGATATATTATTATCATTTCCTTTCTTAAATAAATGCAATATATATGAATAATTAATTTTCATGTGAAAGACCATTTGAATTTACCTTTTATACGTGAAATACTTTCTTCCATTAAATGTGCCTTCCATTAAACTATTTTTTAACTCTTAAAATTTGTCATATTAAAAAAAAAATCATTAATAATTACAGTATCAAAAAAAGTTAATTACAGTGTAAATTTTATTTGTTATATTGCTACATTTTACTTTTTTCAAGTGACGGTTTTTGTAACAAATAAAATAACCATATGGACAATAAAAATTGAAGAAAGAGAACACAAACCATAATATTGAATTTAAATTACTTTTTACACTTGTGAATCTTCTAGATACTAATCCTTCTATCTATCTTATATCTATCTATCTATACATATAAAACAAAGATTTTTTTCATGATTTTTAGACATGCAATATCATAATATTTCTTTTTTTTTAAGTCTCATCACTTGCCATATCATCATATTATTTTTTCTTTAAAAATCTTAATTAATAATTACTAAGACTATTATTTATCAATTATACTTTATTATATTAGCTTTTGAAATTCCTATACTCTATTAATATATAACAATTTTTACCTACGTATATTTTTTCTAATCCATATATTATACATTGCAATTAATAAATATTATTATCATCAACTACCATTTTTTGAAAAAAATAAATTTAATAAAGATATATGAAATTGATTATTTTCTATACATTTTGGTATATATTACTATTGAATTTCAGTAATAAATTTTTAACTTTCAGCAATATTAAGATACAGTTGAAAACCTAAAAAACATATGATTGATTTTTATTTTTATAATTACCGTGCATTGCATAGGCTCAAAAAATGTGTTAAAAACTTAACAGAATAATTTACAAATTAATTTAATTTTATTATGTATTCAACTTAAACATAATAACATACAAACGAATCTAATGGTATTATATAAAATGGTCGTGCATCGCACAGGCTCAATGCTAAGCTTTTATATATAAAATAAAGTTTTTTAATTACCTATTAGAGCGTATTATTTTAGTTAATAATTACATATCATTAATTTACAAACTCTTGAACATTGTTTGCAAAGAAGTATGGTTTATAACTTTATTTTTGAAAATTAAGAAATGATATATATGAAAAATATTGATGTAAACGTAAAGTAATTGGTCAATGCCACAAATTAATTGTGCTATCGATAACACTGATTATATGCCCATTAAAATATTCGGCTACTTACAAATTACTATATAATTGCATTTTTCAAACGGTCGTGCATCACACGGACTCAATGCCTAATTTTATAACATAACATATACCAAGGATATAGTTTAGAAGGGTAGGTGGCTTAGAGAGCAAGACGAAACAACCGTATGATAGAAAAAATTTGTAGAGGTAAAATGAGATTATAAAGAATGTGTTGTTAATTCGGTTTAACTGAAAACCGAATTCAAGTTAATAATATATTAAATTATTAATATATGTAATACGTGTGATAGTTAGAATTTCTAAACAAGTATATTTACATTTAAACCTTAAATTTACTTCACTTCTTTCATTTTCAACTTTAGTAAAACCCCAACACACGAAAAAGTACGAGTTAAACCAGTTAACTTTAGAAAGAAAAAAAAAAGGAAATTTTTGGTTTTAACAGAAACCGAATCGAACCGAATTCGATTTTTGGTTCAGTTTTGGTTCGGTTTTCAAATGTGAATTCGGTTTTCGGTTTTACTCAAAAAAAATTCAAAACTGAACA
Organism: Pseudognaphalium luteoalbum; assembly: GCA_963422505.1. NCBI lineage: Eukaryota > Viridiplantae > Streptophyta > Magnoliopsida > Asterales > Asteraceae > Pseudognaphalium > Pseudognaphalium luteoalbum. The sequence goes on from OY730194.1 coordinate 91,140,895, forward strand.
ACCTGAACCGGATAAACTAAGGAAACCGAAAACCGAACCGATGAACACCCCTACTTCGAAAGTCTTTATTTTACAACTTTGATCATATATATTTTTGTTTGTGTTATATAATATTTGATGTAAAAAATATATGAACGAATTTGGTTTAAAATGTATTTTTTGATAAAATTTTAAGTAAAAAGAGAGAAAGATAACGTTTGTGTTTGCGGATTTCGGTGATGAAATCTGATTTGGCCGTTTCCTCATAACAACCAACCAAAATCACGGCCGCTTTTGGTTCTTCGTATCGCTTATCTACTTGCTTCGGTGACATCTATTCTAGAGTCATCAATATCACGTGACCTTTTGTCAGTATCACGTGCACTTGATTTGGGTCTTCATTGCATACAACAAACCCATTACAATAGCCCAAATACTGTAAGCCCACCGTTTGTAACTTTCTAATTACCAATTCGATTTTAATATTTTACTACTTACTAGCCTTGTTGTACTCGTGTATACACACACATCACACACCTCCCATATTTATATAGTGCAACTAGTGATAAAACCGGTGTGATGCACGGTACCTCTGATAGTCTGATATATCTGTTAAAATGGAACAAAGTTAGTAACACCAATTGGTCACTATTCGTACATATTCTTATTACTATTGAATACTCCAGAAACTTAAATATTATACAAGTAGAAGCTTTATGATATACAATAGGTAATGATTAAGTTTCTAATAAGAAAATTATAAGCTAAATCAAATGATAGGCGTAATATGTATTTAGTGTACGTAATTCTCATGTGCTTTGTCGAGAGGTTAATTGTTGTAGATTGACATCGACATGCATGACCAATTAGGACTGTTGAGCCATCACCATTTCGTATTGGATCAAGGGTGACATATATACCAAGTTGAAATTACAGATGGGCGTAACATAATTATGAACAAACATTGAATTTTTTTGAGCTGGATCGATGACATGAAATCTTCATAATTGAAAATAGATTATTGGACCCACAGAGAAAAAATATAGGAATGATCGGATCAATACATAATCAAAAGCTTATCAATCAATCATAAATGGATTAGCAGTAGCACCAACATATTTAAGCAGCTCCCGGATCTTGATGACATGGAAAATTATATACGAAAAAAATTCTGGAAATGACATATAAGAATTTTGTATGCGTGGCAACATTTGATTGTTACCACATAAGCATTATTAGGCATAATTAACTCAAGTTATATCGATAAGAAAGATAAAGATGTGACTATATTATCGAAATCATTATATTTGAGTTGTAAATTTTAGAGTTACCACATATCAACAAAAATATATTTATTCAATTTTTAATGTTACCTTTATATCTTTTCAAATATTTTGTTTTTAGCCTTAAGTCTACATCTTTGATCAAAAACCTTAATTCTACGTCAATATTCACATGTCATTGAATCTATTCACTTGTAGAAATCCATATAACTTAAAAGTTCTTGTAATTATGTACATTTTTTGGTTATCACTTAAATTTAAAGTTTTATTTAATATATCATTATCATTAGTTCTTATACAAAATCAACACTTTCCTTTACATAAGCCTTTAAAATTAGCCACGTTAGAACTTCTTAATTAGACACGTATGTCATCAGTGGGCTCACCACGTATACTTCAACAACAGTTAGTACCTTCTCAGAAATTAAACACGTTAAACCCTACTCTAATGCCTAAAACCCCTCCCTACTTTTACAAGAATATCTTCTTCTCACTTCCATTCCCTCTCAACCTACTCACTATTCTCATGTTTTCATATTCTTCACCCCCGGCATCTTCATCGAAGGTCTGGTGACATATATAATACAAATATATGTGATACTTCATAGCTTTTTAATTTCAGTTTCATACACTTTTTATTTCGATTTCAATTTTGATTTGAGGTATGTTCGAACTAAATTGAATATTACTACTATTCGATTACATTTTAGAGTAGCTAGGTTTTTGGTTTGGTTTGAAATGTAAATTTCTGATGCCAATTAGACAACTTTCTTCGATGGGCTATCTGGATTTAGTTCAAGTAAGTGTTCCTTCTTATTTCTTTTGCTTATTTTTGTGGTTATAAAAAGTGTGGTTCATAACTTAGTATGGCTTAATTTTTTGAATTGTTAATGTGTGTGAGATGTGGGGCTTCAACCTAATTGATATCAATGAACAAGGGTTCTTATTGGATGCTCAACTATAATCTCTCGAAAAAGAGCTATAACAGAGGAAGAAGATGTTTTGCGTATGATTCCCAATCCATACGCTACTAACTGATGAGGAGATTTCTTCCGGTAAGGTACTTAGCTAGATATGTATTCAATCATATACGTATTCGAGTGCTCCAATTTGTGAGCTTTTCTTTTGCAGGCCTACAAGTTTTATTATATCAGTCACCCATGTTTTACTATTTCATGAATCGTAGCCTACATATTATAATAAGAACGAAAGAGCTTTGTAGTATTCCATTTAGATTGATATACTCCAACAAGTAGTTGAATTCAAGAGCAACTTCTTTGCCCTTAAGCTATAGAGCCTGGCTACATTTTTCATCAAAATTCTTTGTTGTCTAATAATTGTATGGAGTTTTTTGTGGCTATAAATGCTATCTTATGCAAATAATGGTAGTCAAGTCTTTACTTTGCTAGCTCTTCTTTATATCTTTCTTGTGATTACTAGATATGATACTTACCAGTTCATCTGTTGGTGAACCCCATATCTAATCATCTATCCACGAATTAGTGTTGACACATTGACAAAATGATAATGTATCAAGGTATCGAATTTGGTCCACTATTTATTGTTATGAGTGTTCATGGCATGTATGTAAATATACATCAAATGTCATACAGGCGGATCATCTGAGCCAAGTCTTTTTTATTGATATAATGTACATCTCTATAAGCAATTAAGCATAATAACGCAAGTTACTTACTGTATGCATTATGAATGGTTCTTTGTAATAGAATACCACATTACATAATACAAGGTCATAGCTATATGGGTGAAAATTAAGTAAAAGATAGTGGTCTATTTGGTGCATGTTATTAATTATTCTTATTTGAAAACTTTTGGGCCAGTCGTAAATAAACTATAAATAAATGATAGGTGTACATATGATCGGAATCTCTTGCACAAGTTTTCTCATAAATCACCAAGTGATGTTCGAGTATACGGTTCTTTTTGGTTTTGTCTTAATCACCATGGTAAGCATTATGATTCCTTTACATGATTATTAATAATGTTCATCTGTTCTTAGCATTCAATTCACGTGTAATGGTATTTGTGGTTTGTTAATTCTTCAGACGACAAATGGGCGGCTCCTCCCACTCTAGCTACAGTTCAACCCTTTTAAACAATCATTCACCATCTCTATTTCGAAATATAAAAACATTTCCTTTGTTTAGAGGTGGAAACATGGGTGGAGAGCATTGGGTATTGATGTCGTATGGACGAGTCTAGTTTAACAATTTATAAAAGGAAATACCTTGTTTATACTTTTCACACAACCAGGCAAGAATACCTAATCGAATGTTGGTATAGACTTGGTAAGTCTGAGTCGATCACAGAGAACGGTGGTTATTTATAAAAATAGAAATTACTAATTAACTATAAAAACAGTAAATAAGGGGGGCGTTTTAGTTCCGTACGAACATTTTAGTTGAGATAATAATTAAAACAAATAAATGACTTAAATTAAATAAAAAATAGAAAATAATAGGAAGGAACAAGTAATCGTGTAGTAATTCCACTCAGATTCAAATATCCCGATTCACTGCACGTTGTTTAACTGTGATTTCTTTTATATCAACTTAAATACTAATCAAAGAATTCAAATTGAATGTAAATCAGCCAACTGTTCGGGTCCAACTAATTTCTATAACCTAGGGTTTCACATTAAACATCGATCCGACGTCACAAGAATTGTACTTTTCTATTGTGTGCTTTGCCCTAAATTATGCATTAAATATTCACGACTGATTATGATTTATCCTCGCGATACGAATCAACAATACCTACTAACAATTACTTATTAGCTTATTCATTTTAGATAATTAGTTATTACACTCTTAACCTGTCAAACTCAATATATTCAGCAATGATCAAAATCTAGATTCTAATCATCAATAATTAATAGTCTCAATGGAAATCAATCACAATGACACAATCAATCACGTTAAGAAATAGCTAAATAATCACCAATAACTAAGGTTCAACGGATAACATAATCATCTTCAATCAAACAACTTAATAAACGTGCAATATAATTGTTCAATCAATCATTATCCGAGTTTTATCACTACACAACTACTAATGAATTCAATTCATCATACAATATGCAAACTCAGATTCATTAACATTCAAAAAGGTCATGTAATCGAAATAAATAAGAGTAATACAATCCGAAATAACGAATCACAAGAAGATAAGTTGAAATAAGATCCACCTTTACTTCTTTTGCCTCCAAAATAACCCTAGAATTCGTAAATAAATCGAACTAGTCGTCTGGAAAACCCTCTGGTCGAAATCCCAGCCGAACTCTCGTTTTTAGGGTTAAAAACGCGTGTTATACTTTTCTGGAAAAATGGTCCATACGGCGTATGGATAATCCATACGGCGTATGGATTGAAAACAAGCCGGCCCAGCTCCGCGTTACACTGGGCCTCCACCGCCTCATCCATACGGCGTATGGATATTCCATACGGCGTATGGAATGAGATTCCAGCCGATTTTCATACTTTTCTTCCTTTAGTCCTTCGGCTTTGCTCGCTTCTTCAAAAATGCATCATTTAACTTATTTATTGACTGTTTTCCGTTCTTTTCTCCAAAAAGCTTATCTCCACATCTAAAAAACGAAATAAATACCTAGACTTAATTAAATGCAATCATAACATACAAGAACAGGGGTCAAATACTACTTAAATATAGTACTTATGCGCGTTTATCATGCATCCATTCAAGGGTAAGTATGGCTGTAAGTTTGGTGTATTCTCTGTACCTGCTTGACATTTAAAGTTTGACGTTTCTACATATATCTTCGCAAATGTGTTCATCATTAATACCACTCTCCATGAAACTTTCTCAAAGTTATAAGACTTATATTGTATTGGTACTTAATAAGCGTCATAGGAGTTGTTGTAATAAGCTTCTTCATGTAGCATTTCTATCTCATAAACTGGTTTTCACATCCTGCTTATGTAAAGATCACAGTTTCTATCCTACCTATTTATTGTTAGAAGAGTTCCTTGTTGTATTGTCTTTGATTTTAAGCTGTCACAGGCAGAGCCAAAGCCTATACTGTTCAAAATTTATAATTAATATAATTGTCCCAAGAGTCAATGGTATATATGACCCTTGCCTGCTACACTAATAGCTCCTTAAGGGCCTTCTTGTGGCTTAGAAACTTATTTTAGGCATTCCATCCTGTTTCTATTATATGCATTATAATGAACTATTCTAACATTGATAATGATATTATTTCGTTTTGTAGAGTTTAAACCTATGACTTGATATATGGTGAAGTTAAACCCAACTGCACAAGCAAGATATATACGCTTAAATACTTATTCTCTAGCTTTTGAGATGGAGGTTAATGCATTGGTCTCGGTTCTGACCTCAAGTAAATCATTGAGAATTACTATTCTATTTGTATTGATACTAAATGCAACACCAGAGAGGTGGTAGTTTCTTATTATACTTAATGTTACTACATCAGTTAAATTGTTACTTAAACGGTACCTTTTCAAAGCTAAGCGTATATATGAAAATTTTGTGGGAATTTTAATTTCCAGGTGACTTCATTTGTCACCATCTATCATCTATCATCTATCATTGTTATCAAACGAATGTTAGTAATAATTTCATGTTGACATATTGTGCATGCACCAGACCTCATTTTTACTTTAAGAAGAACACGTCTACGTTGAAAAGATAAGCCGGCATGGCCTGCTATAAGCTGACAGGGTCGTGCGTAGCACGGCCTAAGAGAGTTACTTCTTATCTTTACTATATAAGAAAGAGCAAGTTGTACCAAATTTCGACACCTTAACTCTTAATATGGTGCCACATAAGTGTCTAAGAATTTTACACTTGTCAAGCTTTATAATTAACACACATAAATTAAATTCAAGAAAATGAAAAATAATAATAATAATACACAAATTACATATATCTTTATTTTCATTAGTTTTTACACAAGAAGAACCCCATCTCTTTATATTTGGACACATTGGCACTTTAAAACTTGTCATGTGTCCACAAACTAATAAAAAATATATTTAATACACTATCTATATACTAATAATAATCTTGATGCTCAAATAATTAAAAATAATTATAATATTAATATCTCAACATTATTTTATACTTGTATTAAAAAGACATTAATAACTTTAAAAAGAAGATATATACATGTTTTAAGAAATGCACACATCAAACACTTAAGAAATGAACACATAAAACACTTTTAAGTCATCTAACAGCATAACATGTATCCTTAATATTTACTTTTCAATCTCTTATTTTATGATCTCTAATTTTTTTAAATCTCATATCTTTATCAAAATGTTGATACATCATCAACAAAAATTATTTAATAACATTAATACATTATAAAAAATCTTACCTATTTTTCTAAAAAAAATTGGTTATTTCTTTCTTATTTACAAGGACGATCATTTTCCCTATAAACTGCAAATGACCATCTCTAATCGTGCCACATTTTATATATTATAATTTACTTATGAGATTATAAATGAAAAAAATAATCTATATGCTTAAATGTCTTAAATTGTTACACAGTAATATTTTATCTTTCAATCTTCATTTTAAATATGTACTTATACTATGAATAATCAAATAAAACATGAACTTATTCTATAGCATTTTTGAGTTGCATCAAAAGTTATATTTTAAATTGTTGGTTCTAAATATACATGCCAAACTTTTATAAATTTCTAATCACTTGGAAGTTTGAACTATACAAACATCAAAGAAGTGTAATAAAACGTAAAATTTATACCTTCATAATTCTTGTCGTTTCATTACATCATTGACAAACAAAAAGATCACAACTCCTCGTATTATCATGAATGATTAAATATGACAAAATCATTCTATAGCATTTTTGTTTTCCATATAAAAAAAACCCAATTGAATTCACTTAATTAGTTCAATTTAAATTAATTCAATTCAACCGAACAAATTTTCTTACAAACATCAATCTTCAAGAAGGAAATATAGTTTTCTATATACATAAACATCGAGGGCCGTGCTTAGCATGGCCACTATCATACCTAGTTATATATATAAAAAGAACCATATGTTCTAGAATTTTGACAACTTATGTCCTACACTTTTGCCATGTGTCCTCAAACATATTTTTTTAAAAAAATTAAAATAAAAAATAAAAAAATCTTCCCTTATAATTATTTTGTCATCCTATTAATATATATATATATATATATATATATATATATATATATATATATATATATATATTATCTATTACTAGTTATTAAGCATGTCCAATATTGAATCTTAAAATACTTAAAAATAATTAAAGTTCTGAAAATACCCCTATTATATTTATACTTATTAATAATGCATATATTATCATAATCATTTCCATTAATATGTAGATTAGTATAAACAAATCGGATCACTTTTTACTAGATTTATCATACAGATAAAATAATACATGACACAAGCATCATACGATAAATCTTGAAAATATTTACATTTATTTTCATTTTAAAAATCGTCACTCGCCGTTCAATCCAACGTCATCACTTTCACCGCCGCATTACGCGAGTATTGTGCTATATATATATACCTATATATATATATATATATATATATATATATATATATATATATATATATATATATATATATATATATATACATATGATGTCAACTTTCCTTACCTTATAATAGGGTTAATACACACAGAGAGAATTAAAATATCTCAAAATGTTCACTTGGGGTACTAAAGTTTATGATTTGACAAACTATGAGTTAACTTTTAAAACCTCCCCCAAGTCGAAAATGAGCTGATAAAGATTCATCACATTTTTATAAACTTTGATTATCCTTGTAAACATTTTAATAAACTTTAATTATCCTTGTAAACATATTAATAAACTTTAGTTACCCTTAAACACAATATGTATAGTTAACTCATAGTTTTGTCAAATCATAAACTTTAGTACCCAAGTGAACATTTTAGGATACTTTAATCCCCTCCGTGTGTATTAATCCTATAGTATTATATAAACTTTCCAAAGCTTGAAAACAGATACTAAATCAAATACATTAGAAAATTTACATTTCTTAATTTCTTGTAATAAAAAATATTATACCAACAACAATAAGAAAAACAATTTTACTCACTTCATTTTATGTATTAGGAAATAAACAATAACACAATTTCATATTTTGACACATGCTCATCAAATTTTAATATATTATTATAACAACTTTCCATTCATTCGTACTAATTTCTTACTCACACATTCACAAATTTTGGATTGATTTGCATAGGTAACTAATATATATCAAATTTTCAATTAATCATCAGTCATGTAATTTTACTAACCCTAATGAATATATCTAATTCAGTATGATTCAGGTAGTTTTATTTCTAAATCTTCATATTTTATTAAGCCTCGTGTCTCACATGTTCAAAATTTTGAGTTAAGTTATTGCATAGCTAATTTACTAGAATTTAGAATCTATATTTCTTTCTTTCTCTCTCTATATAAAATCAGCTTATTTCTTAGGATGACACATTAGTATCTTTAATCATGACATTCATATTCATATTACTATTATTATTACTACTAATATCAATTTTACCCTACTTTAAATAGTAATTATTTTATTTTTTATGGCATATTAATTTATATATATTTTGATCCTTATCCTTTAATATTAATTAACAAACTATTTTTAATATTAACTCTTTAATAACTTTAAATTTGTTATGGGTTATATAAGTTTAAACCTTTAGTGTGATATTGTTTTTTCTTATTATTTGAAAATTCCATCTAAACTTTATATCAACTATTTGAATATAACTCATAGTTGCTTTTATTTTTTATGATACTATTAGCTACAATAATTATATTCTATGGTTATTATCTCTTAATAATTATTATTGAATTCTTACGTTTTTATTTTTTGAAATAAGAAATTAATACACACACACAATTACAATAAATATATTTCATGATTATTATCTCTTGATATTAATATTTCAACTCTTATAGAGTGTATGTTTTACGTTTTTGAAAGAAAAATATCTTACACATATATATTTATGATGATATGATGACGAAGGTAAAAATTATTCAATAAGTATGTTGTACTACCACTTTATGTTACATTTTTTGTTTTCATTTCTATATTTAAGAAAATTTCAATTAACTCCGATAGTAATATATATAAGTTATAAAAAAAGACACCGATAGTAAAAAGGTACAAAATTATAAATTTATAGTTATTACTCTCGATACGATAAATTTAACTTGGATAACTGCAATTAGTGTTTCATTGTTATTGTTATTGTTATTATTATCTAGATCTAGATTATTATATCATTGGTATTCTAAAATTTTTTAGTAATTTACAATTAAAAAAAGAGTATCAGCTCATAACTTTTTTATTAAAATAAAAAAACCGAACCAAAATTTAAGGTTTCAAATATTTATGTAAATATCAATTTTTTATACTTGTCGCACCGCGAGGGCAATAAAAAACTTGTTAATATCAATTTCAACAAAATTCAAAACTACCATTACATTGTATTACATGCTTGCTTAATGTCATTTATTTTAGTATATAAGTTATTATATAACTCCATTTCTTCATAAGATGACTATAACCAACTCCTCACGAATTCATATTTTAAATAGAATATATAATCGATATTTATACTGTGTACCAAACGTTCAACTACTCAGACGTACCTTTTATATAAGAAAGTTGTTATTTATCATATTGTATGTATTTTAGTGACATGTTACATAATATTAAGCATTGGTTATATATATTTAAAATCACTTTACCCTAAATAGAGTTTCAATCAATTCATATATAAAATAGGATTTTGCTATTTGTAGCCCTTAGGGCTGTGTTTGAGAGTTAAATTCGTGCATAAAAAAGGTGGAACATCAAGTTGGTTGGAGGAAGTTATATTCACAGAGTGAGTGGTTATTATTATGATACAAACATTTGATGCATATCTGAATTTCTTATTCATAGCTCTTAGGGTTATGTATAACATTTTCCTATAAAATATGATGCAAAACTTTAGGACTTCATCTTAGTCGGGTTACAACACATTACCCAAAATTTAAATCGAACCCGAATAACATGGATCTTATTAAGTTCAGTATGTGAATTAATTATAAACTTGAAAATTCTAAATATTCGACTCAATAACATCCTCGATGTGGGCTGTGCATTAAATGCACAGCCATATCCTTCATAGTAACTATATATATAATCCCCCTCCGAATTTTTGCTATGGATTACCTGGAGCCAACGGATAGAAAAAAAAATACTTTCGGATCGTGAACAACAATAAAATAGCTAAATAAATTAAGGAATAAAAAAATTAGAGGTGTCAATTTTAAATTCATTGGTTAATTATGAATCAATTTGGTTAATATTTAGGAGGGGATGTGTTTGTTGAGTCTACTCCTCATTTTTTAAATGCGTCTAAATGAGTTTTTCCAATATAACCTCCAATTGTGTGATAATTAACCAACGGGTCTAGCGGGTAGTTTTTTTTTCACCTCATTAATTTTTTTCATTTTTCACGCAAATTAAAAAAAAGTTTGGTAAAAATCGATGGATCGACCCGACCCGACCCGAGACCCATTTGACCCGGACCCGTTTAGACTCATCATTCTAAATACTCCATTTATATCCGGACCCATTTATACCCGTAACCCAACCCGACCCGGCCATTCATTTGGCCACTTATAAAAAAATTGTGATTTGACTATTATCAATTCATGACTTAATAAATTTAGAATTATCTTTCATAAATACAATCACTGATGGTGATTAATTATATATTCTTAACTCTATATCTAAGTTTAGAAGTTTAGAGTCTTTTTAGTTAAAGAAAAATGTGGTATTTTTCTAGAAATTTTTTTTTTGTTTTGAAAAAGTGAAAAAGAAAACGTGTTCAAAATGAGTATTTTCAAAAAGAGGTTCTCAAGAACATGAAAACTCTATTTACATATTCCCTCCAACTCATTTCAAGTGTCTACATTACTATTTTAAGTTGTCTCATTATAAATGTTCACTTTGATATTATATCAAACAAAAAATACTTTAATGGTTATATATGATATTTGATTAGTAAAAAGTGTAATCGATGAAAAATTATAAAACTTTGTGCCCTCTTTAAGCGAGACGGAAAGAGTATCCATTTCCATGTTTTACCAACCGATAGAGAATCGAATTTAATTCGATCCAAATATACACCAGATTATAGCATCACTATTTAATGCTTTATCATGACGAGTACTACTCGGTATCATTCTAGACGTCATCTTACTCTTTGTCGTCTACAAGACAAGATACATAACACGTGGTACCATATACATGCTCCTTGGTGAGATTGGCTTCCATTTGGAATAATAGGAATTTACATTTATGTTATTTTGCTTGGATTAAGGTCATCTAAGCTTCTTCAAGTATAATTAATGATTAGTATACTATTCAACTTTATCTTCAAGTATAATGATTAGTACACTACTAAACATCTTTTACACCAAACATCTTTTACACTATTTAACATATTGTAAAAAACTTTTTTTTTCTTCCTAAAACGGTAAGATTAGAATATCTTTCAAAGTACAGAAGAACTATACCAAATTACACCATCAATACTAGCATACAAATGCTTGATTTGTATGGACGCTACACCAAAATGAACTTGACTAAACAAAAAGTACCAACACTTTGCAACTAGCTAAGAGAAAAACTACCTATTGTTGAGAGCAGATATTGCACTTAAATTCTACGCTTGAAAAGTTGAATGAGACGGTATAAAGGGCAAAATATATAGTAATTTACTATCTAATTTAAAAAAAAAATCTTTTATCTCAAACATTTTATATATTAGTTTTGATTCTTACTAGATCAAAGTATCTCATAATCTAAATAGAGTGATTTAGGAGGGTACATGTAAACTTTTTAACCTATTTGAGCATTTCAGTAATTCTTTTAAGATAATTTTCTGATTACGAAGTTTGTTATGATAGGAACAATATACATAAACATCTTTAATCGTAGCATTAGCGTTAACTAACTTTTCTGTAAATAAAATGTTATCAAAGTTAGAGTAAGATTCAAATGAGTCCATGATTTTTGAGTGAGACTAAAGGAACCAATGATATCATACCACATGTACAAAGAGAATGTTCCATATTACAAAACTCATTTACCCCAAACATCAATTATGTCATAAACGACAAATCGAAAAATCATGAAACTTGCACCATATTTTTCAGCGTTTTATCCTCTTCGATTTGCCGTCCCTCAAGGCATACTTTCAAAAAAAAATCGGTTTTTTGATGGGTTTTATAAATTAGTAACACATGTTTTAGTGATTGATTGTACATTTTATTTACGGTTATGGTTAGGGTTTAAGGTTAGGATTTAGCAGGGTTCATGGTTTAGGGTTTAGATTTTATGTTTTAGTAGAGTTTAGGGTTTATTAGGGTTTAGGGTTTAGTATGATTTAGGGTTTAGAGTTTTATAAAGCATTTAGGGTTTAGGGTTTGGGGTTTAGGGTTTAGGGTTTGGGGTTTGAGTTTTGGGGTTTCGGGGAGAAACCCCAAAACCTAAACCTTAAACCCTAACTCCAAAACCTCAAACCCTAAACCCTAAACGCAACATTCTAACACATGTGTTAGTAACATATGAAACTCACCAAAAAATGAAAATAAAAATAAAAAATCGTTGGGTTTTATAAATTAGTAACACATGTATTAGTGATTGATTGTAAATTTTATTTACGGTTATGATTAGGGTTTAGGGTTAGGATTTAGCAAGGTTCATGGTTTAGGGTTTAGATTTTATGTTTTAGTAGGGTTTAGGGTTTATTAGGGTTTAGGGTTTAGTATTATTTAGGGTTTAGAGTTTTATAAAGTGTTTAGGGTTTAGGATTTGGGGTTTAGGGGTTAGGGTTTAAGTTTTGGGGTTTCGGGGAGAAACCCCAAAACCCAAACCCTAACCCCAAAACCCCAAACTCTAAACCCTAAACGCAACACTCTAACACATGTGTTAGTAACATATGAAACCCACCAAAAAAAAGAAAAAAAAATTCATCGGAAGTATGACTTATAGGACGGCAAATCGAAGAGGATAAAACGCTGAAAATTATGGTGTAAGTTTCATGATTTTTCGATTTGTCGTTGGTGAGATAATTGATGTTTGGGGTAAATGAGTTTTGTAGTATGGAACATTCTCTTTGTCCATGTGTCATGATATAACTGATTCATTTAATCTCACACAAATTTATAATCTCATTTGAACCTCACCCATCAAAGTTATTATATTTGTATGCTTTTTGATACGAGATATTTTTATTATAATATATATCATAGGTGAGGTTCAAATGAGACTAAAAATTTGTGTGAGACTAAGAGAATCAATGATATCATGTCACATGTACAAAGAGAATGTTTTATACTACAAAATCAATTTACCCCAAATATCAATTATCTCACAAACGACAAATTGAAAAATCATGAAACTTGCACCATAATTTTTAGCGTTTTATCCTCTTCGATTTGCCGTCCCTCAAAGCATACTTCTGACGATTTTTTTTTTTTTTTTTTGGTGGGTTTCATATGTTACTAACACATGTGTTATGGTGTTGCGTTTAGGGTTTAGGGTTTGGGGCCAAAACCCAAACCTGAACCCTAACCCCTAAACCCCAAACCCTAAACGCTTTATAAAACTCTAAACCCTAAATCATACTAAACCCTAAACCCTAATAAACCCTAAACCCTACTAAAACATAAAATCTAAACCCTAAACCATGAACCCTGCTAAATTCTAACCCTAAACTCTAACCCTAACCATAACCGTAAATAAAATGTACAATCAATCACTAACACATGTGTTACTAATTTATAAAACCCACCAAAAAACTGAATTTTTTTAATCGAAAGTATCACTTGAGGGACGACAAATCGAAGAGGATAAAACGCTGAAAAATATGGTGCAAGTTTCATGATTTTTCGATTTTTCGATTTGTCGTTTGTGAGATAATTGATGTTTGGCGTAAATGAGTTTTGTAGTATGGAACATTCTCTTTGTACATGTGACATGATATTATTGATTCTTTTAGTTTCACTCAAAAATCATAGATTCATTTGAACCTTACTCTATATATCATATATAACTAATATTCGTGTTAAATATAGAAAAAGAGCAACCTTATGATTCATATTACAAGAAATTATTTTACAATAAACAATCGAAATTTCTTTTAATATTTTGCTGGCACTTTTATTAAATTTATTTATATCCAAGGTTACACAAACCAACTCAATGACTCTAGTCAAATTATATTAAATGTTTTGCGTCCTGACAACTATTGATTAAAACGAGTTACTTCCTCAACAAATTAAATACACATCTGTTTATTTTGTTTTATCTCAAAACAAGCATACATTGTAAACTTTTAATCAATCAAAAATAAATTCAAAAATAAACACGAAATTTATTTGGTGGATATGATGATGGTTCCACTTTTTTGAAAACTGATACTTGACATTAAAATTGAGACGGTGAAAGTATCTCTCAACATAAAGCAACTAATTACATTTTGATATAAAGCTAAGCTAATAATGAATATTAGTAAGCATGCTAATGTATAAACCTTTACAAAGTTTTTTTAGACACATCATCAATTTTTAAAAAAACTTTATCTCCAATGGAAAAAACTTTTGCAAAGTTTTTTTTTTTTTTTTAATATACACACAATTTGGTAAAAAAGCTTTTGCTTAAAAAGTTAAGATATGTCAAGCTTTACAAAATAAAAGTTTTTACTTCATTGATAAAAAAGCTTTTCAAAAGCTTTTTCACATAAAAAAGCTTTGGATAGACCTTTTGTTGGAGTTGCTCTAAGAAATGGTTGATTTGAAACCAATTCTATAAGATGGGACGCGTTCATTTGTAGAAAAGAATTTCATCTTTTCTTTTTCGTTTTGTTTTTAGTTTTGTGTCTCTTAAAAATTTATAAAGAATTCAGAAGACGTATTTAAGTATAAGGGATGGAGTTTGCATTTTACAAAATTGAAATTTAGAAAATTATAAATCATATATTTACTTTTTTTAAAAACTTATCTTGAAGACCTCAATGTGAACATTTTTTTCTTTTTTAATTTTCATATGAATTAATGAGCTTGTCGTAATTAAACACACTCATTTATTCTTTCATTGATCATATACTTTTTTTTTTCGTATTTAATTATATATATGTTGTTTGAGTTTAGTTTCAATATATCTAATTTCATCTATCAACTACGATCAGTATAATTTACTCCTATACAGATATACTTCAAAAAGGAACATATCTCTAGGCATAACAAACATTGCGACTCTTTGTCTCATTACTCTAAAAGCGAGTATATATAGACAAATTTTAATATACTTTAATATAAATAATATTATTTTTATAGAAGCCAACATATTTCTAGGCATAACAAACATTGCGACTCCTTCTGTCATGAATTAAGATAATGAAATAAATTATATATATTACTCTCTCCGTCCTAAAATTATAGTCCACCTTTTCTTTTTGGGACGTCCCAAAATAATTATTCATTTCTTATTTCAACCAATAGAAAGAGACTATAGTGGGTGCAGATTCCATTTGAGTGGTTGAAAACTGTTGTGGTTCCACTTTTATTAAACTTTGTACTTTTTGTTGGTGGACAATAATTTTGAGATGGAGGGAGTATGTTCTTCCAGTACGTGATATATATATATATATATATGATATAATATAGTTATAATAATGTATTATTTGGTGATGATATTTTCACCACCATTCTGATAGATTCATCAAAAATTTGTATTATAGAGTTGTACTATGCAAATAAAACATTAATAACACATTTATCAAAAATGGTGACTAGCCATTTTTTATTTTTGTCATTTTACTATAATTTATTTTTAATTTTTAAAAGGCAAACACATATTACGAATATATATATTCATCCAAAAAATAATTATAGATAGTTCTCCCTGAGACTTAAACCCGCAATTTTAATTAATGCTAATAGGATATCTCAATACCGCTAGGCCAAATGCGCTTTTGCCATCCTAACTTCATAAATCTAAGACATGACGGTAACAAATTATCAATTTGAACCAAAAATAAGTACAAGTTGAAGATTTTTATACTAGTGAAAAATAATATTATGAAGCACAAATCAGAGTCTAAATCCTCTGATAATTGACATTCTGTTTCTCACTGTGGTTGATTTTTGTGTGGCATGCTTAGGGGTGTTCATTATACGGATATTGGCGGATTATTTAAATGGTCTATTCGGATTGGAAATGAATTTATGGATACAAGTTTAGTTTTTTGGAGCGGAGCGGACAAAACCAAATTAGTATTTTGATTTTTGGATTTGTTTTGATTACTATCACTAGACTTGAATTGAAAAGCTCAAGGTTGGAGGGTTCTCACGATACCATTAGACCAATGGGCCTTTGGTATATAAAGCACAAACTCTACATTTTTATAAACCCTCAACACAATATAACAATACGTAGTCGTTGATATTTCTCATGACATTACTCTTTCACGATCCAACACGATACTTTTATACAATCAACGGAAAACCAAACTGTTAAAACCGATCCATCCAAATAGTAATTTTACTCGGTTCGGTTCAAATACGACATTTGTTTGGATGGAATCAGATTTACATTTTGAGAACCAAAATTCAAATAGATTCATATATACGATTCGAATGTGATCCAATCATATCCATCCAAACAACACACGTAGCCATGCGTATGCCTAGTGATGGTTTTGATCTCATATTACCCTCATGTTACTTTTAATAATTCAATGTGTAAAAATAATATTTTACGTAGTATTCATTTATACGTTGTATACTGATCAAAATAATTTATACGTAGTATAAACTTTGACAAAAATGTTTTAGGGGAATTTTATGGAATAAAAGAGTACAAAATAAATTAATGTACAAAAAAAATACTTATATCAACTTCATATGTATCTACAAACCTATAAGTGAATGCAGGAATAAGGAATTGTTCATTAACTTATATAAATTTTTGACGTGGAATATAAGTTGGGGCTTAGTGTCTGAGAATGTATCAAACTTTCACCAAATTTTTATTGTGTGTATCCAACTTACAAAACTCAATATTAATGCACTTAACTTGTAAAAACCCTTATATTGATGTACTTTGATGACGTGTCACGCACATAGCATGCCACGTGGCACAAGGAGAGAGTGACACGTCATCAAAATACATCAATATAAGGGTTTTTACAGGTTTAGTACATTAATATTGAGTTTCGTAAGTTGGATACACACAATAGAGATTTGGTGAAAGTTTGATACATTCCCAGACACTAAGGCCATATAAGTTGGTACCGAAAAATCCTTTTTCATATCCAAATTTCTCATTAGGTTTCCCTTTCAATGATACTTTATATCTTACTAGCATAATACCCGCGCAAATACAATGGTGAAAGTAGTGACTGTGGATAGAGGTGCGAGTGAATGTTTTAAAATAAAAATATATTGTCTGTCCCATTTAAAATATCGACATTACTATTTTTGAATGTTCCATTATAAGTGTCCATTTTGATATTCAATCAATCAAAAAAGACTTTGGTAGATTTAATATTTGATGGATGAAAAGTGTAGTTAATAGAGAATAAGTAGTAATAGATAATGGGATATGGGTACTAATGAAAGTGTAGTTAATGGGGAATAGGTAGTAATTGCTACTAATTAGAAGATCATGTTCACGCGTTGCGATAGAAGTTTAAAAAATCAATTTGCAACCTAGATATGAAGTATCGAATAATCACTTATGTTAGTATTTGATTTCTAATCTTTTACAATACATTTCTTCGTTATTACTCATGAATTTTTTATATTATATGTGTGCAATCCGTGCACTTTGCATCGAATGAAGCTATAATGTAGTTTACAATTAATTTATTTAACCATACATTTATTTTCATTCATCACTTTGAAATTTCTACATAACTATTATAAACTCGTTCAATTGATTCGTGTTGTAAGGGTTCGATGAATTTTTTTTTTACTTGCCAAATTTTTATAATTTCAAGTTATAATATATTTGTCAAATCTCAACCACCTTGCAATCCAAAATAAAAAATGTTAGATCTAGCTTAATCTAAATTTGATTATCAATTACTATTATGTTTCTTTAATTAACTAATATAAACTTAACTAATGATAACAAATTATACCGAGAATAGTTGTAATAGTTTATTTTATAACAATAAATTTAACCAAAACTAAAAGCTACAAACATAATTGTAGCACAATTAATAAGTTTAATTATACTACAAGTTAAGTAAGTTTCAAATTGTCTTGTATAATAAGTCTTTATCAAATTAATAATCTTATAAGTCTTGTTTAATATTTACATTTCGAATAAATTTATATTTATATCTATTGATGTACATATAAATTGGCTTTATAAGTAGCTTTCAATATAAGGGGGAAAAAGGTAGTGGGAAGGATCGAACATATGACATGTCGGACCATCTAACATGCAACTTTTAACAACTAAGCTAGATACATATACTTATTAGTTTTTAGCTCATTAATATATGTATTGCATCTTTAGAAATGGTTAAGAATAAAAGACAAAGGACTTACTATTATCATTAATACTAAACTTTTTGAAATCACAAAAAGACAAAAAATGTAATATTCATAAGTAGCTCTCAATTGGTATTATATGATACTCCCTCTGTCCCAAAATTATTGTCATCCGACAAAAAATACGCAGTTTAATAAAAATATAATCATTACTGCTTTCTCTTTCTTACTTTGTTTTCTCTTTCTTACTTTTTGCAGAATGATAGTTTTACCCTTAACTAATTAATTAATGTTTTGTTAAAAGTTTGTAATAATAGCTTCAATAAAGGGTAATATGGTAATTACAACCAAACTTCACTATCTATTTTTGGAAGTGGACAATTAATTTGGGACGTCTGAAAATGGAATAATGGACTATAATTTTGGGATGGAGGGAGTAATAGATAGTGGGATGAGGGTGTTAATGGAAGTGTTGATTACGGGGAGATGTAAGAGGGGTAAAATTGACATTATTTAATTTAAGAGTTTTAAGATTCAATACTTGAACATGCATTATAAGTAGTTATAGATTATAGATAAGATCAATCCTACTAAAATCAATTGGTTATATACTTACATAAATAGTATCCCTTGTATTTATAAGGTAGATTGACAAATTAAATATATTACTCTCCTTTAGTATGAACTAGTAAAATACTCATGCAATACTACGGTAAATTTAATGACACCGTTAAAATCCGTTTACCCTCTTCTCAATATAACAATATGACGGATTTATTAGTTATAAAATATATGATAGTCTATATATCTTTGAAATTGATATACGAAGCAAACCAAAGCAACGAAATAAAACATATGGGAATAAAGATAATAAAAATAGTCTATTATATAAAATAAGGTAATAAAGAAAATATTGATTATTATGGTAAATAGCTAATTATTAGTATTTGATTATTTTGGGGTAATAGAGTCATTTACTTGTGTTGAGTACATTATTACTTCGTTACTTGTGTTGAGTACATTTTTAAAAATATGGAAGTAGCATAGATAGATATAGATATAGATTTATTCAACTAAATTACCATACTATTAATTTGTTCAATTGAATAATAAAATTTAATAAATCAGGATATATAGTTTACTTAGCTTATAAATACTAACATTAAGATTACTTAACTTATGAACTTAAGTAAGGTACTCAACTTATATATATTACAACGTAAAAATGTCTAATTTATATATGAAAATAGTTTGGTATGTAATCCAATTGAATAATTAGATAGTCTAGTAATTTGGTTGGACATTTTCGCAAACTATATTAACATAATTGTCTATTAACCCATAATTATACATAAGTTTTTACTTATTTATGTTTTCGAATTTCGATGTGAGATATTCATTTCCACCGGGTCATTGTTTATTGTATATAGTTTTAATAATAAAAATGGGAAACGGAAACTGGTCCTAACAAAGGAACGCAGTGTGGATTCAACTATAAATAGAAAGGGTCTCCAAGGCATTCTTCCTAATGAGAAACATAAACATGACAAGGACATTACTCATACTAGCGTCGTTAGCGGTTTTCGTGGCGGTTGTGGGTGCAACCGAGTTGAGCCGAAAGAGCTTTCCGGATGGGTTTTTATTTGGAACGGCTACGTCGGCTTATCAAGTAGAAGGCATGGCGTCTAAAGGTGGACGAGGACCCAGCATTTGGGATGAATTCATCAAGACTCCTGGTACGTGCACAGTGCACTATATCTATATTTTGTAGTCTTTACGTACCGCTTTTGGCAAAATGATTAGTCAAGTTGATATGAAATGAACGTTTTACTCAAACTAAACATGTTGGTTGGTTAAAAAGTGCAAACAATAATTGTTTGTTTAGAAAGTGATTCGTATATACCATTTTTTTTTCTCCGTACACTACTATAAAACACAAATAATGGTGTAGGGGAAAAATTGTTGGTATGCGAATCATAGCTCGTGCCAAATATTTGACAACTTGTAACATTATGATATTTTTTAATTAATTTTTTTTTAATGTATATGTAGGACTGGAGCCAAATAATGCAACAGGAGAAGTGACAGTAGATCAATATCACCGATATAAGGTACCAAACACTTTCGTTTGTAGTATTATAGTAGTGTACATAATATGATTTATGTGTAAACTTTTTAATGTTTAATGGTGTTTTCTAAAAAAAAATAAAAAATTAAAGGAATTACGGAGTATGTGGCGCGCACGAACCAAAATGTCACTAATAAGGTGCCTTTTTAGATTCATCCTTATGAATAAGTATTATCTTTTTCATACTAAAATGGTCTAATTTTGTAGAATATAAATGAGCTCGAGTACGTCTATTTTTCAGTATTGAAATGGTCCCAGTTTGTCAAATAGAAATGAGCAAGAGTATATAAATTTTTTATTAAGATGGTCCAAAAACCTTTTTATATTTTTTTTTTCCTTTTTTGTTTTAGTAGGATCTTTGTATTAGATGATAAGTTAGCAACTTAGCATGGTCCAAACCTTTTGTGGGTATTCGGTCCACGAGGATTAGTTAGGTTTCAATTGTAATTTACAAATAGTTTTTCAATAACAAATTATACCTTACAGGTTTGGCTTAGTTAGGTTTCAATTGTAATCTATAAATAGTTACTCAATAAAATATTATATCTTACGAGGTTTCATTATTTAACACTTTCACAATATATATGAGAAGTAAAACATCGCACTAAGTATTGCTCTGTTATTTAAGCATTACATTGAATTCATCACACTTTGCTATGGTAATAGTGAAACTTATATATCTTTGTAAATATTTTTTTTATAGAACTTAATACAAGTATTGAACAAATACACAAACATCAGATAAACAAGAAAATATTATATGGAGTATATATTTTCTAAATATGACCTTAAAAGAAAACCATGATTTGTGCTTTCTACTACAGTAGTACAGTAATACATAACAGATATTTAGGCCCATCAAAAGAATGTACTTTTTAGGAAATTTGAGCCCACACAAAATAAGCCCAACTTTAGCACGATACGGAAATTACGGAGTAATATTATTACAATCTATGAATCTAAAAACACATGCTACAGCCACCAAATTTATACATAATTATCATCTCAAGTTATACTAAACTCACAACCTCTCACTTGATAGACCCATATCATACCGCCAAGTCATTTGGTATTCGCGACCATAACACCTAGCGGGGGAGGAGGATGTAGCGTGCACGGGGCATAACGCCGTTCGCGCATTACCCCTCCTTCTCTGGTAATTGATCACTGGAAGTGATGTTCTTTTGATTACTTTATTTTTATTAAAAATTTTCATTCTTTAATTATATTTTAAGCATTATGTTTTTTGAAATATATGGTTGAAAATTCTATATTGCTAATTTAAAATTGGTACGATCTATGCAAACTAAATAACTATATTAATTCGCAAACTAGCAATTAACTTAATGTGAGTTTCTTTTTCTGAAATAGCAGTGTTAAGATATTTATGTGTCACAAACTATATAACAAATCTTTGATGGTGACAGGAAGATATCGACTTAATGTCTAACCTCAACTTTGATGCGTATCGATTCTCCATCTCATGGACTCGAATTTTTCCGAGTAGGTTTCGACTAAAAACATAAATTATTTTTCAAATATACGCGTTGTACCGATTAAATATACTTGTTTGCAATGTGTAGATGGGACCGAGAAAGTAAACCGAAAAGGAGTTGCTTATTATAACCGGTTAATCAACTATATGATCAAGAAAGGTACTGTTTAAATCATTATGCCCAGTTTAAACACAAATTATAAGCAAATGGTAATGAGTTTATTGTTGTTGCAGGCATCACACCTTACGCTAATCTCAATCACTATGATCTTCCGTTGGCCCTCGAAGACAAGTATCTGGGATGGTTGAGCCATGATGTTGTGTATGTACCCGTTAAATACTATTCAAATTTTTACGCATCTAAGTTTTGACAAAATTGACATTATTGTTAAGTGCCATAAATGATGTTGGTTTTTATCTGTCTAATTCAGGGAAGACTATGCTAATTATGCGGACTTCTGTTTCAAGACATTTGGAGACAGAGTGAAGAATTGGTTTACGTTTAATGAGCCTAGAGTGGTGGCTGCCCTTGGTTACGACGATGGTTTTTTCGCTCCAGGAAGATGTTCCAAGGCATATGGGAACTGCACTGTTGGGAATTCGGCAACCGAACCTTATATTGTAGCACACAACCTGATCTTAAGTCATGCTGCTGCAGTTCAAAGATACCGCCAAAAGTATCAAGTAAGCTCCAACAACTTTTTTATTAGTCTTCAATATATACTAATGTCATGATAACCAATTTCTTAACTGGTACAATTAGTTAAAATAAATTATAGTTAAAAGGAAAACGGGCCAAATGAGACGATCCAGTCCAATACGATGTATCAAAACATCCTAAACCGATGTATGAAAGATGACTCGATTTGTGACCCATTACCCAACCTCATGATTTTGACATCTCTAAAAAACTTACCAGTTCGTGCAAGATATATTTATGTCATGTTATGATCATATAGGAAGAACAAAAGGGTCGAATTGGGATTTTGCTGGACTTTGTTTGGTACGAACCACTCACTAGATCAAAGGCGGACAACTTGGCTGCTCAAAGAGCACGAGACTTTCATGTTGGATGGTAAGATAGTCGAACATTCTCACCTTCTAAACTCACGACGTCATAGCTTCTCTTAGACATATGAATGTTTCTAATATATTTATCATATAGGTTTTTGCATCCAGTTGTGTACGGTGAATACCCAAAAACAATGCAAAACATTGTCAAGGATCGTCTTCCCAAATTCACAAAAGATGAGGTGAACATGGTGAAAGGATCTTTCGATTTAATTGGAATAAACCAGTATACTACTTATTACGTTTATGATCCACAACGAAGTCCACCAAAAGACCTCGGTTACCAAATGGATTGGAATGTCGAATTTGCTTGTAAGAATTAGTTTTTTGTGTTTATCTCTTTTACAAGCATAAGTACTTCATATGACCACGAACTTATAGTTTCTCATTCATTTTGTTTGCAGATGAGCGAAAAGGTGTACCAATTGGTCCAAAGGTAATTTGTTTAAATACCCTTTCCTTTTAGCAAGAAAAAGATATAGTTATTAGGTTTTAAAGAAATTTAACCAACTTCAGTTCAATTTCTGTTTTCGGTAATCAACTTTCTATCACCTATAAAATCTCCAACAAATATCCGACTGCATGCAGGCTTATTCATCATGGCTCTATAATGTTCCTTGGGGTCTATACAAAGCCATTATGTATGTAAAAGAACGTTACGGAAATCCAACCATGTTCCTGTCAGAAAATGGTATGCATCATATCTATTACTATAACAAGTCCTCTGCCAATTCCCCAAAAACTACATAGTTTAACATTCATCGTATCTAATTCTAGTTCTTGATTTGCAATAATAGGCATGGATGATCCGGGTAATATAACTACTGCTGATGGTTTACATGATACCACAAGGATCAATTATTACAGAAGTTATTTAGCTGCACTTAAACAAACGGTGGATGAAGGAGCAAATATGACAGGCTACTTTGCTTGGTCATTGCTTGACAACTTTGAATGGAGATTAGGCTACACTTCAAGGTTTGGAATCGTCTATGTTGATTTCGAAACGCTCAAGAGATACCCCAAAAAGTCTGCCTATTGGTTCCAGAAAATACTACAAAGAAAGAAGCTTCAAGGCCTTAACAGGGATGTATAGTCTAGTAATCGATATAGTTTACCCAAGTCATAACATGTATGCAATAAGTTAGTATCATTCGATGAGTTGTACCAAATGGCTAGCTGCAAACACCAAAGTTTCAACATTACAATAATTCCTCTCTACACGTTGCGTAATATGACAAAATGTCCAAGGATTACCATCAATTGTTTATGTGATACTGTACTATATTGTCTTGACTAAAATTTATCATTTACTCAAGAATGTTTGATGTGAGCCAGGACTATATATATCTATCTGACTATCTCTAAACAAGGGGGAAAAGGAACAATTTATACGATGCCAAACTTCCAAATATTAACGTCACCAAGATCAAACGACCATCAAACAGCATCAAATTCAATCAAATACCCATTTCTTAAGTTTATCTGTAATCAATATCTGATCTTCTAAGCTTTTTTTTTCCAATTATTTTAGTAGAGTAAGGTTCAAATGAGTCCAAGATTTTTGAGTGAGACTAAGAGAATCAATAATATCATGTCACATGTACAAAGAGAATGTTCCATATTACAAAACCCATTTACCCCAAACATCAATTATCTCACAAACGACAAATCGAAAAATCATGAAACTTGCACCATATTTTTCAGCATTTTATCCTCTTCGATTTGCCGTCCCTCAAGGCATACTTTCGATAAAAAAAAAATTGGTTTTTTGGTGGGTTTTATAAATTAGTAACACATGTGTTAGTGATTGATTGTACATTTTATTTACGATCATGGTTAGGGTTTAGGGTTAGGATTTAGCTGGGTTTATGGTTTAGGGTTTAAATCTTATGTTTTAGTAGGGTTTAGGGTTTATTAGGGTTTAGGGTTTAGTATGATTTAGGGTTTAGAGTTTTATAAAGCGTTTAGGGTTAGGGTTTGGGGTTTAGGGGTTAGGGTTTAGGGTTTGAGTTTTGGGGTTTCGGGGAGAAACCCCAAACCCTAAACCCTAACCCCTAAACCCCAAACCCTAAACCCTAAACGCAAACACACATATGTTAGTAACATATGAAACCCACCAAAAAAATGGAAAAAAAAAAATTCGTCGGAAGTATGCCTTGAGGGACGGCAAATCGAAGAGGATAAAACGCTGAAAATTATGGTGCAAGTTTCATGATTTTTCGATTTGTCGTTTGTGAGATAATTGATGTTTGAGGTAAATGGGTTTTGTAGTATGGAACATTCTCTTTGTACATGTGACATGATATCATTGATTCCCTTAGTCTCACACAAAATTTTAGTCTCATTTGAACATGATCGTATTTTAGTATTATTATTTTAAATTTTGGAATACCTAATTTAAAAGGATACATATTTCTAGGCATAACAAACATTCCAACCCATCGTGTCATTACTCCAAAAAGGAGTATATATACTCGATCTTACTCTATATATAGAATAGATACACACTTAAAAATCATTCAATAATAAAAGAAACAAATTTCTAGGCATAACAAACATTGCGACTCATTGTGTCATTGCTTAACTTACTATACTATATATAAGGCTATGCACGCTTCACAACGTCTCAAATCACAAAAATAACAACAAGAGTAAATTATTTAAATTATCCCCGTACTATTTAATTTGTTCTACCGGTTGTCTCTGACTTCAAAAAGTATATGAATGATCCAGTTTTTTGAAACTCTTGTGCACCGGAAGTTTAAAATGAACTATCTATATTTTTGTGAAACTTTTGTTACCGATAGTCCATTTTGAACTTGAGCATAAATTTCAAATTAAATACTTTGTGGAAATTAGTGATGACCGGTGGAACAAATTAGTGAAAAATACAAGGATTATTCAAATAATGTAATCAAATTACAATTATCAATTTTGAATTACGAATAAATACAAATCAAAGATATTTCTATGAATGAAAAAATAATATTGTGTTACCACAAATCAGAGGCTAAATCCTCATATTAGTTGACATGTGCTTATCATTGCGGTTGGTGACATGTTGATTTTTTATTTATTTTTGTAATATATGATTGTGTTTGAGGAATGTTGTTAATGTTGTTAATGTTGTTAATGTTGACTGTATGTGAGGTTGTAACCGAGTTTAGTCAAGCTCAAGTTAGACACAGTTTGAGCTCGGCTCTAATTAACTCATGTAGAATATGTCTTCTGTGTATGTAATTGTTAATGTTTGGTAAGAGTTTTTAAGATTTCTTAAATTCAGATTTCAATGCATATTGTTTCAATTTTTTGGAACATCACAATTGAATCACGATTGAATGACTGAGATTAAAATAAAAACTCCATTTGAGGGACATAAACTTTTTAGACTTTCTTAAATTTTTCTTAAATTTGAATTTAAACTGTCAATCCATTTGTAAAAAAAGTCTAGACTTGCGAATTTTTTTTTAAAATTTTTGTATAAAATGACTTTACATAATATGTGGACCAATTACATGAACGTTTTTATTCTATCACTTAATTCTTTCTTATGATTTAATTGGTCACCTAATTTTATAAATAAAATTGGGTTAAAATTGGGTAAATATATTGCATGACTCAGTATGATTATGATAATGACGATTAGTAGTTTTTTCTTTTTGCCCTTTCTTTTCTTTTGGACTCAGTGACTCACAAAATAAAATCTTTTTTTTTCGGGCTCACTGATTCACAACATAAACTTTTTTTCCGCTTCATTTTGTATATTTAACTTCTAGAGTAAGGTTCAAATGATTACACTAATTTTAAGTGAGAATGAGGGAACCATAGATTGTTGTCATGTGTCACTTTATTCTCTCTCCTTCACATTATTAAAAATTAAATATCTCACAAACGGTAAGTCGAAAAATCATGAAAATTGCACCATAAAATTCAGCATTTTTTCCTCTTCGATTTACCGTTCCTCAAGGCATACTTTCGACAACTTTTTTTTTCCTTCCATTTTTTGGTGGGTTTACACATGTGTTAGTGATTGGTTATACAATTAATTTGAGGTTAAGGTTAGGGTTTAGGGTTAGGGTTTAGCAGGGTTTAGGGTTTAGTAGGGTTTAAGGTTTAAGGTTTAGTATGATTTAGAGTTTAGAGTTTTATAAAGCGTTTAGGGTTTAGGGTTTAGGGTTTGGTGTTTAGGGTTAGGGATTGAGGTTTTAGGTTTTGGGGAGAAACCTCAAACCCTAGACCGTAAACCCTAACTCCTAAACCCCAAACTCTAAACCCTAAATGCAATACTATAACACATGTGTTATTAAATGTGAAACCCACCAAAAAATGAAAAAAAAAAAACTCGTCGAAAGTATGCCTTGATAGACGGCAAATCGAAGAGGAGAAAATGCTGAATTTAATGGTGCAATTTTCATAATTTTCATAATTTTGTACATGTGGAACATTCTCTTTCTACACATGGCATGAGATCATTGGTTCCCTCATTCTAATACAAAATCCTATTCTCATTTGAACCCCACCCTTAACTTCTAATCTCGTGTATGCATTATTCATTTTGTATAAACATAACAATACAAAAAATGTCATTTTATCACTTTTTTCTCCACACTTTTAGAAAGTGTGTTAAAATTATAAGATTTTCCACACTATATATATAAGAAAAAAAAAACTCACTTATAAGTGTGTAGAAATTACAATTTTTCAATACTTAAAAGTTTTGAAAAAAAATTGTAATACATGATTTTCCCACACAAGAGAAAGTGTGGATAAATTGGGTGTTACAAATTTGATACACACTTTCAATTCGCTTGTAATGAAAATAATATGATATATAAAATATCTATGGGAATTGTCATGTGTATACTTATAGAAGAACTAATGATATTTGTGTATAAACTTTAGGGTTAATAATGGTTTAATCCTCAAAGTTTCATTTTTTTTTTCGTTTTAACCACTCAAGTTTATTTTCTCATAATTTAAGTCTTCAAGTTTACATAGACTTATTGGTTTAACCCCTCAAAGGGTTAAACCATTAAATTTTTGAAAGTTAGATGATTAAGGTAGAAAAGCTTAAAATGTTAAAATCAGTATAAAAGATAAATAGTAGAGATTAAACAATCAAAATTTTAAGATATAATCAAACTTTAGGCTTAAATCATCAAAAATTTGAAACTTTGATATTTATATCATTAGAAAGAAAACTTAAGTGATTAAAACGGAAAAAATGTAAAACTTTGAGGATTAAACTGTAACATCCTATTTTTGGGTCTAGAAATAAATGATATTTTACTAAGTTTTAAAATGGTTATGTAAATAATGGAAAAAAAATTTACTTGATTTCTGAAAATAAATAGGTAAAAGAGTCACATAACTTATTGTGATTGATAAAATATTAATTATTTTAAATTATTAGAGTTGACGGTAAAATAAAATATTCGATCTCGCGAATATTTTTAGGTTTCAGACAATAGATTAGAAAGGGGATAAAATTTATACAGATTTATTAAAGTCAGTTGTGAGCATGACCGACTCATTTCTCACTCTCACCTAATCTTTCTTAAATTCATTTTCTTTCATTATTGAGAAGTTTCCAAATACTACTAATACACACAAATTATAAGTTGATTTACTCTTGTAAATTGGAAATTAAACAATCATCATCATCTTCATCTTGAATTCCATCTTCTTCTTGAATTGTAAGTAGGGTTTATTGATATATTTTATTAACATGATGATTTTGATTTAGTTAGGTTTGATAATGATGCATGTATATAAACTGAGGTGAATTAAGTGGGTATGATGTTTGTTGATGATTGTATGATGATAATAAACCTAATACTTAATGTTCTTCTTGTATAGTTTGGGTAAATGGTTAGAAATCTAGGTTATTATATATGAGCTTGAAATTGAAAAATGAAACTTATTGTTGATATTATATGATGATTTTAGAAGTTATTTGATACATTAGATTGAGTAGAAACTGAGTTTATTGTTGTTTTGGTTATGAACTTCGAGTTAGAATTTGTGCAGGTATGATATTCTATTTTAAACATTAAAACGCGATCCAGCTTCATTACCCGGATCGCGTTACCATGTGTTAATTAGTTACAGTCTGAATTGAACTATGGAACACGATCCTAGATCTTGTGTCCGGATCGCGTTAGTCAGTATTATTTTGGGGTCAATCGAGTTTGCTCTTGGGAACGCGATCCTAAACCCTTGTCCGGATCGCGTTGCCTAGTGTAATTTTGAAACAGAAAGATTTTCAAAGGGGAACGCGATCCCAACCTTCAAGCCCGGATCGCGTTTGCATGCTTTAATTTGATAAGTTTGATAACTTGTGGACTTGTGTACTTATTATGTTTAGTTGTATTGTTATTACATAATACTTACTCGTTGAATACAATAGTCATAAGTAAAGTTATGATCAATTATAAATGAGTTTCTAATTTATGTTTCGGGTTGTGTTCTCAAATTTACAGAAGGCTCAGTAATATTAGACCACTAAGTGGAGACTGGGAATATCAGGTGAGTGGTAACTGTATTCTTCGGTTAAACCCAGTTGTAACAAGTTTGGTTACAACGGGTGAACATACTTTCTTATTGGTATTGATTGTTTAATCATTTGGGTTAATGTTATTGTTGATTTGTTGATTAAATTCTGTAATGGCATGATTAATGTGCAATATGTGATTCTTGGCCGCTGGGCATATGTGTAGTAATGAGAGATCAACAATGGTTGGGCTTGTATGCTATTGTTTGGCCGGCAGGGTTTCCGATACACATCGTTGATGGATGAACCTATGTCGGTGAAGATAGTTGCAAGCTATTGGTAAATCACTGTGATGGCATACCAGTGATTTAAGGTGTTCTTGTGAAGGCTTACTCAAGAACCGCCGGTCCTCTTAGTATTGTGTATTATTGTTTATTTGTTGTAAAAATTTGTTATTTCTGGATTGAACTGTCGGATACAATTCCATTCACTTACTTGTGAGCTAATCCCACCATGTTTAACATTTTGCAGATTTTGGTTATGGTTAGAGTATGGTGATGGCAAGAGAATGCTGGGTTGGAATGTTTGATTACTACTGCGGATACTCTGATTATCTTTTAAAAATTAAAGTTATGGTTTTGAAGTTTATATAACACCCAGTCTTTGGAATATGTTTATAATTATCGTAACTTTTAAACATGTAATCTTTTGGTAACTTGAAACGCTTTATATATATATATATGTAATTATGGTATATTGTTATAAATGATAGTTAAATATCTTGGGGGACTTGCGCTTCCTATGTTTTAAATATAAAATATGATTTTGAAATATGGGGTGTTATATAAACCATTATTAACCCTCAACTTTTATGTTGGAAGTGTGTATAACAAAATGATCGAGACATAAAGAAAACTCGGAACTAAGAATTACATAAGGTATGATCGAATAACCAAATATACTTTACAAATACATTACCACCACAAGTGACATATAACCACAACAAATATCTTTACCCAAAAAAAACCAACAAATACCATTTATTTTCCCTATTAAAATGGTCCAAAATTAAATTTGTTGA
Organism: Pseudognaphalium luteoalbum; assembly: GCA_963422505.1. Lineage (NCBI taxonomy): Eukaryota > Viridiplantae > Streptophyta > Magnoliopsida > Asterales > Asteraceae > Pseudognaphalium > Pseudognaphalium luteoalbum. Next base: position 91,172,073 of record OY730194.1, read on the forward strand.
AAAATAGGCAATAAAAATAAGGAGCCGACAGTCGTAAATCGTAACCATTATGACAGTAGGCCCATTAAAAAAAATCAAGCCCACAAAAATCAAGCCCAATTTTAATTATTACTATCCGATAAAATTACTACATAACAACCATTTTATGAAAGTTGAAAGCAAAAGAAAGAAAGAACAGATTAAAACACTTTTCCCCTAAGGTCATAGGCTGAGGTGCTCAATGCCTATCACCACATCGCGGACATAATGCCTCGGTGGGAGTGGGAGGACGTCGTGCACAAACACGACACACAATGCCTTTTATATCATTGATATTTGATAACAATGGTTGTGGCCTGTAGGGGCGTTGTAAGTGTCACGCCACCATAAGCTTGTGTTATAACACAACTTTTGCAATGGTAACATACGGTTGCAGAGAGCGTTGTGGAGGGCAGGTCCCACTAAATTAATTTTGTTTATACTAACAAGGGAAGAAAAAAAAAAGGAAAACAAATTAAAAAAAAACCCTCGACGGCTTAACATTTCACGTTCTAGCGCACGTTTTCTCAATCACAACGCCCACCGACCACTATCCCATTGTGGGCGTTGTAGCATTCTGAGATCACTACCTCATCCAAAACGAGTGCGTTGCAAAAGGTGTTAGGCGTTATATTAAAATGATAATACTTGATCAAGTCTTATTTTGGTAAATAATATTATTATTGTTTTTGTATAGTTATAATAATGCAGGTATGTTTAGTGGCAAAAGTATAATAAAAGAAACATGTTTCTGCTGCTTGAGAAGTTTGGTCAGTTATTGACAAAGAAAGAAGAGTTCAAGGGTTCAAGATGTAAATTTCTAATTAGGTTTATATAAAAACAAATTATATTGTTTTTTAGGTTTAATTTTTATTCTTTCTGTATTCTCTCTCAAGCATACGATCTAGGGTTTTCTGTATATTTTGTATCATCTTGATACTATGGTGATTTAGTTGTGTGAATGATCATTACCTGTTGGTATTGATTCATTGAGAGTTTTTTGGTGTAAAGTGAGGAATATTTTTTGTCTTGTTTTTGGGTTTATACCCGGTTTTGGTTAATAGAGTGCAGTTGATTCAAATGTTGATGTTATCTTGTTGATTCTAGTCTTCTTTACATGGTATCAGAGCCGGTTGTAGTTAGATAGACATATTCTTGTGTTTGATTTCGTAGATCTGAAGATCTAGGGTTTCTTCGTTTTGACAGATTTGGGGCTTTTGCGAGAATTCTGGTTTTCTTGTTCGATTGGTACTCGATTCGTTTATTCTCAACATCTGGTTGAATATTCACAACGATTATTGACTCGAGGTTGAAAACCCTAATTTACAAAATTAGGGTTTGTGATACTCTTGGCTGTTCCAGAGTATTTCTTCTATTTCCGCTGCGATTTCTTCTGGTTTTTTCTTTTATTGCTTGCACGGAGTACTTTGTGAGGAATTTCTAACTCTCTCTCATTTTCTTTAATTCATACGTGCTTATTTGTTTATTATCTGTGATTAATTTCAATCTGTGCTGCATATTATTTGTACTTATTGTGTGTTGTTATCTTTTGACTAATTCTTGTTTTTTTGGTAGAAGAGAGGTCTCTAAGTAAAACCTAGGGTGGAATCCCTTTGAGAATCCACCTGTAAGGATCCCTGCTTAGACTAACCTTCTAGGGTTGGTTTATTTGTTTTGACATCTGTGTGTTTTTTGGTGCATTGCTTGTTGATTGTTAATTATCTGAGTCAATTTAGGGAATCAAGTTTCTAAAATGTCTGGGGATGATGTTTCTGGTACATCTGTCACATTGATTAATAAACTTGATTTTGGAGATCCTCTATATCTCCATGCTAGTGATACTACTGGAACTGCATTAATATCAATAAAATTAAAAGGAACAGAAAATTACAATGTGTGGAGCAGAGCAATGACACTTGCTCTTGCTACTAAGAATAAAATTGGTTTTATTGAAGGAACATGTTTAAAAAATGATTATGAACATGATGCAGTTCTATCTGGTCAATGGGATAGATGTAATTCTGTAGTGTTAACATGGATATTAACTGCTATATCTGATGAATTGTATCTTGGACAAATTTTTTCTAATAATGCTGCTACTGTATGGCAAGAATTGAAAGAAACTTATGATAAAATAGATGGGTCAGTTACATTTAATTTACATCATAAAATCAATTCTTTGACTCAGAAAGGAAGCAGTGTTTCAGAATATTATCACAAACTAAATTCTCTTTGGAAACAATATGATGCTCTTATTAAACTACCAACCTGTACTTGTAAAGGCTCTCAACAGTTTTCTGATCATAATCAATTAATAAAACTTATGCAGTTTCTAATGGGGTTAGATGATATCTATCAACCTATTAGAAGTAATATTCTTTCTAGAGATTCTCTTCCTAGTGTTGAAACAGCTTTTGCTTTGATTTCTAGAGAAGAATCTCATAGGGGTATTGGTTTTAATGATGTTTCAACTTCTAAGTCTCAAAACACTGCTTTCATGGCTAAGTCTTTTACTCAAACTAATAATAATAATAATAATAATAATAATAATAATAATAAAATAATGAGAGGACCTAATCCTAATTTTAAATGTACAAATTGTGGAATGTTGGGACACACTGTTGATAGGTGTTATGAGATTGTGGGGTATCCACCTGGGTATAAAAAGAAACCATTTAATCAAAATGCACCTAAGTTTGTGGCTAATAATAATAACTCTGTGTCTGATGTATGTGTTTCAAATGATTCTAATATGCCATTTACTAGTGAGCAGATTGTGAAACTGATGAATCTTATTAATGATAAGTCAGAATCTGGATCTGGTGTGAATGCAAATATGGCAGATGACTATATGAACTCAAATGTGATTTTTAATCTTAATTTTGACAATTTTTTTTGTTTTAATAGTCAAACAAAAACTAAAGTATTTGATAAACAATGGATCATTGACTCAGGAGCAAATCAACACATGATATGTAATGAGTCTTGTTTAATAGATGATGTGGATGTTACAAACTTAGGATTAACAGTTGGTCATCCTAATGGAACAAAAGCACTTGTTAGAAAAATTGGTAATTATCAAATTAATAATTCAATTAGACTGTTTGGAGTGTTGTATGTTCCTGAGTACTGTGTGAATTTGTTATCTGTACACAAACTGTCAAGAGATAGTAAATTGTTTGTTGGGTTTGATGATGAAAAATGTTACATACAGGATTTGAATTCAAAAAAGGTGTTGGGGATTGGTGATGAATCTGATGGTCTATACATGTTCAATAGTAATTGGTCAGGTAGGATTAATAAGGTGAATTGTTCTTATGCATGTTATGTGTCTAAACAGTTGTGGCATAGTAGATTGGGTCATCCTGCTGATCAAGTTTTACATGTTTTAAAAGATAGTCTGCAAATTAATAATAAACCAATTACTACACCTTGTGAAATATGTCATAAAGCCAAACAAACTAGAGAACCTTTTCCTCTTAGTGATCACAAAACTAAGAGGTTGGGTGATTTAGTTCATCTTGATGTGTGGGGGCCTTACAAAATTCAAAGCAGAGAAGGGTTTAGATATTTTTTGACTGTTGTGGATGATTATACAAGGGCAGTTTGGGTATATCTTTTAAAATCAAAACATGAAACTTATGAAAACATTGTAAGTTTTTCAAAACTACTCAAAAATCAGTTTGATGTTAATATTAAAGTTTTTAGAAGTGATAATGGGACAGAATTTGTTAATTCTAATTTTGAGTTATATTGTAAAAATTCTGGAATTATACATCAAACAACTTGTGTTTATACTCCACAACAAAATGGAGTGGCTAAAAGAAAGCATAGACACTTACTTAATATTGCTAGGTCTTTGATGTTTCAAAGTGGCATTAGTCTAAATATGTGGACTGATTGTATACTAACTGCTACTTATTTAATTAATAGGTTACCTTCTTCTGTTTTGTGTGGTAAGTCTCCTTATGAATTGGTGTATGGATTAAAACCAAATCTCTCCCATATTAGATCTTTTGGGTGTCTATGTTTCTCTACTGTTTTAAATAGTTCTGATAAATTTGAAAGTAGAGCTGAGAAATGTATTTTGATTGGTTTTTCAACTGTGAAAAAGGGGTATAAGTTGTTAAATCTGGAAAACAAAAGCATTTTTTATTCTAGAGATGTCAAGTTTTATGAGATTGTTTTTCCTTTAAAACTTAAGAATAAAAATATTTCTGAATATGGTGATTTAGATATTAATCATTTGAATTTTTTTGATTTTACAAAAGAAAGTTTTAAAAATCCCAATGATGAAGGGGGAGATAATGTTGATAACAGTGATGGCAGTGGTTCAAATGATCAAACACTTGAATCACATGTAACAGTTAATAATGATGGCAGTGGTTCAACTAATGAACCTCATGCAACATTCAGAAATGATGGCAGTGATTCAAATGTTTTTTTAAATGAACCAAGTGCAACATTGAATGATCATAATAGATTACATTCTGAGGGAAATTCTGATTCTGCACCACAATCTGCACCAATTCATGATGTTTTACAAACTAGAAGAACTAGTAGTAGAACTTCTATTGTACCTAATAAGTTTAATGATTATGTGATAGATGGAAAGGTTAAATATGGTATTGAAAAGGTTGTGAATTATTCTTTTCTTGATTCAGATAATCTATGTTTTACTACTAGTCTTAATAAAAGTGTTGAACCTTCAACTTATTGGGAAGCCTCTAAAGATAAACATTGGGTAGATGCTATGAATTTAGAAATGGAGGCTCTTAATAGAAATAGGACTTGGATTCTAGTTGATCTTCCTCCTGGAAGAAAACCAATAGGATGTAAATGGATATATAAAATAAAATACAAGTCAAATGGTGAGATAGAAAGATATAAAGCCAGATTAGTTGCAAAAGGTTTTAGTCAAAGAGAAGGTCTTGATTATGAAGAGACTTTCTCTCCTGTAGTGAAAATGGTTACTGTTAGATGTCTAATTACTTTAGCTGTTAATAATAGTTGGCTTTTATATCAATTAGATGTAAATAATGTTTTCTTATATGGTGATCTTGTTGAAGATGTTTACATGACACCACCACAAGGGTATTATTCTTCTAATGAGAAGAAAGTGTGTAAACTTGTTAAATTATTATATGGTCTTAAACAAGCACCAAGACAATGGAATGCAAAATTGTCTTCTGTGCTTAAAGATAATGGTTTTAAACAAAGTCTTAATGATTATTCTCTATATGTAAAACAATCTGATGATGTGTTTCTTGCTGTGTTGGTATATGTTGATGATATTATAGTTACAGGAAATAATAATTTTGAAGTTGAAAGTTTTAAAAAGTTTTTAAGTTCTAAATTTTTAATCAAAGATCTTGGAAAACTTAAATATTTTCTAGGGATAGAAGTTTTTAATACTTCAAATGGTTTATGCTTGTCTCAAAGGAAGTATTGTATTGAGTTGTTGCATGAGTATGGTTTATTAGGAAGTAAACCTTTGTCTACTCCAATAGAACAAAATATCTCAATAGCTTGTGATGAAACTGAAAAAGATAAGAAACTGGTAAATATTACCAAGTATCAACAACTTGTTGGGAAACTTATCTACTTAACTATGACCAGACCAGATATATCATATGCAGTTCAATGTCTTAGTCAATATATGCATGCTCCTTTAGAATCACATCAGAAACTTGCATTTCATGTTCTTAGATATTTAAAATTGTCTCCTGGTAAAGGGTTTACTATTATAAGATCAAATTCTCTTGATTTAAATGCATTTGTTGATGCTGATTGGGCTAAGTGTGCTGCTTCTAAGAGGTCTGTAACAGGATATTGTGTTTATTTGGGTAATTCTCTTATTTCATGGAAAAGTAAGAAACAAAATGTTGTTTCTAGATCCTCTGCAGAATCTGAATATAGAGCATTGAGCATTGTTACTTGTGAAATTACGTGGATTTTGAAATTACTTGATGATTTGAATATTAAAACAAAGTTACCTGTTCCTATTCATTGTGATAATAAATCTGCTATACAACTTGCTGCTAATCCAGTATTTCATGAGAGAACAAAACATCTTGAACTAGATGTTCATTTTATTAGAGAGAAGGTGGCATCAGGTACTGTTCAAACTTTTAAAATTTCTTCAAATGATCAAACTGCAGATTTGTTTACAAAAGGGTTGAGTACTTCTCAACATAATCTTTTTTGTAAAAAATTGAGAATGATAGATTTATTCCAAAATAAGATTGAGGGGGAGTATTAAAATGATAATACTTGATCAAGTCTTATTTTGGTAAATAATATTGTTATTGTTTTTGTATAGTTATAATAATGCAGGTATGTTTAGTGGCAAAAGTATAATAAAAGAAACATGTTTCTGCTGCTTGAGAAGTTTGGTCAGTTATTGACAAAGAAAGAAGAGTTCAAGGGTTCAAGATGTAAATTTCTAATTAGGTTTATATAAAAACAAATTATATTGTTTTTTAGGTTTAATTTTTATTCTTTCTGTATTCTCTCTCAAGCATACGATCTAGGGTTTTCTGTATATTTTGTATCATCTTGATACTGTAGTGATTTAGTTGTGTGAATGATCATTACCTGTTGGTATTGATTCATTGAGAGTTTTTTGGTGTAAAGTGAGGAATATTTTTTGTTTGTTTTTGGGTTTATACCCGGTTTTGGTTAATAGAGTGCAGTTGATTCAATTGTTGATGTTATCTTGTTGATTCTAGTCTTCTTTACACGTTACAACTCCTCTAAATGTACAATTCGCGAAACTTGGAGCTTAGATATGATATGCCTAAGCCTGTTTTACTTTATAGTATGAATATATATTAAGCTGGACAAAACTTATCTTTTCATATGAGTTAAAATTAAACCTGTCTTTACCTATACGCTTTGATTTTTAGAAGTCTTTATTACACTCATAGTGTTTTTTGCATTATTGGTGTACTCTGTAATTGTAATGAAAGTATATTTATGAGTCACAAATGTACATGTGTACTTTTGATGGTCACGGGAAGATATCGATTTGATGGCTAGCCTCAACTTTGATGCCTATCGATTCTCCATCTCACGGACTCGAATTTTTCCAAGTATCAACTACAAATGTAAATACTTTGAACCACATTATTTCCATCCTCAAGGACCAATGTGTTTCATGGACCGGGCAAGTGAACCGAAAAGGAGTTGCTTATTATAACAGGTTAATCAACTATATGCTAAAGAAAGGTACTATTTAACTAGCTTTGCATAGTTATCCAGATACTGTGTTACATTATCACAAATTCACAATACATGAATTAAATAAAAAAAGCTTCTTAAAAGAACAGGCTAGGCGATAAATAAAATAAAATAATTTAAATACATGTATGAAATGGTAATGAGTTTATCGTTGTTGCAGGCATCACCCCTTACGCTAATCTCAATTACTACAACCTTCCGTGAGCCCTTGAAGAAAAGTATCTGGGGTGGTTGAACCATGAAGTTGTGTATGTACCCTTTGAAACACTGTGAGTTTTGACAAAAGTGACATAGTTAGTACCACGATAATATGAACATATTTATGAGGGAAATTATGTTTTTCATTTGCCTACAGGAAAGATTATGCGGACTGTTGTTTCAAGACATTTGGACTTTGGAGACAGAGTGAAGAACTGGATGACACTGACGATGGATTTTTCGCTCCAGGAAGGTGTTCTCAAGCATACGGGAATTGTACAGCTGGGAATTATGGACTGAACCTTACATTGTAGCCCAGAATTTGATCTCAAGTCATGCAGCTGCTGTTCAAAGATACAGCCAAAAGTATCAAGTAAGATTCAACAAGAAAAAATTAAGTGCCACCAATTTTATTTTGAGCAATTTATTAACAGGTAACACGAGTCAAAGTAAAATTTTAGCTAAGATATGTTGAAAATCACCTGAAGTATAGTTTTTTTATGTGTCATAACTCATAATATCCTAAGTCGTTTTATCAAAGATAACTCAATTTTATCTGTTACCCAACGTCGTCATTTTGACATCTCGATCTAAAGGCTACCAATTTATGCAAGATAAAGTTATTTAATTTCATGGTTTGACCGTACAGGAAATACAAAAGGGACGGATTGGGATTTTATTGGACTTTGTTTGGTATGAACCACTCACTAGATCGAAGGCCGACAATTTGGCTGCTCAAAGAGCACGGGACTTTCATATTGGATCGTAAGATACTGTGACATTCACTTTTTAAACTCACGGTATCATAGATACTCATAGACATATGAACATTTATGATTTGTTATTTATCTAGGTTTTTGCATCCAATTATGTATGGTCAATACCCCAAAACAATGCAAAACATTGTGAAGGATCGTCTTCCTAAATTCACAAAAGAAGAGGTGAAAATGGTGAAAGGATCTTTCGATATAATTGGAATAAACCAATATACTACTTTTTACATTTATGATCCACATCGAAGTCCACCAAAAGACTTTGGTTACCAGATGGATTGGAATGTCGAATTTGCTTGTAAGAACTAATTATTGTGCTTTTCTATCGTACGTTATTACTGATCTGAGCAGAAACTTATAATTGCTCTGTCATTTTCCAGATGGGCGAAAAGGTATACCAATTGGTCCAAGGGTACGTAATTCCTCTTAACTAAGTTTTCTTTTAGCAATAAAACAAGGTAGTTACAAAGAAATTTTACAAACTTGGGTCCAATTTCTATTTACAATAAGTAATTTCGTTTCACCTATAGAATCCCTTAAGATTTTCAAAATATCCGATTAAAGGGTAGTTTGTTATGAGGGAGGACTAATGCAACAAATAATGCGCTTTTTTTTACCTCTAAGTATGAGTGTATGACATGGATAGAAGAAACTGATAACCTGTTGTCAAGGATTTTAAACCTTTTCTTGTAGAAGTGTTGAGGGTTCTTTTATAAGTTGAAGCGAAGTTGATTTTCGAAATGGGCATCGCGTGTATGCAGTTGGCTATGGTTGATTGCAATTAACACTGAGATAAGTTTATACAAACAAACTACATAAAGAGCTCTCAATCAGACATACCTTTGTGCATATTTGAGGAGATTGACTATTTTCGTAATGAAATAAATAGCTGATATTATCTTTATGCAGGCATATTCTTCATTGCTATATAACGTTCCTTGGGGTCTACACAAAGCCATCATGTACATTAAAGAACGTTACGGAAACCCAACCATGATACTTGCTGAAAATGGTTTGCATCTACATTATAACAAATCATCTGCCAATATAGTCCCATATTAAAAACTACTACTACATTTTTTAACAAACACCATATCTAATTTTATTCTGTAATAAAATTTTCATTTGTAGGCATGGATGACCCGGGTAATATAACTACTGCTGATGGTTTTTACATGATACGACAAGGATCAATTACTACGTACAAAGGTTACTTGGCTGCATTAAAACAAACAGTTGATGAAGGAGCAAATATGACAGGCTACTTTGCTTGGTCATTGCTTGACAACTTTGAATGGAGATTAGGCTACACTTCAAGGTTTGGCATTGTTTATGTCGATTTCGAAACTCTCAAGAGATACCCCAGAAAGTCTGCATATTGTTTCCAAAAAATACCACGCAGAAATTAAATAAGCATAATTAAGGCCTTAATGTATATGTCTACAAGTCTAGTTTACTGAACTCTTGGCAGGTATGAAATAAGTTAGTCTCTATAAGTGTTGTACCAATTGGCTGCAAACGCCAAACTCTCAAAACTAAAATAATGGAAAATAAATGGTGATAGCCAAGCTATAAGTTGGGACTGATTTATCATATATATTACATAATGTGCGTAATTATCATATCATGCGATTTTATTTTATTAATATTAAGTCATCACACATGCATTTTTTTAACCTAAAGTTCGACTTAGTTTCTCATCATTAAGACGTGCAAGTCATAATTATGTACGCGCAAATGTACATAAACAAAAGGGAAAGAATTTCATGCTTTAGATGAAGGGGTTAGTACGCGCAAATGTAATAAATTATGGTCTGATATTCATTGTATGTAAAGAACTACTCGGACCTCCATTCTATGTAATGAACTTGTAATTTCTTTACATTGTATGCATTTTGACCAGATTAACAGTTCTAAGGGACGCCACGTGTCGGCTTATATAATTGACACGTGGAAAAGTAAGAAAATTACAAGTTCGTTACATACAATGGAGGCCCGAGTAGTTCACTACATACAATGAATGTCAGACGATAGTTTGTTACATTTTCGCACACTAGCCCCTTAGATGAATCCACTAGTACATAAGATAACACCTTTTAAATTATCAAATTGCCATCATTATTAATAACACAAATAATTCGAAAACTTAATTATATTATTCATACACCAATATTTATGTTTGAAAACACTAATAATGATGTATGAGTAAAATTTAGTTGTGTACGAATCATCACCCTATATTATACTGATATACACTTGCTAGTTGGTACTTGTAACCAATCCTAACAAAGAGACAAAATATGTAGCTTATACTTTGTCTCATATTTAAAGATATGAGTAGTGCTCAGTACAAGTCCATTCACTATATGCATATGAATTTCTTATATAACAAGCAGTATTTACTCGCACTTTACGGCGGAACAAAAACGCATAATAATTCTATGAATAGATTGATATACTACTACAAATATAAATGTGTTAACACTCAATGCTTTGTATGCAATCATATTCGATAGTTCAAATGGTTTAAGTAGACACGTATTAATTACTACTATTTTAGTAGCTTAAAATGGTAAAACTGCAATAAATACTTTAAAATGGGTGGTGGATATATCACTATCCTTGTTTCATACCATTTCACATATGTTGTACAGAGGATGTTTTTGGTCATTGCCCATATCATTTTCACTATAGTGGCGTACAAAAGTACAAAGTTGAAGAAAATAAAACAGTTCATCCTGGTATTAGTTTTCTATTTTCATTTTTGATTATTTAATATTATTCTTGCTACTATTTGGTAATATTCATATAATAGTAGTATCATTTTTACCACTTCTGGTAAATGTAGGATTTTCAATTTCCATTTTTCATGGTATTTTCTTATATGCTACGAGTTCATGAAAATTAAAATACCTTTTATACATGTCATTTGAACTTTTGAATCTGCCACTATATTCAAATCTTATATATGCTTGAAGAAATTTCAATGTGTTAGCACCCTTTATATGACTTTTTTGTGTATCTGATAATGATAGAGCCAACCGACAAAGTAAGAATTTGAAAAAATGAATAACGAAATATTCCATACAAAAAAAAAAATGATAGTGATTAAGGTCCCTCCTTGTAGATATGTTTTTACTGGAGTGATATTTTACCGGTAATAAAAAGGAAAATGAACTGAAAATAAAACGCCTATAGTTAAATACGGAGAAAGTTTTAATAAAATTCATAAACTACAAAACTAACTTATATTCTCCGATCACTTGTTGAGATATAGTTTGTGACAACAGATCTAGCTTGAAATAGAACTGATGTAATTATTATCATGTTTGTACATTGGTTTAGATTTGTAAATAAATATTTGTTTTGTTATTAATATTCGTTAAATATATTAGTATATTAAAGTGTTAGACGAATATCGGAAATAAAATAAATATGTATAGCGAGTCGAGATCTCAAGTCGCAAGGCATTGCGATGCGAGATGATATCTGAACTCACAATGTAATAGGTATAACGAACCGAAGCCAAGCTGGGCTTGGGCTGCGAGTTGAGTTGGACTCGCAGGCCCATGACCTGTGAGGTGAACAAAGTATATATATTTGATTCGGTTTAACCTAAACATAACTTTTACCATTCGATTATTGAACCTGCGAATTGAGTAATCCAGAGAAAACATGTAACACCCCCAAATTTATTGTTTAGCGGAAGCAAGATTTGGGTGTTACTAATCAATAACAAAGCACATAAGATAAAGCGAACGACTCTAAATGCGTCGTTTAAAACCATTACATAGATAATATAAAAGTTTTACATTGTTGTTCTTGTTACAATAGCTCATAGCTAAAAGTAAAAGATTCTAAGGCATATCTAATTGTACAAAATATAGAAATGCATATGAATCTTCTGAAATCTGAATGCGACTCGAGCTAATATGTCATGAGCAGATCTACTACTGCTGGGTACCTGAGAATACATGCTAAAAGGTCAGCTAAAAAGCTGGTGAGCTCACAGGTGTAAGTTGATGAAATCCATGTTATGAACCACAAGATTTAGTTTAGTGATTTGCAAACATGCAAATAAAATATGAGTGTATATTATTGCCATGAGCACATAGTTTGAGCTTAACTGAGTGTGCCAGGATCCACATTCAAGGACCTGATCGAGTTTGCCCCCGGCATGTGCCTAATCTACACATGTATGAACAAATGAAAATGCGTCCGTTCGACCGCAGTCGTGGTAGCGCGACTACCCCGGACGGGGATTGTCAATCTCATATGGTACCATACACTAACATTCACGCTATCGCAATATAAACAAACTATGTTGTGAGGGACTTCATGATTAGATAAAACAAACTCATGCAATCAATATATCGATGTTTCGTACTTGTGTTCATATGTAAAACAAATCTGAGCATGTATTCCCACCCCTAGGTTGAAAACAGTAAAAATGAGGGGTTATGAGACTCACCTGAGTCTTAGGTGTTTGCTAATCAGCAAATAATGATGAGATACTATGAGGTGTCCGAAGACTGTAACCTGTCGGGCGTTCACAACGCTCACAGTTAGTAAATGTGTAGGTGTCTCTAGAGAGCACCCATGCTAGTTGTTCATCCAACTAGTTATGTCTAAATAATTTGGTTGTTTGATTGATTAGTTTGAGTTTTGAAAATATGTACGGCCCGTTGGTGACGGAGGTGTAATAATAATTCAAACATTATTATTATTATTTGTTTTTGGCTGTGATGTATACTTATCAATGGATTTGTTTTTGGTTGACCAATTGTTGTACCAATGTATAAGGATTTTCGGAAATAAAAATTCATGCGACAATTGTGAAAAATACTTGATTATCCGATAATAGATTTATGCGACACTAAGGGATTCACGGATACTATTTATGCGACACTAAGGGATTCACGGATACTATTTATCCGACAATGAGAAGTGTCGGGTACTGTTTATCCGACAATGAGGATTGTCGGATTTACTTATGCGACAAAGTCGAAGTTCATGGCTTGGGATTCACGGAAGGCATTATCCGACAGTGGCATTGTCGGATAATGGGATTCACGGACTTGGTTAAGTGTTAATGATTATTCACGGATTTGTTATGCGTGAATGATTATTCACGGACTTAAGATTTCATATGATAATAATGAGGATTGACGGACTAAATAACTCACGGATTTTTGTTTATGCGTGAATGGTTATTCACGGATTCTATCCTACAACAATGGTATTCACGGATTTCTACTCGTGCGTCAATATGTATTCTCGGATTATTACTCATGCGTCAATAGATTAGTTATTCATGGAATGTTATTTACGGATTGTTATTTATGGATTGTTATTCACGGATTGTGACAGTGAGTAGTGCGACATTAAGTTATGCGGTATTGAGTTACAAAGTATATATGTTATGTATCACTAAAGTTATGGTCCGAAAGTGTAAATTTTGAAACTTAGGGTCCAAAAGTGCAGTTTTTCGAGAGTTAATCCGACAGTCAAAGTCAATCCGTGAGTCAAAAGGTCAAATTGTCGGAGTCATTGTCGGATTATTTTACTATTGTCGGACTTTTACTATTGTCGGACTTAGATTTTTACCCGTGTTAAGACATTAATTTGGTTAAGTAAAACTTAACGAATCGTTCTGAAATTTTTACACAAGATTCCCCTATGTCTTAGCTTTCCAAAACGTATTTTTGAATCGATTTTAACCAAGCACAACTCGAGATATAATTTTACAAAGTGAAAGTGATCCAACAGCTCTTTTAGTTGACATATGTGTACCAATCTGGTCATATCTCAAGTTTTATAAAACTTCACAAAACGTTCCAGTATGATTTGGAAAGCTAACAAAATTTTTAATCTTTTCACATTGGTCTAAAGTTCTAACTCGTTCCATAGCCCAAGATCTACTCATTTTGATTTGGTCAAGGTTCTGGTCAGATTCATCAGATCTGCTATATACTTTTATTTCAGTAACTAAAAATAGCAAATGAGCTTATATTTTTATGAGGCTTACGGATTTGAAAAATAGACTTCTTAAACTTGATTTTAGGCTCAAGAAACGTTCAATTTCATGTTTTAATGATTTTTATATAATTATTTGAAGTGAGAACAGAAATCTGGGCAGAAAACAAAACTCAAGATTTCAAGTTCTAAAATGCGATTCGACTTATGTTTTGGACATTTTCTAGCTAAATGAGCAACTAAACATGTATACAAGTGTATTCCAAGTAAATATAGCAAAATATAAAGAGTTCTTACAAGGAAATTATGGAGAGATGAAGAAACAAAGCCGAAGATTCGTTTTATCGCGTTTTCTTGATTTCCGGCGTGGCGGTTCGTGGTGGCCCTATGGTGGTGGAATGGTGGACTTGTGGTGGAGTGAGGGTGGTGTGGTGACTGACCCCTGGTCGTTTTTAGAGAGAGAGACAAGTAGAGAGAGGCTAGAGGAGGTGTGGGTTGGTTGATGATTGAAATGAAAGAGTGTGGGGGTGTTGGAGTGAAGTAAAAAGGAAGGAAAGGAGGTCAAAGGGGGTATGGGTGGAGATTTCCAGCAGAATTACAGTGGGTCCCACCCCCATGTAATGTTTAAATCATTTTTCTAAAGCTATGCTACGCGCGGTGTTCGTTTACCCGTTCGTTTCGACGTTAAACGTTTGATACGCATGTTTAACTAACGATTTAAATCTCGATATTTTTATATGAAAGTATTATTCTAAATACTTTACTTTGAGTTACTAAAATGTTGTCGGGTCTCGGTTTGCGCGTTCGTTGCGTAGTTGTACGTTTATTTAATTCGTGTAACGTTTTATTCGTGCACGTGTAATCGTAATATTTTTACTCGAAGTATTTTGCCAAAATACTTAATAATGAATAATAAAAATATAATTTGTGTTTATTTCGTTTGTCGGGCGCGTTTCACGCGTTTTTGGTCGTTTCTGAGCATTATATGTGATACGAAATGTTTATGAAACATTATCGCATTAATATTTGGAAATAAGTATGTTTATCAAATAATCTCATATTATTTAATAAATAGAGTTCACCAACGTCCGCATTAATGTATCGGGATATGCCCGATCTGAAAATGCACGATTTATCAAATCGCGTACGTGTGTACATATATTAGAATATATCAATACACAAAATGATACATATAATTAATCCTAATTACATGTATTTGCACATATGATTAGGCACTAAATATAGTCCTAATTTGACGGGTGTTACAAAACTTTCTAAAGGCTAGGCTTTGACGTTTTATCGTTTAAAGCTAAGTGTTATGATTAAGGATAATGAAACACGGTATGCTACCATGACCTTAGAGCAGGCTATTGACAAGCTCAAAGGTTATGATTTCACCAAAAGTCAAGAGATACTGATTCTGATCAAGTTCAGAACCCTGGGTTATATCATAGTAAGACAAATCTTTCGACTGCATCCTCCAGTTCGACCACTGCATTGTTAGTTGGTGATACTGGTGAAAATGGTGAAATGATAACTGAGGATATGTGTTTTCTTTCCTCATCTGGTAGTGAAGCAAAAGTAAAAGGTACTGAGAAGTCACCTCAAGAGCATCAGAAGATGCCTATGAGTGTGAAATCTGCTGAACAACAACTGTCTGTTCTTGCTTCCTTTGTTGCTTCATATGAGAATTATATTCAGAGTAAAATCAATGATCCGATTCTTTTTGATGTAGATTATGATCAAATCGACTCTGACTATCTTGAAGAAATAGATCTCTAGGATCAACTTTCTATGTTATCAAGGAGAGTGAAAAGTTTCTTAAAGAGGACCGGTAGGAAGGTTGTTGGCAACCGATCAGGGTTTGATAAAACCAAGATTAAGTGTTTTAACTGTCAAGGTTATGGACACTTTGCTCGTGAATGCCAAAGACCTAAGGTAGAAACTGGAAATGGAAAACAAGGTTCGGGGAGTACTCTTGCTTCCAAAGCCTTGGTGGTAAAGCAATTAGATAGCTCTTATGATTGAAAAGCTCAATCTGAAGAAGCTTTGATGGCTGAGATTGAGGATCAAGAGAGAACTGTTGATACAATGTCCTACATGCCTACTGATGTAGAACAACAAGTAGAGGTTTCTGCGTCTGAAGTAAAAGCAAATGATGATGATGTGCTGTATATGGATTCAACTCAAGAAATGAGTCCAGAAGAGTTTGTGGTACACATGGCTGAAGTTCAAACGGATAAGAAAAGGGTATGTCTTGATATTCTTTCTCTTGCTGATATCTGTTATTTAGTTACTGATTTACAATCTCAGATTGGTGTGTTAATTGTCTCAAATAGCAGTTTGTTATCCCAACTGAATGTGGATAGAGAATCTTATAAGATTGTTAGATCTGAACTTGACCAAGCCCTTATGGATGTGTGTAGATTAGTTTCTTGCACTATATTAAAAATTGGTCATCAAGCTAAATTTGATGAAAAGGCCGACGAAGGATTCTTCCTAGGTTATATGCCTAATTCGCCAAACAAGAGGGTTTTTAATAAAGTCACAAGACGTTTGGAGGTAGTGTATAACATTGAAGTTACAAGATACACACCAGATGTACATAAGGGCTTAGATTGGCAATTTGATTATTCTAATCTTTTTGCATCTTTTAAAGTACCTGTAAGTGATTTTGTCAGTGATTCAGAGATTTCTGAACATTTATTGTCTGGAAATGAGGATATTGGCCACACTCCAACATCGAATGCTCAATCTTCTGCAATCAAGACAAGTGTTGATCCAAAACAACCATCTACTAGTGGATCTCAAAAATCCAAAGTAAATACACCTCCAGATGAGGAAGAGCTGATGCAAAACTTAGTGGATGATATCATTACTCCACTTATAGAATTAAGAATATCTTCTGATATTGATAATTCACAGCCATCCAGTGAGGAGGTACCAGATTTGGAAGACACACCTGAACCTCATAGTACTCATGAAATAGGTACTAATTTGGAGGATGAAATACTAGTTGAACCGGTAACGGTTACTCGGACTAGTAAGAATCATCCACCTGAGAACATCATAGGTGATCCTCAAATTCCTATGTTAACTAGAGGGCAAGTTAAAGCTAGTATTTCTGACAACCAAGATCATCCAAGCTTGTATTCTGAAATGAAAGAGACGGGGATTTCTAATCAATGTCTATATTCATGCTTTATCTCACAAGTTGAGCCTAAAAATGTTCAAATGGCTCTAAAGGAAAGTTCGTGGGTGGAAGCAATGCAAGAATGTAACACCCGCCAAATTAGGACTAGTAATTAGTGCCTAATCCCCTGTTAATACATGTAATTAGTTCTGTGTTAGGCTAATTAATGTATCAAATAATATATTGTTGAATATGTACAATTACGCGATTTGGCTAAATCGTATGCATTTCAATCGAATGTGATTCGGTTCAATTAATACGGACATTGGTGAACAATTTTATTAAATAATATAACTTTATTTAATAACGCTATTATATCCAAAAATATTATGTTAATAATATTTCAATTACATTTTTGTATCGTATAATAAACATCTACACGACTTATACATTTAACACACAGACAAACGAAACCATTTAAGTCATTAAGTATTGGGTAAAATCCTTCAACAAAAATATTAAATAAACAATTGTATTTTTAAAACTTATAATTAAACGTACAAGATAATCAATTAACGTTTTAAACGATCGGGGAAACGAACACCGGACGGAGCGCAACCACGGGGAAAAAAAAAGTTGGGAGAAACTCTCCCCCTCCCCTCCCCAAAATCTGCCCCAAAAAGCCCTCCCCTCATTTCCCATTTTCTTTTCATTTTCATTTCTCTCTCTCCCTCCCATTTTTCTCTCAAAAACCATCCACACCACCCACACCAAAAATCACTAAAACACACCACCAAGCTTCATTAAATCGTTGAGCTCATTTGGAAGAAAAGAACTACCGCGTCACGATCTACACTCCTACCTTTCCGGAATCTCGATTCATTAACTTGTAAGTTTCCGACGAAAACTCGAAACCTCTCAATTTTAAGCGTTTTTAAGTTTTAGTTGTTTCTTTAAGCTTAGAATGTCCTTATAAGGGTTGGGTAAAAGAATCAGACCAAACGGAAACCCGAAAACTCGTTTTTGGCTCAAAAATTCGTTAACAGCCTTAAGTGTCGCAACGAAGATGCAGTATAGCGTCACTTCATGCGTCACTTAAGTGACGCATTGAGTGTCGCTAAAAGCCCTAATCATGCGTCACTTGCATAAGTGCCGCATAAAACCCCTTTTTCCCAACACTTACCTCCGTCACTTATTTAGTGACGCCTAGAAGCCTTAACCGACACTCATACCCGACACTAATGGAGTGACGCCACCTTATGCGTCACTTACCTAAGTGACGCCCTAACCTCATAATTTCCAATTTTATGCGACACTTCCTAAGTGTCGCCCAAGCTACCTTAGTGACGCCTCAGTATGCGTCACTTCCATTAGTGACGCCCTCACTCAGATTCTGCCTTTTCATGCGTCACTTCATGCGTCACTTCCTAAGTGACGCCTAAGCCCCTAAGTGACGCTATAAGTGACGCATAAAACAGAAGGTTTCAAACTAATTTTACACCAAGTATTGAGGCCCAAATTTGACGCCCCATTTCACCCAAATTCAAGTCCAGATGCGTTTTTCACCAAAGCTCGACCCCAGCCAGGGGCTCTGCCCCTTGGACCCCGACAGGGGCTGCCGCCCCTTGGACCCCGCTACCAGGGGCGCTGCCCCTGGACCCCCCTCATTAACGGGCTTCGCCCTTACCCTAGGTTCACAAGTAACGGTGTTACATCTAAACTTTCACACAAAGTGTTAAACTTGTATAACATCAAACACGAATGCGACACAACTTCTAAAACACATTAGAACTTACTTTTAGGTATAACACTTCAAGATTATCAAAATAATAATGTGGGATTATTATTACAAACAATCACCAACGGGCCGTACACATTTTCAAACACTTAAACAAACAACCAAATCGTGGTAATTTGGACATTCTAGTTGAACAAACAACTACAAGGGTGATCTTTGAGATACTCAATCATGTCATAACCATCGCGTGTCGTGGACACCCTCAGGTTACAAGTCGTTGGACTTCGATTCTTGGCTAATCAATCTAAGTTTATGAAGATAAACTCTTCAGGCTCAGGTGAGTCTCATGGCCCCTCTTTTTACTGTTTTACTAGGGGTGTGATACATTGCTCTGTTTTTAACGCATGAACGCGAGTACATATTTCAATATATTACATGAGTTATTTTCAACTAATCAAATCAAGTCCTCCGTCAGTATAGTCTGGTAATACGAAAGTAACGTGAATATTAGTATATGGTACCATATAGGATTGACCCTCCTCGTCCGGGTTAGCAAGCACTAACCGGATAAACAGACGTACTAATATTTGGGAAGACGAGTGTAGATTAGGCACTCGTGGAGGCACCTCGCTCGGAATTCTCTATATGGGACCCGACCCTCGAGTTAAGCTCAGACTATGCGCTCATGGTTGTATACATTATCTGTAACTTTATTTGCTGGATGCAAATCAATACTTAAATCTTGCGATTTATAGAATATTATTTGATACTCAAACCTGTGAGCTCACCAGCGTTAGCTGACCCATTTTAGCATGTATCACAGGTACTCAGCAGTAGATTTGGACTGCCCATCAAGATGCATCTTAACTCGAGTCTTCATGCAAACTTCAGAGATTTCATTGCATTATTAGATTTTTTATAACTAATTATGTACTTAAATCTCTCATATTACGATCATGAGCTATGTATAAGTTCAAACTGTTGTAAACCTTTTAATATTAATATATTTTGTTAAAATGACGCATATAGAGTCGTTTGCTATATATCTGTGTGCTTTGATTCTTGATTAGTAACACCCAAAGTATGCTTCCGCGATTCATTAAATTTGGGGGTGTTACAAAGAAGAACTATCTCAGTTCTAAAAATTACAAGTATGGAAGTCGGTTGACCTTCCAAAGGGAGAGTATCCAATTGGAACTAGATGGGTATTTAAGTGTAAGAGAGATGATCGGGGTGTCATTACTCGCAATAAAGCTCGTCTAATGGTTCAAGGGCTTAATCAACAATAAGGAATAGATTATAATGAAGTGTTTGCACCAGTTGCTAGGATAGAAGGAATTAGAGTATTCTTAGAATTTGCCTCATTCAAAGGGATAAAAGTTTATCAGTTTGATGTTAAGAGTGCCTTTTTGTATGGCAAAGTTGAAGAATTGGTGTACGTTTCACAACCACCAGGGTTTGCTGATCCTGACTATCCAGATAGAGTATATCAATTGAATAAGGCTCTATATGGATTACATCAAGCACCGCGGATGTGGTATGGAACACTATCAACGTATCTACTTGAGAATGGATTCACAAGAGGATCAATTGATAGTATACTTTTTGTAAAGTGGAAGAAGAAAGACTTTCTACTTGTGCAAGTGTATGTTGATGACATTATCTTTGGATCTTCCGATGAAAAGATGTGTCAAGAATTTGAGAAAGTCATGCGAAAAAGGTTTGAAATGTCTGCAATGGGAGAGTTGAATTTCTTCTTAGGATTGCAAGTTGATCAAAAGAAGGATAGATTCTTTATTCATCAATCTAAATATACATATGAGTTATTGGAACGCTTTAAGATGGATGAAAGTAAGGTCTACAATACTCCAATTCCAGTCAATCATAACCTTGGACCAGTACATCGAGTGATAGCGATGTGGATCCAACTCTTTATAGAGTCATGATCGGATCACTAATGTATCTAACTATCTCTCGGACTGACATTATGTTTGCTGTTTCTATATGCGCAAGATATCAGGCTAATCCTAAAGAGTCACATATGCAAGCTGTAAAACGGATCTTTCGATACCTTAAAGGAAAACCGAAGCTGGGACTTTGGTATCCGACTGATGGAGACTTAGATCTCATAGCTTATACTGATTCGGATTATGGAGGATGCAATCAGAATAGGAAATCTACAACCGGAGGATGTCAATTCTTAGGAGGTAGATTAGTATCCTGGCAGTGCAAGAAGCAAAGCTCGGTAGCCATTTTTACATGTGAAGCTGAGTATGTTGCACCTGGCAGCTGTTATTCTCAAGTCCTTTGGATCCAACAGCAACTGCGGGATTATGGGTTAAACATAACATTACTCCTATGATGATTGATAATGAGTCAACAATGTCGATCACCAACAATCCGGTGAAGCATAGTAAAACTAAGCACATTGACATTCGACATCATTTTATTAGAGACTGTGCTGGGAAGAATTTGATAAAGTTAGTTAAAAGGTTCCGTCATTTGATAACTTAGCAGACTTATACACAAAGGCGTTCGACGGAGCAAGATTTGAGACGTTGGTTCAACTAAACGGAATGAGAAATCCAGAGTGATTAGTACTTTTTATGTTCTTATTTAAAAAAAAGGGGGTGCGTATGACATTGATTTGCTTGTTACCTGAGGGGAATCACCTCCAATAAAAGAACAACAGTAGTTCTTTTACAAAAAAATGTTTAAGTTTTTATCTGCAAAAACTATGGGAGATGATAGTACATTAGGAGAATAAGCTTCACAAGAATAAGCTTAAGTCCTAATTATGATGTGTTAGTAGGTTCAACTAAAGCTACATTAGAACTACAGTGGTTCTATCAGGTATATATTTATAATTATTTGATTATACACCTATATTCACAAGTTATAATTTGCATGTTTTAAATGTCTAGATAGCTTCATTATATGATGTACTAGTAGGCAAATTATATAAACATCTCTAAGCATTTTTAATATACTTGATTGTTATCTAGTGTTTCTATTATATGGCGTATGACATAAGTCTTAATTGTTGACTAATAGCATTCACATGCACTGTAATTATAAAGCTATAACTGACAAATAGTAACAATATGGGTATTAACTTAATTATTGGTGACTTTGTTGTACTGAGTACAGACCTGAAGTCTTTAATTAAATTGATATTCTCAAATGTATTTTGAATCATGCTAAAAGGGATCCTCTGTTGTACTAAGTACAGACCTGGATAACATAGCATCTTCAAAGTATGTTTGATATTTATCTAAATTCTAAATTCAAGTGTAAGTTTGATAAACCTCTACCTTGAATCTAAAGAAACCAGTGTTATATGTGTTGCTTGAATTCTTCAGTATGCCATATCTTAGAAATCACTTGGTAATATTCATATTAACAATAATGGTGTTGCTTAGATATGTGAGTATAATTTGTTTATGTAGATCATAATATTGGTAATCATCTTGAACTGTCTATAAGAAAATATTCACTTTAAGTGAATAATATATTTTTATTAATTATGTAATGTGGATAAAGGTACCTAAGATATAATTTTATGAATATAAATGAATAAATGATAAAATTAGTTGTAATTCAATCGTAATTTATTTGAATTTCATGAGGTATGTATACTAACAATCTACTTAGACTTTTTAATAAATTTTACTAGTTTGTTCTTTCTAATATGATCCCTAAGCAGATAAATTCTTATTCAGTTGTTTTATGTACTTTATTTTTTTTAAGTTCTTAATAAAATGGTACTTGATACCATTGTTAGTTTATATGTTTTGTTGGGTCACTAACCCTCTCCATATTGATTTATGTATGACAAAATAAGTGTTGTGACGCTGATAATGTATCAGTGTCCCTCATAACTTATGTAGTTAAACTGCTCTGTTGAGCAGTGTCTATGATCGGTAAATATGTCATTAGCGAGTAAATTACTCGCTGATCATCTGTGTTGAAGACATCACGTTGTTGAAGATTATGTGAAGCTGCTTTATGAAGTCGAAGACTGAAGAAAGAAATAGAAGATTTCAGTTGAAGTGGAAGATCAATTGATCACTTAAAGAAGAATTTGCAATGTTACCAAGAAAGTGCACGGGTCTGACAAATACCCGTGTACTTGAGAAGGTTCATCACATATATCTGGATAAAAGACTATTGCTACTTTGAGAATGAAACTAGGAATCCTGCATTCTTTTTGACAGAAAAAGAAAACCTCATTTTCTGCAAAAATAGTTTTACACTCAAGAATAATTTCAGATTTATGTGTTGTCAAAGATTTATACCTTTTCCCAAGGGATTTAATAAATCTTTGACAAAAAAATTCAAACTTTGGAAAATATTATTCCTTGAATAATATTGAATGTTTTCGGCTATAAATAGCCATCTCAACAACCGTATTGAACATACCTTACAATTGCATTAAATACAACCTTTGATCTATAGCAGCCACTCGTGTTTTCATCAGTGAGCATTGTGCCAACACTTGGTATTTGAGATCACTGATAGTCATCAGCGTCTGTTGGTCATTGACTTGTTGTATTTAATATTTGTCATCAAGTCAATTACTTAGATTAGTTTGTCTTTTCTATTTCCGCAAGTAATTGTTGTAAAAAATTATTTGATTCATATCAATTAAATATCTTTAAACTTGAAAAATTGTATTCACCCCCCTCTACAATTAAGTGTGTTAGTAGTTTAATACTTTACTTAAGTATTCGGGACTAATAACTGGTATCAGAGCAGATTGAATAACATAATATTCAGATCTGTCATGACTACTAACCCTTCTAAGGAATCATCTGCATACATTGACAATGGATCCAAAGGGAAACCGCCCAGATTTAGCGTTGAGCACTTTTCTCTCTAAAAAGGACGTATGCTGTTGTTTCTAAGGGCCCAAAACAATCAATTAATTAAAATCTTAAATGAAGGGCCTTATGTTCCACGGATTCTGATCGAAAGAAATCCTATTGCACCTGGCAGTGAGCAAGAGGGGGATACTCCTAGGAGTATTGTAAAACCTCAAAGCCAATGGTCTGAGGAAGATAAAACTCTAGTTGATATTGATGCTCAACTTCAGTCCTTTATTGTCATGTCTTTACCAATTGATGTTTATCACTCTATTATTAACTGCACAAATGGAAAAGAAATGTGGGATACTCTGTGTATCATGTACGAGGGACTTGATCATGTCATTGAAAACAAAAGAATCTTTCTAAATCGACAATATGAACTTTTCATGGCAAGTGAAAGTGAAACTCTTATTCAAACATATAATAGGTTTAATTGTTTGATGAATGACATAAAGGCTGCTGGAATTAAAAAAGAACCCCTAGATATTATGAACAAATTCATGGATTCACCACCTAGTAGTTGGGAACACTCCATTGACATCCTCAAAGACACTGGTCTTGTGAAAAACATGAATTTAAAATCATTGTTTGGTACCTTTTTAAACAAGGAACAAAATCGTGTTAAAAAACAAACGTTATCTAAGAGCTACAAACTAAACAACATTGCCTTAATGGCTAAAGGTATTTCCACTAAAGAAATACCTTCCTCATCTAATACTGACACTGCTAAAGAAATCCCACCTCACTCTGGTGATGAAGCTGATGTGTCAGTAAATGATGATGAGAGTGATCTTGAATCACTAGCTGAAGAAATGGCAATGATGGCTGGAAAATTCAAAAGATTTTCAAAACAGGGTTCATCCTCGTCTAAATCTAGACAAAACTCGTTTTCTAGGTTCCTAAATGAATCCTACAAAAACAAGACTAGTGGAAAATAAAATTTCAAGAAATCTGATGTTTTGTGCTTTAACTGTCATAAACTTGGTCATTTTGCCTCTAAATGCAAATCATCTTTCACTGATGATAAGCATGCAAAGGAAACTGACAAAGCATCAAAATACAAAGCTAAGTATAAGAAACTAAAGGAGTTTACAAAGAAGAAAGAAAAAGGCTTTGTTGCTGAAGATAGAGATGTTCTCACTAACTGTATCACTGATGAAACCACCAGTGAGTCATCCTCATCTGAACTAGAAGAGATGGCTGGACTTTGTCTTATGGCCAACTTTGACAGTGAGGATGAGGATGACTCAGATGACTTCACGGATAGTGATGATCCTGTCAGTGATCTCTGGAGATTATTTGAAAGCATGTCTCCAATTACCACGTTTGATTTTTCTGAGCAAACATCATCATCTGAGTCAAGCTGTAAAGAACTGGAATGTTTGATGGCTCAAAATGATGCAAGTACCTGTTCATCAGCTGGGGATACATCGTCAGCTTCCAATTGGAACAAGGAAACCCTCACCAAGGTAAATAAATTTAAAATTCTACTGAGGAAGAACAAGCTGACACACTTGATGGTCTAGTTTGTGATATTGCTTATGCTCAACAAATTGAAAAAGACTTAAAAGGAAAAATAATTTTGTTAACAAATGAGCTCGCTGAATGTCACAAAGAAATTCTTGAGCTGAAAGACGCAAAACATCAACTTGCTGAGCAGCGTCATGCTAATGCTATTCTTATGGAAGAAACAGCACAAGCTAAAAAGGACCTTGCAAATCTAAAAAGGGTTTGTGATTCCTGGTGTAAATCAGCCAAGATGGTCACTGAGTGTGTCAACAATCAAATTTCTAGACAAGTTCAAGCCATCATTGGAGGAGATTATGAGCTCGCTGCTAATATTGCAAGTGAGCCTTTAACCTCTGAAAATGATTCTCTTGAGGATCAGTGTCCTATGACTAAGTTCTCCTGGGGAGATGGTACTAGAACAAACAGATTTGTCAGAGCCTCTAAAATTGAAATCTCTGGTGAGGAAGCTGACGATGAAAAATCAGTGAGTACCAATAGTGAACGTTTAAAAGTAGCAAATGAACCTTTGACACCAACTTTCACTCTTGCACCAATCAAAACTAGGATTTCAAACAAAGGAAAAGCAGTGAAATCTAAAAACATGGGTTCAACTTCAGGCTCTAACTCTCAAATAGACTCCCTGACCAATCAGCTTCAGCTCCTCACTAACTACATGGTCAGTGAAAAGCAAAAAGGGATACTTAGACCTATACCCTCTGATTCTGGATCCTTTTCTTCCACACTGAAACGCAGAAAATGCTACAAGTGTGGAGAAAAATTTCACCTTGCCAGTGAATGTAAGGTGGATGGATTCATCAGGTCCAAAGTATCAATCAGCAAGGGAATGTCAAAAGAAAAACTAAGTGTATCCCTTGCTACCACTTCCAACATGTCCTCAGTAAACATTAATGCCAAAAAGGCAACTGAACCCACTAAAAGGTGGGTTCCCAAAAGGAATTAATGTTTGTTGTATGTACAGGAGAGTAAGAGCACCTGGTACCTGGACAGTGGATGCTCTAAGCACATGGCTGGCGTTAAAATCTCTCCTCAAAAACTTCCAAGAAAAAGAGGGTCCTACTGTTTCTTTTGGTGATGATTCTAAAGGATATACAAAGGGACATGGAATTCTAAGCAATGGAAATGTATCATTTTCTAATGTATCATATGTAGAAGGTTCTTTTCGATGAATTCGCTGGAACAATTTTAAACAAAGAAGGGAAACATGTTCTTGCTGCTAAAAGAAAGAGAAATGTGTATACAATCAATATGGCTGAAGCAAAATCATTAAAAGGTCTCTGTCTCTATTCTCGATCAGTAGCTGAGAAGAATTGGTTATGGCACAAAAGGCTCTCTCATCTGAACTTCAAAACCATAAATAAACTAGCAAAAGATGAGCTTGTCTATGGTCTTCCAACCATGAGCTACTCTAAAGATAAGCCGTGTTCTGCTTGTGAGAAAGGAAAACATCACAAATCAACCTTCAAATCAAAACAGTTTTCATCCATCTCTGAAGTATTTCAACTACTTCATATGGATCTATTTGGACCAGTGAGCATTGCCAGCCTAGGTGGAAAGAGGTATGCCTTGGTCATTGTTGATGAATTCTCAAGATATACATGTGTCTTCTTTCTGAAGAACAAAAGTGAAGCTGCAGATAAAATCATCAACTTTGTAAAAAGAATGGAAACTTTGAACAGGAAGCTGATTAGAATGATAAGAAGTGACAATGGCACTGAATTCAGAAATGCAACACTTGAATCATTCTGTGAAGAAAAAAGAATATCTCAAAACTTTTCAGCCCCTAGAACTCCACAACAAAATGGTATCGTTGAAAGAAGAAACAGAACTCTTGTTGAAGCTGCAAGGTCTATGCTCACTGAAGCTGGACTTAAAGGATACTTCTGGGCAGAAGCTATCAACACAGCATGCTTTACTCAAAACATGTCTATTATTGTCAAACGTCATAATAAAACAGCTTATGAAATTCTCAGAGGAAGAAAACCTGACATCAGCTTCTTTCATGTGTTTGGAAGTACCTGCTATGTACTCAACACACATGATCAGCTTAAGAAATTTGATCCAAAAGCTGATGAAGGAGTTTTCATTGGATACTCTCTTGTATCTAAAGCCTTCAGGGTATACAATCTCAGATGAGAATGTATAGAGGAATCTGTCCATGTAACGTTTGAGGAAAGCTTCAGCTCTCAAAGAAATCAAGCAGAAACTGATGATATGTTCCAAGTTGAAAAAATATTTGACATGCCATTCAACAACTCTAATCCAATCTCCTCTATTCCAACATCAAAAACTCCTGACCCTTCTCCTCCATCATCACCTGAAGCTGAAGATAATTCCATTACTATCTTCGAACTCCAGGAAGATACTACTCCTGATCCAGATCCATCCATCGCTGAGAATGAACAAGCTGAACAAGAACCAGCGTCTGTACCTGTTAGAGCAACAAAATGGACCAGAAGTCATCCTATCGATCAAATAATCGGAAATAAAGATATAGGTGTTCAGACAAGGAGAGCTGCCACAAGCAATGTCTGTCTGTATGTAAACTTTGTGTCACTAATAGAACCAAAGAAGATTGATGAGGCTCTAGAGGACGCTGACTGGATTGGTGCCATGCAAGAAGAGCTGCATCAATTTGAAAGACATAAAGTGTGGAATCTGGTGCCAAGACCTTCAAAGAAAATAATCATTACAAAGTGGGTCTTCAGAAATAAAATGGACGAAAATGGAATTGTCCAATAAAAGCTCGACTGGTTTCTCAGGGCTACAAACAAGAGGAAGGAATTGATTATGATGAGACTTTCGCTCCTGTGGCACATTTAGAAGCAATTAGATTTTTTCTTGCCTTCGCTGCTCACAAAAAATTCAAAGTATATCAAATGGATGTCAAAAGTGCCTTTCTAAATGGTGATCTTCAAGAAGAAGTATATGTTGCTCAACCTCTAGAGTTCACTGACCCTCAGCATCCTGATTATGTGCTAAAACTGAACAAGGCACTGTATGGTCCGAAGCAGGCTCCACGTGCCTGGTATGAAACTCTCTCTGATTTTCTTTGCAAATCTAATTATTCACGTGGCATTATTGATAAAACCTTGTTTTACAAAAGAGTCAATAATGATCTAATAATGGTCCAAATATATATTGATGACATTATTTTTTGGTGCCACTGATGAAGAACTCTGCAAAGAATTCTCTTCCCTGATGTCAAAAAGATATGAAATGAGCATGATGGGGAACTAACCTTTTTCCTTGGTCTACAAGTGAAACAATCTGATCAAGGGATTTTCATAAATCAAAGTAAATATATTAAGGATCTTCTTATTAAATTTAACTTTGATAATTGCTCCATCATGAAAACTCCAATGGCCCCTCCTGTTAAATTGGACACTGACACTGATGGTAAATCAGTGGATGTTACCATGTACAGAGGAATGATTGGATCCCTTTTATATCTTACTGCAAGTAGACCTGACATCATGTTTTCTACCTGTCTGTGTGCTCGCTATCAAGCAAATCCAAAAGAATCACATCTTGCTGTTGTGAAAAGAATCTTCAGGTACCTAAAAGGTACCCCCAACCTGGGTCTCTGGTGGCTCAGGGTTTAAACTCACTGGTTTTTCAGATTCTGATCATGCAGGATGTAAGATAGATAGAAAAAGCACCTCTGGAGGATGTCGGATTTTAGGAGGAAAATTAGTCAGCTGGTCAAGCAAGAAGTAACATTCAGTGTCCACATCCACTGCTGAAGCTGAGTATATAGCCGCTGGTCACTGACTGCTTAGGTACTATGGATGAAAAATCAGCTTGTTGACTATGGAATCAAGGTAAGTAACATTCCTATTTTCTGTGACAATCAAAGTGCAATAGCCATCACCAACAATCCTGTTCATCACTCTAGGACCAAACACATAGATGTTAGATATCATTTTATTAGAGATCATGTGATGAAAGGTGATGTAGAACTGTACTTTATTCCCATTGAACATCAGCTCGCTGATATTTTTACAAAACCCTTGGATGAAGCGAGGTTTAATTTCCTGATCAGTGAGCTTGGAATGTTAAATGCATGATAAGTTCATGCATAGTATATCCTAGATACCTACATACACTATTTTCTATGTGAAAAGACATGTATTTGACCATTAATGTAAATATCTTTAATATTTTCTCTTTACCCATAATCCTCTTAGTTTAAAACACCTGTTCACATTTCTCCATGAAAATAGTAGTCTTCTTTTGCAGAGACTTGTCATTCTAACTACAATTTTCAAAATATTCTCAACAAGTTTGTTCACATTTTTACTCTTTAAAAAGGGCTTAACATTTTCATCCAAAGCTTGTACAAACATCTTTCCTTCCAAATAAAGCAAAAAATAAGAATGGATTACTATTCAAGCTCATCTACTCCAGAAAATGAAATTCAAGAGGAATCTCCTCATGAATTCATAAGCATGGACGAATTTGGAGATGTCAGGCTCTATGATGAAGTTGGAGAGATTCTAGATAACTATGAAAATGCTCATGCCTTTGAGAATCTCCAAGATCAAGTCACTCAACTTAGTCAACAAAACTGGGAGCTGATGCATCGATGTAAAGATATAGAAACTCAGAGAAGAATTGCTAAGCGATCCATTCCCACTCGACTCAAAGATCGGTTCAAGCACTGGAAGAAAGTGGTGAAAAATGCAAAGAAAGCTGCATCAGCTTGGGTCAAACGTAAGCTTAAGCCTGATGCCTACTATCCTCGTACTCCTGCTGCTCGCAACAAAGCAGGCCTTGCAGAGAGATATTATCTTCAAGAAATGTCCTTCACAGACCCTAATGAGGAATAATAATAAATAAAAAATTGTGCTGACTAGTGTTCTCTGGAGTAAGTCGAATAGCTACTCTGTTATCTCCAACTGATTTATCAGCGAGAATAACTCTATAGCTTATCTCTCACTCTAAAAACAAAGTTGAAGAGATGTTTCCTTATCTCTAACTGATTTATCAGCGAGAATAATGTTGGAGCTCATCCTTGTGCTTTCAATCAAAACAAAACCAACTTGAACAGTTGTTTTGTTATCTCCAACAGATTTATCAGTGAGAATAACATTAGAGCTGATCCTTGGTATTTTCAAAATGATACAAGAACAGTTGCTTTGTTATCTCCAACTGATTTATCAGCGAGAATAACATTGAAGCTGATTCTTGGTATTTTCAGATAGTGCAAGTTGAAGGGCTGCTAAGTTATCTCCAACTGATTTATCAGCGAGCATAACTTTCGAGCTTGTCCTTGTCACTAACTTTTAAATATAAAAACATTTCGAAATAATATTATTTTCGGATATTATTTCATTTAAATAAAAAAAATTTTCTTTGAAACGTTTTGGAAAAGATACATTGAATGCGACAGGACGTGGGTAGTCCAGTCACTCACTTTTTCCTCTCTCATCATTTTCTCGCTCCCACTCTTTCCACCAATCACTCACGTACACAGAAACATATATAAACCCACTCTCCTTCCCATTCCATTATCTCAACTCATTTCCACCAAAATCAAAATCAAAATCCATTCCCACATCACTCTCCAAAACCCTAATATCCAAAACATAATGCCGCGTTCAAAATCAATTCCCACAAATGGTGTTCCATTTGTTCCAAGCGCTGCAGTTGAAGCACTTAAAGCACCTCAGGTTCAATTTCAGCCATCTTCCATAGTTGTAAAACCCAGCAACTATGTTGCAAATCTAAATATCCCCTCTGGAATCAAAGACTATGAAGATGTGGTAAACTGCCTCTCTTACTCACCCATCATCAAAGCCATTACCAGAGATCCTAATCCTATGTATTTGCCCTACCTATTTGAACTCTGGTATACAATCAAGTGGGTTGAAGAAGATGAATTTGAAGGGTTTAGAGGCACAGTCAACAATGGGAAAGTAAAGATAGAATTTGAACTGGGCAGATTCAGGGGGTCACTTGGCTTGAATTACAAAAATCAAGATAGTGCTTGGGAAGAACCAATTGGTGAAGAAGAATCAAAAGTAGTAGTTGAGCTTATTGACTATGAAGAAGCAGAGTCAAAGGCTAAAGTTGCAGTTGCTCGTAGCAAGATGAGTGGTGAATAGAGCTTCTTCTTCGGTCACATTATGCTTAGGAACCAGCATGGGTTCACACGATCAGGCAAATGCTATTCAAAGGCAGATTGCTCATGCCCTAATCACTGGAAGACAAATCGACATAGCTCGGCTGATCTTCAATGATCTAAAGACAAAAGTGAAGGCAAAGAAAAGGGACCCTTCCATTTCATACCTAAGGTTCCTATCTTTGGTAATCAAAAGAATAATGGGGGAAGATTATGGAATGAATCCTGCTGGTGAAGAATATGGTAAAGGGGGTTCAATTCGAGTCTGGAAAATTGGTAAGCAAACATTTCTTAATAAACCAACATTCAGACCAACCACTGATGGTACAGATCCAGTCTCCACACTCTCTGAAGCCATGCTATCTCGCATACCTGCAACTGATGACGATGCTGAAGCTGGTGAGCAACCTAAAAATCAAGCTGAAGCGGAACCTGAATTGCATGCTTTTCTTGAAGCTGAAGCTGAACCTACAGCTCCAGAAGAACTTGCAGGTACCTCTGTTTCAGAACCACAAGAACCTGCAGCTGAAGTCTCAAATTCCTCTACTGCAACTGAACAGGCTTCAAATCTTGAGTTAGAACAACTCAATGCTCCTCCATCTTCTTCTGAAGCTAACATTTCTAAACAAACAAGTCATTCAGAATCTGCAGACTTATATCTCACTGCTCTCTCTCTCACTATGGTTTACTCGAATCAAGTCTGTCTGATGAACCAGAAACTGAAGCTCCAGAAGAACCTGGTTCATCTTTCTTCGATGACACAATGGATGATGCTGAGGAAGCTGAGAATGTCTCTGACTCTGCAACAGAGACTGATGAACCTTCAAAAGATATTGGCAACAAATCTCAATCAGGTTCTGAATGTCTAAATCAGCGCCTATTCTTCAGTCAATTCATTTATCAGCTGATCCGACTAGAACTGTTTCATCACCAACTCCCCATCTATCACCATCACATCAATCACCACCACAACAAACTACACCTCCACAACAAACTTCACCACCACAACAAACTACACCACATCAACCTACACCACATGTATACGCTCCCCAACACCCCATCTGTCACCACAACCATCACCACCTCTTCCACCTCCAATGAGTGATACATCAGTTATTCTCTCTGCCATCAACCAACTGGATGTTATGCAAGAAAACCATATGGAGGCCATTGAACGATTCTTCAGTCAACTTTACAATAAGTTGGCTGATATCACCTCTGAAGTCTCTACCCTGAAAAAGGATCTTAGCTCCCTCTCTTCTCCAATGGCAGAGCAGATCAAACAATCGTTTGATGCTGTATCAAATGAATTTCAGAAACTTCAAACTCATCTCCCTTCAGGCCTATCTAATGCACTTACAGATTTGGCATTCAAGGTTGATGAGGTACATTCAGGTTCTCTCACTGCTGCTAGTGCTATTCAAACTATTCTCTCCAGCGTTGCTACATGTCAGTCCACTCTCTCCAAGGCAGTCTCTGATGGGAGTTTTACCTCTGCTGACAGAAGTGAACTCAAGCAAACAAGGGGTTTTCAGATGGGATCTATGTCTGCTTTTCGGCAGATAGCAGCTGAGCTAGTTCAGTTTGAGACAATTCTCAAGAATGTGATCAAAAGGATTCTTCGTCGGTCTCCAGCCTCTGAAGTTGCCCCTTCATCAGCTGAGGGGGAGAAAAATATAGTAATCATCGATGATGAGCCTGAAAATACATCTGAAGAACCAAAGAAAACAGAACCTGAAGCTGCAATAGAACCTGAAGTTGCCCCTTCATCAGTTGAATCAGGAAAGAAAAATGCAGATGCATTATCTGAGGGGGAGTCAAACTTGGTATCTGAAGCTGTTCCAGTCTTGGCTAAAAAGAAACCAGGAAAAATTGTATCTGAAGCTGCTCCTGAAACTGAAGTGATAGCATCAATTGAGGGGGAGCAACTAGAAAAATCGGTTTCTGAGGAAGAGCCTCCAGCTGAGAAAGATGTGTTGATTCCTGAAGCCTCTGCAGCTGATAAAGAAATAAGCTCTCTTCCAGAAAAATCAGCTCCATCTGAGATTATCTCAAGTATGTTACCTTCAAACAAGAAAAGGAAGCGTATTATTCAGGAAGAAGATGAACCTGATGATGATGAAGAAGATGTGGTTATCAAGAAAAAGGGAAAAGAAGTATTAGATGATTCCAGTTCCTATAGGTTCAATTCAGAAGAGGAACAAAAGCTGAAGAAATGAGCTAAAAAACTCAACCTCCCTCTGGAAGAAATCAAGCTGGCCTATCTACAAGAAAAATCTAGGGAGCTTGAAAAGGAAAAAGAACCAGAAACAAATCAGCTTATTTCTGAGCTGAAGATAGATGTGGGGAGTGAGGGAAAGAAGGGAATGGATGCTCTAACAATTCAAGAGCTGGTAATGAAGAAATGGAAGTTAAATCTGAAGGATGAAGAAGAT
This sequence comes from Pseudognaphalium luteoalbum, assembly GCA_963422505.1. Classification (NCBI taxonomy): domain Eukaryota; kingdom Viridiplantae; phylum Streptophyta; class Magnoliopsida; order Asterales; family Asteraceae; genus Pseudognaphalium; species Pseudognaphalium luteoalbum. Next base: position 91,206,108 of record OY730194.1, read on the forward strand.
CAGAAGGAAATTATCAGAATTTTTGTCAGCTCCAGAAAGCGTCCAAAGAAAATTATCAAGGTGGGCATCAAAATGAAGAAAGAGAAGATGAAGAGTCATCTGGAGCTGTTCAGGGAAAACTCTAGCAAGATAGAGATTGTATCTCTATGCAATTGGAAGAAGAAATTATGTCTTGCTAAGCTGGGAGAAATCTACACATGTATTCAGAATAGCTCCACTGCTCACAAGCCTGATCTGCTTCAGGTTATAGACAAAATTGTCTTAGACCTGAACAAATCTGAAAGGAGATTGAAGCTCCCCATCTCTGAACTCAAGACTGAGCTTGCCAGCACTCAAAGAAAGAAGATCAAAAGAACAACTAAGGCGGATAAGCTGAAAGAAACTCTGCACCTTCAAAGAAAAGGATTCCACCCAGACTGCCAAGGGACAAATCACATTCTTCCAGCTGGTGCTCACTTCTATCCAGGAAAAGTCATCAGAGAACCTGAGTATGGGATGTTCTACATGGATCCGATCACCAAGCACAGTTTTCAAAGGGCATCTGAAATCTCAATTGCTAAAACTGAGCATCTGGTAGCTGTAAGATATATTGGGATGGCAAGCAATGCAGACCCCGAATTCATGGAGCTGTTGAATGAAGAACCAAGCTAAAAAATTGCAGATGATCATGGAAACGTGTTTGCTAAAGTCAAGCAAGAATATAAAGAAGCTTTGTCTTAGGGTTCTTATTGTAAAAACTTTTGATTATGATATATAAATCAAACTTATTTTTGCTATCTGCTATTTATTTACTATGCACTTGTAATATTCTGTAAATGAAAGCAATCAAACAACACTTGTCTTGCCATAAATAAATAGGGGGAGATTGTTGGGTCACTGACCCTTCTCCATATTATTTTATGTATGAAAAATAAGTGTTGTGACACTGATAACGTATCAGTGTCCCTGATAACTTATGTAGTTAAACTGTTCTGTTGAGCAGTGTCTATGATCAGTAAATATGTCATCAACGAGTAAATTACTCGCTGATCATCTGTGTTGAAGACATTACGTTGCTGAAGATTATTTGAAACTGCTTTATGAAGTCGAAGACTGAAGAAAGAGATAGAAGATTTTAGTTGAAGTGGAAGATCAACTGATCACTTAAAGAAGAATCTGCAACGTTACCAAAAAAGTGCACGGGTCTGACAAATACCCGTGTACTTGAGAAGGTTCATCGCATATATCTGGATAAAAGACTATTGCTACTTTGAGAATGAAACTAGGAATCCTGCATTCTTTTTGACAGAAAAAGAAAACCTCTTTTTCTGCAAAAATAGTTTTACACTCAAGATTAATTTCAGATTTATGTGTTGTCAAAGATTTATACCTTTTCCCAAGGGATTTAATAAATCTTAGACAAAAAAATTCAAACTTTGGAAAATATTATTCCTTGAATAATATTGAATGTTTTCGGCTATAAATAGTCATCTCAACAACCGTATTGAACATACCTTACAATTGCATTAAATACAACCTTTGATCTATAACAGTCACTCCTATTTTCATCAGTGAGCATTGTGCTAACACTCGGTGTTTGAGATCACTAATAGTCATCAGCGTCTGTTGCTGAGTGACTTGTTGTATTTAATATTTATCATCAACTCATTACTTAGATTAGTTTATCTTTTCTATTTCCGCAAGTAATTGTTGTAAAGAATTATTTGATTCATATCAAATAAATATCTTTAAACTTGAAAAATTGTATTCCCCCCCCCCTCTACAATTAAGTGTGTTAGTAGTTTAATACTTTACTTAAGTGTTCGGGACTAATATGTTTCTTACTTTATTTTATTTTTAGTTTTATTTTTATAAAGTTGTTTTATTGTTATGTTACTTTATTAGTATTACCCTTTGAAATTAAATTATACTGATTATTTCATATTCGTGTTGAAAAATCGTAACAAATACAAGTAAAAAATATTGGTATTTTAGACTTGTACGAATAATAGGTTTTAATTTATAATTAGCATTAAAATTAGCGTTTTAAATTAAACTTGCAAGTTTGACTAGTCAAACCTGCGAAGTGAATTTACACTTGCGAGTCGAGTACATAGTATAAACGAGTCAAAACCACCGAATCCACTTGTCTTGCGATTTCACTTCATCTGTGCGAGTTGACTTAGATCGGAACGACACGAAATATAATTTTTCGTTTGATTTCGATTTTGCGTGATAGAGGAACGGATTTTTGATCCATAGCTTTTATACATCTCTACATTGCGATCACTTTGAGGTATAAAACAATGAATTTCACCGTTTAAATACCTTGAAATCAAAGTTTTTATAAACTTATGGTTTCGGTTTCAACTTTTAATGATTTACGTAGATTAAAGGCCGAATAGAACAAGAATCCTTAGGGTTAATGATCAACGAACCTTTATAAACGTAAATACATCAATCAATCATGTTAAAAATGGCAGATTAATCGATTTACATTTGGTTTCACGACACCAGTTCATGTTGCGAGTTGAACCCAGATTCAATTCGCAGATTCAATTTAGCGAGTTGAGTTAAATTTTGATTCGCAAATCTATCTTTGCGAGTTGAAAACTTGTTCGTTGACTTGTTGACCATGCGAGTCGACTATATTCGTTGACTTGTTGACTTGCGGAACGACTTGATTAGCGAATCGACTTGCGAGTCGAGCTGCGGATTGACTTGGTTAGCGAGTTGACTAGCCTGCGAATCGAGTTGCGAGTTGAGTTCAGTTTTTGCGAATTGATAATTTTTAATTCAAAACGTAACTTGCAACTTAAACTTTTGATGTAATTTTTGTCTTCAAAAGTTAATATATGTTTTGACGTGCGAATTATATATTAACACGTAATAACTTATATTATATATATATATATATACACGACTTTAGATTCGATAATTATAAGTTATATATATATCACATTAACTTACGACTATTTAGTAATAAGTTAAATTTTTTTTATATACAACTTGAGACGACAAAGTAACAAGTTATATATTATAATTTAGAACTAAGATGTTTAATGAATATTGATTTATAAACCTTATAGTTTACTAACGTGCTTTTAATTGTTTTGTCATTTGTGTTTTACACAGATATGGCTAGGCAATTTGATAAAGGTCACAATATCATTGTTGATCTAGATCTCGGTGCATGTGGAGCTAACAAAGTAGCTCAAGTGCTTACATTTTTCTGACGTTCTCGCATTTGTTATGCGCTGACGGAGTCTTCACCGATCTCTCAAGGTATATTGAACGATTTTTGGACAAATATTCAGTATGACGAGACAGTTAACCCACCGGTGATACGCACAACGGTCAATCAGAGACCGGTTGTTTTTGCTGCATCTGACTTACGTCAGATTTTACATCTAGGTACAGTAGACCAGGAGGATGGTCTGATGGAGTATCCTATGGATTCTATTGAGGGTGCTCTATGACGTATGGGATATACCGGTCAGAGACGAGGACGCCAGTTCCTTAAAGCTCTCATTATCGGAGAATGGAGGTTCTTATGGCATGTTATCATTACTGTTTTTGGACCGAAGAAAGGAGGTTTCGATGAGCTGAACCCTTCTTTATTATCGGTTGTACTGTCACTGGTTTATAACAAACCATACAGTTTGTGTGATCTCATTTTTGGTGAGCTGGTACACCAGATATCGGATACTGTTAGATCGAGATTTTTGATCTACCCGAAGTATTGCATGATGATTATTCGTCATCATCTTCCAGAGCTGGTAATTCCTGAGCCGCACTTACATGTTGATACTATTGCGCTCAGAGGATACAATGCAATGTTTCAGCAGACTATTCATCGGGAAGAATATGTCAAGCCTGAAATTTGTGATCTTTTTGGTTATATTCTTGATGCGTCTTACGTTACGCCACTGAACAATGGTTGGTTGGATGTTGTTGCTGCTAATGCTGCAGTTATTCCTGAGCCTGCTGTGAATGTGGTTCCACAACCTGAGCCGCAGGAGCTGCTTGAAGATGTTCTTATTCAGGCTGATCAACCGAAACAGCAGGTTGATGCACAGGTTGTTGCACATCTAGTGCAAGAGGTGTTAGGGCAAAATGATGATGCCAATGATCCGCTTCTTCAAGCGATTGATCAGTATATTGATGTTGCACCTGCACAGGTATAATTTATATTATATAATAATATAGATACTTAATTGATAGATTTTATTATTAATCATAGATGTATAATATTATTATAATAACGATTATGATATAGATATTTAGATGATTAGGCAATATATCTAATTATATAATATGAATATCATTATGCACAGGAAGCTGAGACTGCAGACCCAGAGTTTGTAAGACTTGAGGGTGAGCAGGGACAACGAGATCGATCTGAGGTATTACCTGCTAAGGTATTGAATCGGATTAATCTTTAAAATATATATAAAAACTTAGATGATAGAGCTTTAAGCTAATCATAAAGTTTTGATATTATTGTAATTAGGAACCGATGGATATGGAACCAGAGGTTGATAGACCTACAGGTTCTTCGGTTGTGGTCCCACCTTCTGAGGTATTATATGTTATTGTAACATCCTATTTCTGGACCTAGAAATAAATGGTTAAATAAAATAATGGGAAATAACTTATTTGATTAACTTGAAAATAAATAGGTAAAAGAATTACAGGGTTTATTGCGACTAATAAAATAATACTTGTTTTAAATAAATAGAGTTGACAGTAAAATAAAATATTTTATCTCGCGAATATTTTTAGGTTCCAAACAAAGGTTGAGAAGGGGATAAAAATTACATTGTATAATAGTGAAGTCGGTTGGTGTATAAACCGACTCCACCAACCTATTTACTCAAATCCTTATTTTCTTGTTCTAAACACTCTCAAATTCTCAAATCCAATTTCAAAGAAATCAAAAGGGATCAAGTAAACAACTTGTGTTTTTGAAGATTCAAGCTTATATACATCAGATTACCCTCATCATTAACACCTTCATCTTCATTTAAGAGGTGAGTGTGATTCTTGAGTTTTATAAAATGGGTTTGAGAGGTATTGAGTGATTTTAATGAAACCGAAGCTTCATATGTTATTATTAGGTGATATTTGATGTTAGTGAAGTATTAGAAACCTTAGAAACTGAGTTTTTTGAAGTTTTGGTGAGATTTGGTGCATAAAATCGGTAACAGCAGCGAAACTCACAAAACCCAGTTCGTCTTGCGAACTGAGTTCGTCTTGCGAAGCGAGATGAGCTTTGCGAGCTGAGTTCGTCTTGCGAAGCGAGTTGGGCTTTGCGATTGAGTTGCGAACTGAGATTCTGCGAATCGAGTTGAATATGCGAACTGAAATTTTTTAAAATATTATTTTGCAAATTTTGAAAATGCATAAGTTTTCAGGGTAACGGATAAGTGACAATTTCATTAACTCGGATTGGGTTGAAATCCTTATTTTCTTGTTCTAAACACTCTCAAATTCTCAAATCCAATTTCAAAGAAATCAAAAGGGATCAAGTAAACAACTTGTGTTTTTGGAGATTTAAGCTTATATACATCAGATTACCTTCATCATTAACACCTTCATCTTCATTTAAGAGGTGAGTGTGATTCTTGAGTTTTATAAAATGGGTTTGAGAGGTATTGAGTGATTTTAATGAAATCGAAGCTTGATATGTTATTATTAGGTGATATTTGATGTTAGTGAAGTATTAGAAACCTTAGAAACTAAGTTTTTTGAAGTTTTGATGAGATTTGGTGCATAAAATCAGTAACAGCAGCGAAACTCGCAAAACTCAGTTCGTCTTGCGAAGCGAGATGAGCTTTGCGAGCTGAGTTCGTCTTGTGAAGCGAGTTGGGCTTTGCGATTTGAGTTGCGAACTGAGATTCTGTGAATCGAGTTGAATATGCGAACTGAAATTTTAAAATATTATTTTGCAAATTTTGAAAATGCATAAGTTTTCAGGGTAACGGATAAGTGACAATTTCATTAACTCGGATTGGGTTGAAATTCGCGTGGTCACTCGGAAACGGCCTAATGATCCAGGCTCTATTCTAAGAGCCTAGGTAGTTTTGGGCCTTTCTGGGTCATTTACGGGTCGAAAATGGCATTTTTCCGTTTTAAACATTAGTTCGGGACTTTCTGATTTCTTATCTAATTGAACTGTTGTTTGCCTAGACTTTAGGGATTACCTGATTTGATAAATATGTTAAAATAATAATTATGGGATGAGTTACTGATTTGTTATTATTTGCGTTATCAGATAAGCAGAAGGAAACTCAGTGATATAAGACTACTGAGTTCAAGACTGGGAATATCGATGAGTGGTAACTGTAGTCTTCGATTCAACTCAGTTGTAACATGTTTGGTTACAACAGGTGAACAATATTGTTATTGGTTATTGACTGTTAGTTTTGGATAATGTTATTATTGTTGATTGGTTTTTGTTCTTATTCCATGATGGCATGACTATTATGCATTATGTGACTCTTGATTGGCTAATTGAGATATGATTATTCAGAGGTCAACGCTGGTTGGGTTTGTTGCTATTGTTTGACTGGCGGGGTTTTCGATACACATAGTTGATGGATGAACCCTATTCAGTGAAGATAGCTTCAAACTATCGGTAAACCACTATTGGGGCCGGCAGTGGTTTAAGGGTTCTTTGATTGGCTAATCAGGAACCGCCGATACTCTTTGACGTTATGTGTTTATTGTTGCTTTGTTGTAAGATTTGTTATTTCTGGATTGAACTGTCGGTTACAGTTTCATTTACTTAGCTGTGAGCTAATCCCACCATGTTTAACATTTTACAGATTTTGGTTAGACGACGGGCTGGGTTAAGGATACTGGATGGGATGTTTGACTATTACTGCACCTACTCTGATATTTTGTGAACTTTGAAATTATGTTTTGGAAAAATTATATAACACCTAGTCGTTAGTACATGGTTTTGTAATTATATATATAAGTGTGATGTTTTGAAAAGTTAAACATTTTGGTATATGTAAATATAATACTCCCTCCGTCCCGGAATAAGTGTCCTGTTTCAGATTTTGAAGTCTTTCTTTTTCAACTTTGACTTTAAATATCTTTGTTTGTGTTATATAATAATTTATGAAAATTATACCAATGGAATTACATTTAAAACTCAATCCATTTATATATTTTGCATCAAGTATTATATAACACAAACAAAAATATCTAAGGTCAAAGTTGAAAAAGAAAGAGTCAAAAAGTCAAAACAGGACACTTATTCTAGGATGGAGGGAGTATATATGTTTGGGACTCGCTTCTGATGTTTGTTAATATAATATATGTTGTTAAAAGAAGGGTGTTATAGTTATTGACATATAGAACGTGTATGATAGCGCGTTATGCTAATCATTAATGTTTAATATGCTTAATATATAGGATACTGAGGTTGGTCCGTCAGGTGGACGTGATGGTGAAACTACATCAGAATCTGATTCTGATGACGTTCGACCTATTTCGCCGCCTGCTGGTATGATTCCTTATAGATCTGGACATATAAAGGATCCGAGCTTAAAAGGAAAACGCACAGCTGATGATTTAGATCCTGATTTTAATGTATTAGATATGGATCTAGATGAGGAGGAAGAGATTTTGGAAACTCGGAGCCATAAAAGGGCTAGAGCTTCTACTAGACAATTGACTATTGGTCTAGGTTAGTTTATATATCGTTAGACATTAATTATCTTGTTAGATAATCACGAGTTATCAACTAAGACAGATTTATTTGTGATAGTTGCTTGGGATAGACAGCAGGATGAGCAGGTGTCACAATAGGTAGTTACTGAACCGATATCTGTTTATGGAGGCTGAGATTGTGGATTTAGTACGTTCGGTTCAGTTTCCGACTACTAAAGCTAGTAGATTTGCTGCTAGTCTGCTCACGGCAGCTTTATCTCAACATAGTCCACCATTTACCACCGCATCTCATATTTCTTCACTTACACCACCTGGACCATCAACTATCTCCGTTACCCCTACAATTGATGCTAAAAGGATTACATCCTTAGAGTTGCGGGTTAAGGAGTTAGAGAAGCTTACTTCTAATATTCCAGAGTTGGTAGCTCAGAATCTTCTCTTTGCACAGCAGGTTACTCAACAGAGTACATCTTACAAGACACTGTTGGAGACTCATACCACATTGCTACAAGATTTTACTATCCAGCGACTGAAGCTTGATTCCTTAGAACGTTTAGTGTTAAGAGTGAATTCAGGACAGTAGGCTCAGGGGGAGATAATGGTATATTTAGAGTCTTGCAAACAAGATGAGCTAAAGAAGAAAAGAGATGATGACAAAGACGATGATCCCAGTGCACATAACGATGGTGAGCTAACTGGTCCTTCAAAGACTAGTGAGCAAACTATGATTCAAGGGGAGTCTGCGGGTGCAAGTGGTGATGGTGTTGGTACAAGTGCTGTTGGTACAAGTGAAGCTGGTAAGACAGTTTAGACTTGTGTAGTTATTTGTATTTAGAATTTAGTCGAATTATGATTGTAAATTATAATTGTAACTGAATAATTGTAACTTAATATTTTTAGTAATATATTCGGCTTGAGATTATTATTACAAGTTAAATATATTAGAAATTATTTAAGTTATATATGATATATAGAATTGTGATCGAAAGTCTTCCGACTCATTGAGTAGTCGAGCGGCGTATTCCAATTAGTTTTGGCGGTCAAATTTCTATGATAACTTACATATTTTAGACTTGAGAGTTTGTTATAACTGACAAGTTTAATATGTAATATCTTTAACTAGGCAAAGATATATAATTTAAAGATATAATTGAAAGTTAAGTTTTTGGAAAGATAACAATTTAATTAAGTCTTGGAATTATACAAGTTAATTAATTGTAAACTTAAATGTTTGGTGTTTATACACAAAATATTAGAGTTTAAATTTAATTAATATTTGTTAAGTATTTTATAAAAGACTTAAGAAATCTTAGATTGATTCAGGGTAATCAATAAAAGATTTATAAGCTATTAATTGCGTTTATGTTATGGATTAATTACACAAAAGGATTAATAAAGAAATTCTTAGATTGATTCAGGGAAATCAATGAAGGAATTTAGATTGTTAATAGTTATTTTTGTTTATGTTTTCTAGGAATTGAAATGCTTGATCTATCCGATTCAGAAGATGACTTTCTTGATGAGATAGATGAAAACATTAATTATGATTTGAAAGAAGGAGAGTTTCAACCACCTGAAGATTGGACTCCTGTTTCCGAGATAGAGCTAGACATGGGTGTAGATCCAGATGCAAATATAGATGAACACCATGTGGGCCCATCTAGAACAGAGATTGTGTTTGAAGATAAAGAAGGTCCTAAAGTTGTTGATGTAGATGAAGATATCAATAACTCAACTGATTATGAAGAAGAGATTCCTGATAAGCATAGACAATCCGATGTTCAGACCTTTAGAGAAAATGAAGAAGAAAAGGGTTGGAGTTTCAGAGGTTGATATCACAGGAAAACGCGAAGCGCGTAGAGGGATTATCGGTTGGTATTTTGACTCTGACCTGAAGCTTTTCGCGATTAAAAGGTTTGACGGAGTTCAATATTTTGAGCGAAAGCTTGCAGTGTTCAGTTCTCTACCTAAATATGAGATTCGAGACTTGGCTCGATTATCTTTGAAGAATCCAGATAATGATTTTGTTGGTCGATATGTAGAACATATAATCAAGACTGAGACTGAGGGAAGTTTGAAAAGATTAAGACAAGGAATGGAAAAACTATAAAGTTACAGGAGAGAAGTCAAAGGACTGGAAGGAGAAGGAGAAAGAAAGTGTATCCAGCTGTCAAGTGTGTTCAGCAGATTCCACTGAAAATAATGTCACAGGATATTCTAGGAAATATGAAAAGTTAGAACGTGGATTCAGAAACTAGAGAGGCTGTCATGGTTGAAGCTGGTGATGAAGTTGAGGGTGGTAAACGTGAGATCTTCAGAGTTTATGACCATCGACACCTAATGAATATGTCAAAGAAAGATTTGTTGAAGTTAAATAAGAATAGAATCTTGATGACAGAAGCATGGGGTGATTTAGCACGAGATTATCAAATGATGGTTAAGACTTGTATTAGAATGAAGATATATGCAGGAAGTAAAATTTACAAATAAAGACCAAAGACAAGCGTGAAGATAAAGACGCTAGAGCTATTGTCGAGGGGGAGTCTGTTGAGACATAGTTTGTGATAACAGATCTAGCTTGAAATAGGACTGGTGTAATTATTATCATGTTTGTACATTGGTTTAGATTTGTAAATAAATGTTTGTTTTGTTATTAATATTCGTTAAATATATTAGTATATTAAAGAGTTAGACAAATATCGGAAACGAAATAAATATGTATAGCGAGTCGAGATCTCAAGTCGCAAGGCATTGCGATGCGAGATGAGATCTGAACTCGCAATGTAATAGGCATAGCGAACCGAAGCCAAGCTGGGCTTGGGCTGCGAGTTGAGTTGGACTCGCAGGCCCATGACCTGCGAGGTGAACAAGGTATATATATTTGATTCGGTAACCTAAACATAACTTTTACCATTCGATTATTGAACCTGCGAATTGAGTAATCCAGAGAAAACATTCTAAAGGCTAGGCTTTGACATTTTATCGTTTAAAGCTAAGTATTAGTAAAACAAAACGCAAACTTATTCGTTATAATAAGATAACATTGTATTAAGGGATTTCGCACCTTAATACTACAAATAACGAAGTTATCGATCCTAAGAACTAGAGACTTACATCACTGAAAATCGAATTTCCTTTACCTTGCAAATATCACGTGTCATTACAGATTTATCCTGGCTATACAAATTTATCGGCTTTCCATGATTATATATTTTATTTTAATTATAGAAGTAATAAAAATGAGAATATTAAGAAAACCTTATCCTAGCAAAATGATCTAGCTAGTGTCTCTTCACCTATAAATAGAAAGGTTCTGCCATTCTTCCCCCCCTGAGACACAGAAACATGAGAAGGCCATTAACCATACTAGGCTTGTTGTTGGTTTTTGTGGCGGTCGTGGATGCGACCGCCGAGGTGACGCGAAAGAGCTTTCCCAAGGGATTCCTATTCGGAACCGCAACATCGGCTTATCAAGTAGAAGGCATGGCCTCGAAAGGTGGACGAGGACCCAGCATTTGGGACGAATTCATCAAAACTCCGGGTACGTACATACATACATACATTATTCATCAAGTACTTTTGTTTCGTTTTTTCTGCTTATTGTTTATTTTTATGAACAAATTAAACTTCCCCTTAGAAATTGATTATAAATCAATACAAACTTAAAAGATAAATATATGTTATCACCTACTTTTTTTAAAGCAGATACAGTAACACAGTGTAAAAAATTTCAAAGTAGATATATTAATAACTGTATACAACTATACATGTATCATGGTTTCTTAATGATGCAAATATTATAGGGTCATTGAATAATATCAACGACTTTTTTACCCAGTGAAACTGTGAAAGTTGGACCTTGTTTTTATTACCTGTTTTATCACCTTAGTAAAGATTGACAGCATGGTTTTAAACGTAATTCTATTTTATTTACAAATAAAAACTACGAAATCAAGACGTTTATATTAGGGAAAGAAACACCAAGTATTAACCCTGGTCATATTTTTAATATCCTTGTTTAATACAGTAATAATTACTATTGATATATTAAATTAACTTATTGTGGATAAATGTAGGACTTGAGCCAAACAACGCAACAGGTGAAGTTACGGTGGATCAATATCATCGATATAAGGTTACTTTTTCGTATTTTTGGTCTTTTAGATGCATGATTATCCTAGTCTTTTCGATCTCCATATTTTGTGCCTTACTATTATACTTTTTTTTTGTGTGCATATAAATCATTGTGTGTGTACTTTTAAAGTTACAAATACGATTGTTACAAACTTTTCGGCTTTAAATAACCTTCATATACATTAAAATCATCATTCGACTTCGAAAGTTTATATATGTACGCTACTTTTTAGTCTGTCTCCGTAGATGTGCAAAACAACATAGCAACTGCTCTTCGGCGCAGTCTAAGTCTTTAAAAAAATCTCTATTCACGTTGGATACCGAATTACTGAAAATAATGCAATGTGAAATTAAGAACGACATATTTATAAAAAGATGGGGACATATAAGAAACTCAAAGATTAAACTAAGTCGAAAAAATAACATTTTAAAACATATAAGTATTGAATAAATGGAATGTACTTCTTTTTTTAAAAAAATAAATAAATGTCGTGAACACACGTAATATTATTTTTAATTTCAATGAAAATGGTCCAAATTTGTTATGTTAGAATAGAAATGAGCGGGCCTGGAAGTTTGACAACCCGTGATATGAGACGGTCGCATAGGGCAGTGGGAAAATGGACCCAAAACCAGTTTTTGTTTTGTTATCATCCTCCTAATAATTGATACCAAAACCAAATGTTACACGTTTACTCTCTTTTATTCTATGTTTTTTAATTTTTTTAGTGTGTTCGTTCGATTAATATGGCTTACAGTGTACCAAAAATTGAAACCGAAACCGAAACGTCTTAACAAAATAAAAAAATCAAACCAAACTGACTATTCGATTTGTTCAGTTTTACAATACGAATATATCAATAAAAGCATTCGAAAGCGTGACCAAACAAAGGTAATTGTCACGCAATGTAAGTTATTGACTAATATTTTATTAAGTTGTAAAGCTAAAATTATGGTATAGTTGAGATTTTGGTAATAAATAATTATCAAAAGTTAACAGTGGCATAACGTAAACATAAATTTGGATTATAGTAACTTAATAAATAAATGTGTACGCATTTAGAAAAAACAAATTTAAATAAAACACACAACACAAAGATACAAACACCAAAACTTCTAGAGACTGAAAAAGAACCCAAAGGGAATATCACTATCGTGAATTAATATCAATAATTAATAATATTAATTAAAGTTAAGAGGGTTAGATAACTCTCAAGTTAATATGACTACCTTTTTATAAGCAATAACACGACGTGAAAAGGCATATCATCAACGCTCAATATTTTGAATGTCCGAGTTCACATTCAAGGTTAATGTTCATTTTTGAACGCTGCGTTAGAAGTTTTTTTTATATATATTTCTTTTCTTTTTGGTTCAAAACCGTTTTTTATGACCATTTGAACGAACATTGAATCACTCCCCTTCAAATCATATCCATATTAAATTTTAGTATTCAATTTAATATCGAGTTGAATACCGAGTACAAGAGCAACCACTTCTTGCACTTTTAGACAATAATATTTCTTCAAAGTTTATATTTTAAAACACTAATACAGGATTAGTAGCATTGATGATTATGAACGTTTTTCTTACAAAAATTAAGAGGCTGTTAACCTTTTTCCGAGTTGAAATATAGAAGTGTACAACTGCCATAGTAGACTCCAGATACGTCTAAAATATCATTGGGCCCAACTTAAATGGGCTAATCTTTTTATAGCACTTGGTCCATTATTTAAATGTTAACCTCTTAAGTCTTAACAATATGCTTTTGAACAAACTTGATCTTAAAATCTCATTGTATCAGTTTTCAGAAGTCTACACTTACTTATTTTGTACATTATATGTTTAATTTGTAAAGAAGCAGTGTTAGTATATGTATACTCGTAACAAATATACGTGTGTACGTTTTGATGGTGACAGGAAGATATCGATATGATGGCTAACCTCAACTTTGATGCATATCGATTCTCCATCTCATGGACTCGAATTTTTCCAAGTAAGTTTCGACTACAAACATAAATATTTTCAACTATATGCACTGTATTGATAAATACTTGTTTGCAACTTGCAGAGGGGACAGGGAAAGTGAACAAAAAAGGAGTTGCATATTATAACCGTTTAATCAACTACATGCTTAAGAAAGGTACTACCTGATTTCTTATGCATAGTTTATCAAAATATTGTGTTATATAAATACATAATCACATTATATGCACGTAATAAGGAATACCTTTTCTTATAGAACATGAAATAAAAAAGAAACAGTAGTTTTAAGCACAAGTAAGCAAATGGTAATAAGTTTATATATTGTTGTTGCAGGCATCACTCCTTATGCTAATCTCAATCACTACGATCTCCCGTTAGCCCTTGAACAGAAGTATCTTGGATGGTTGAACCATCAAGTTGTGTATGTACCCGTGTCCCTTCGAAATACTATTCAATTTTAACATGTATGTTTTCATTGGAACGATTGAAAAATGACCCATTTCAGCCCAAAATATACTATGTTTGGTTGACCCATCTGCTCGTCAGATATTTTGTAAACAGATGACCGTCGACATGATAAGTTATGACAAAAGTGACAGTAGGAAATGATGTAATTTTGATCTGTCTACTTCAGGGAAGATTTTGCTGATTATGCGGACTTTTGTTTCAAGACATTTGGAGACAGAGTGAAAAATTGGATGACGTTTAATGAGCCTAGAGTGGTAGCTGCCCTTGGTTACGACAACGGCTTTTTCGCTCCAGGAAGGTGTTCTAAAGCATATGGCAATTGTACAGCTGGGAATTCTGCGACAGAACCTTACATTGTAGCCCACAATTTGATATTAAGTCATGCAGCTGCAGTCCAACGATACCGCCAAAAGTATCAAGTAAGATGCAACATCTATTTAAATAACAGAATATGTCACTAATATAAATTTTATCAAAATTTTTTTCTGGTGAAATGAGTAAGAAAATATTTTTTCTTAGAGGAAACAGGTCAAAAGGGCTGCCAATATTGTTAAAACTTGAAAGTCATCTATTTTTTTTATCTGTACAACTAACTAGCCCATTTTGACATCTATAATATATAATTTGATTTGACATCTAGCCCATTTTGACATCTATAAAAATTACTAATCCTGTCAAGATAAAAAAAGCACTTCATCTCATGTTATGGTCATACAGGAAAAACAAAAGGGACGGATCGGTATTTTGTTGGACTTTGTCTGGTACGAACCACTCACTAGATCAAAAGCGGATAATTTGGCTGCTCAAAGAGCACGGGACTTTCATGTTGGATGGTAAGACAGTCGAACGTTCCCATTGAAAAAAGCTCATTTACCTTTGTTTTTAGAAAAATAAAACTTTCTGATAGCATTTTCTTATAGGTTTTTGCATCCAATTGTGTATGGTGAATATCCAAAAACAATGCAAAACATTGTGAAGGATCGTCTTCCCAAATTTACAAAAGAAGAGGTGAAAATGGTGAAAGGATCTTTCGATTTAATTGGAATAAACCAATATACTACCTATTACATGTATGATCCACATCAGAGTCCACCAAAAGACCTCGGTTACCAGATGGATTGGAATGCAGGATTTGCTTGTAAGTCTATTTTTTCTGTATTTCTATTGTATTTAAGTACTCGATATGGGCACAAACTTACGGTTTGTTTACCTTTCCTAATTGCAGATGAGCGAAAAGGTGTACCAATTGGTCCAAGGGTAATTACTTCTAACTAAGCTTTTTTATTTTCTAACAAAAATATGTAATAAAAAAATCAATTTGGGTCCAATTTCTACTTGTAGTTTATTTCACCTCTTAAAATCCCTACAATTTTCAAATCTGTAGAAACAGACTAAATATAATGTCATTTTTCATATTGTAAGGATACTATTGTCATGCCAAATAGATGATATTATTTGCATGCAGGCATATTCGTACTGGCTCTATAACGTACCTTGGGGTCTACACAAAGCCATTATGTACATAAAAGAACGCTATGGAAACCCGACTATGATTCTTGCTGAAAATGGTATGTATCACCTCTCATAACATGTCCCTTGCAATATAATCCCCAAATGCTACATTTGCCTTCAAGCTAGTCATTCCAACTACATTGTCTAATTAACAAGCATCGTATGTCTAATTCTAGTTCTTAAATTTCATTTGTAGGCATGGATGATCCGGGTAATATAACTGTTGCTAAGGGTCTACATGATACCACAAGGATCAACTACTACAAGGGTTATTTGGCTGCACTAAAACAAACGGTTGATGATGGAGCAAATGTGATAGGCTACTTTGCTTGGTCATTGCTTGATAACTTTGAATGGAGATTAGGCTACACTTCAAGGTTTGGCATTGTTTATGTCGATTTCAAGACTCTCAAGAGATACCCAAAGATGTCTGCATATTGGTTCAAGAAAATACTTCGCAGAAATAGGCATTAGAGCCTTAAGAGGGGTGTAGTTTAGGTCACCGAAGTCATGGCAAGTATGAAATAAGTTGGCATCCATAAGTTGTACGAAATGGCTTCAAACGCCAAAATTTCAATTCTAAAATAATTTCTTTCTACACAGATCGCATGACAATGAAAATTGTCCTAGGTTACCATCAATTTCTTTCTATACTCATTTACTTATGAATGCGTCATATGTGCTGTATCTTTAACAATTAAAAGAAGGAACTAGCCAACTAGCAAAAGGTGAAACAAGTTCAAAGTTAGTTTTGTCTATTTTTATTGCAAGAAGTAGGACAATGACAAGCTTTCAAGTACTAACTGCATGAAACTAACGAACACTTTAGTGAATAATAGAATACAATTACAAAGGTTTATTAAAACTGAATACGTAGAGGTGTTTAAATAATAAAACTAACAAACCCTAAATACTAAACGGGCTTTGACTAAACAAAACAAACGTGGGCCTACAGGAGAGAACTATTATGTTAACATCTCCTCTTAAACTCATAATGCTAAACCTAAATGCATTGAGAGTTTGCCAAACAAATTTCAAATGAAAATCAAAATGAAGAAAATGAAGCGAAACTAATCGAATGCTAAACCAAGCCAATCCAATCCAATACGAAACCATATCCAATATAATGCGAAACCAATGCCAATGCAAAATCAATGCTAATGTGAAACCAAACCAATGCGAAGTCGAGCCAAACAAGTATCAATACAAAACCAAAACAAACTGAGTGGAAACCAAACATTGCAGAACCAAAGAAAACCTAAAAGAAAATCAAATCCTTAAACAAATCAAAGCTAACTAATCGATAAGAAAGTTGTCAAATGAGAACGTATAAAACCGAACCAAAGAAAACCGATCACCATCAAAGTATTTAGCAACTTCGATAATGAATTTCTCACAAACGCTATATCCAATCGAAAATCCAAACGGTAAAATCTTGTAACTGTGTGTTATAAATTCGCAGTCCAAAATTTATAAAGATCCAACGGCTAACGAACTCTCTAGAGCAACTTTACCACAGATGCACACTGTATAACGAACAGAAAACAGCAGCAACTTTGACAGATTTATGGCAATTACTCGAATCTCCGATTATAAATCTGAACGGTCAAAACCTAGATCTGTATGTATAGAAGCTACAGTACGAATTTTAGGACGATCCAACGGCTAACGAATCTTAGATCATAAGTATTCTACAGCTGCACAGATTATTACGAATTTCAAACTAAAGCAACGGAAAAACAAATGAGACCCTCCGGATCGCCAACAAATCAGTCAACGATCGGAGGATGACTAACTCATAATATCTTGTACCTGAAGCTCTGATACCATGTAGAAACTAACGAACACTTTAGTGAATAATAAAATACAATTACAAAGGTTTATTAAATTTGAATAGGTGCTTAAATACTAAAACTAACAAATCAACACCGACTTCACCAGGGTCAAGTGAACACTAAATGACATCGATTTCCAATCTTAATAATCTTGTTTTGTATGACTGTATTTTTATGTTTAAAACGACAAACACTTTGTAATTTTTCTAAGTTACCAATGTGACTTTATAATTATGTTAGTTACCATCTAGAAATGTACATGGTTCAATTATGAAAGTGTGCACCCATTGTATCCTATTTATTAAGTTACTAGATCGATACAAATGCATATAGTCTGAAATCCATTATGTGTAGCGAACTATTCAAACTTCCACTGTACATGATAAACTTGTAATTACTTTAAATTGTATATATTGTAATCAAATTGAATGGTTCTAAAGGACGTAATGTGTCATTAAATAGTCAATATACGTAAAAAGTATTATAAAGTATAGTAAAATTATAACATGTTCAGTACCTATAATGGAAGCTCGAGTAAAATGATCGGGTACATATTACAAAATGCAAAAAGGAAGGGGAAAAAAGAAGTTAAAAAACTTCCTCCTGGAAAAGATTTTTACGGTCCATTTGGATCAGAAAATAGGCCAAACGGAAACCCAACTATAATGGGCCTAATACGATTCGTTGGGCTGGCATCAAACTCATTTCCATCCACTAGCAGCAGCTAGCTGAGTAAAAAAAACCCTAATTCAAACCTTACCTCATATTTCCCAACTGAAAAATATCAGCAGCTGCCAGAAATAAATATAATACGAGTAATCGTTTTGCAGGTACATCGTAGCCGGAGCAGACTGCAACAATGGGTAGACACAAACCCTCTCTCACTTAATATCTGTTGTCCTATGCTGAATTTGATTTGTTTGATGATTGTAATCCAAATCAGGTGCGTATACGTATGTATCGGAACTATGGAGGAAGAAACAATCAGATGTGATGAGGTTCATGCAGAGAGTCAGGTGCTGGGAGTACCGTCAGCTTCCTTCCATTGTTCGGGTCACTCACCCGACCCGACCCGATAAGGCTCGTCGGATGGGCTACAAAGCCAAGCAGGTCGCTCTCTTTAACCTAACAAATTTGCTTCAGATTTTCTTTATGTTAATTGTTTTTTTTTTAATATTAGGGATGATGGTTTAAATGTTTTAAAGTTGCTTGCTTTTATTTAAAATATGTGGTGCATTTTGTACACTGAATCTTTGCAACGGATGCTAGAATATGATCTGAAAACAAAGTTATCATCTTTTTAATTAGGTTTTTAGGTCCAAAGACTGACAAACACGTAATAACCAACTGTTTTCCTGCATAAGATGAAATGTTTTATGTTTAAAGGTATTGAGTTCCAAGTTATCGGTTACGAGATAAGTAGGTTGTAGGTCTAAGAAAGTTGACATTTTTCAATATTAGTTGATTTGATATGATAGTGTTTGATGTTGGATATATGTATGTAGTGCTAAAGCAATAGTTATAATTTGTAGGGGTATGTGATATACCGAGTACGTGTGAGGCGTGGTGGAAGGAAGAGGCCAGTTCCTAAAGGTATTGTGTATGGAAAGCCTACCAACCAGGGTGTTACCCAACTCAAGTTTCAAAGGAGCAAGAGGTCTGTTGCTGAGGAACGAGCTGGGAGGAAATTGGGTGGTCTTAAGGTTCTCAACTCTTACTGGCTCAATGAGGTATGCGTCTACCTTTTTGTTCATGTAGAAGTTCTATAATGTCTTTCCCTAGCATATGTTTCATCTGTCTCACCATATTATAATGTGTCATGTTGTTTTGTCTATATAATTAGTAAAGATGATAATGCCCAAGTTTTAATTCCTGTTTGAAAATCCACACCGAGGTGATATAGTTTAGTGGTATATCATTCATAACGAATTAATTGTTGTCAATTAGCTAAAAATGAAACGGGTTAAGCAGGTCAAATGTTTCAAATGTTGCCTACTGTGACTAAATATGTTTGTATATGCTGTATCGTTTCATGTACTTAGGAAAGTATCCTAATAACATAGCTTTTCAATTATGTTAAATTTATTACAAACTTAAATGCAACTAAATTGACAAATAAGTTTTGTGGGTTTGGCTCATCTCAATTCTCAACTTTATCCGTTTTAATGTGTTATCAAATGCATACCAGTAGTCTTACTTTTGTTAGCAGTAGATAATCTCGTTATTTCAAAAAATATCTTCCCTCCGTCCCAATTTTAAATGTTTATCTTTCTATTATGGTTTGGCCCAAAATAAGTTTCCACTTTAAACTTTTAAACCAATTAAA
The DNA here is from genome assembly GCA_963422505.1 of Pseudognaphalium luteoalbum. NCBI lineage: Eukaryota > Viridiplantae > Streptophyta > Magnoliopsida > Asterales > Asteraceae > Pseudognaphalium > Pseudognaphalium luteoalbum. Next base: position 91,226,034 of record OY730194.1, read on the forward strand.
ATGCTTCTCAATAGTCAGTGTGAAATTTTATTGGTTCACAGGGTGATGATCACCACTTTTCCTAAACTATGTACAAACTGATAGTGTACACTTAAATTGTGACGGAGGGAGTACTAGTTTCTATATCATATCTGACACATTAGTTATATACAAAATATCTATGGTAGTAACCCCACAGTGTTTTTCGACCTGTACTTGATAGTAATTTTTTATATCAGACCTGTTTGCTCTCGTATGGATATGAGATATTACTGCATGAATTTTGGGCACTGAGTACCATCTTGATTGCAGGATTCAACTTACAAGTACTTCGAGGTGATTTTGGTGGATCCTGCACATACTGCTATCCGCAACGATCCAAGGATCAACTGGATCTGCAACCCTGTGCACAAACACAGAGAGCTTAGAGGACTTACATCTGCCGGTAAGAAGTACAGAGGACTCCGTGGAAAGGGACACTTGAACCACAAGCAACGTCCATCAAGAAGGGCTACCTGGAAGAGGAACAATACTTTGTCCCTTCGCCGTTACCGTTGATAACTTTATATGCAATATCCTCGTTCTCTCTTTTATCGACTTACTCATATATTATGTTTTAGTGATATTAAATTTTGATGTTTGAAAATTGAGACTAGGAATGATTTTCGTATCAATTTTGATCGAAACATGGCTTTGATTTTGCTGTTTGAGATATATCCATTTGCAACAATATCTTCCTTGATATTCTAAGATGTTCTTGAAGTGCTGCTTCTGTTTGTATGTTATGTTTTGAAGTTTTAATTGAGACATTGATGATTCATCCACCACTCTCTTTTAGCTGTAGACTTGGTGGTGCATGGTCAAACACCACCAATTGTGTTTTAGACTTTAGAGTATTGTAACCGTAAAACACATTCGGTGGCGTATGCTCAAAATATGGTAGTAGGCAAACCATCACCCTAATTGAAAGATGAACAGGGTAAACATGCACATTTTAAGCATAGAAAAAGGTAAATCTGGTATCAAGGTGGAGAAAAATATATTCGATGAATACATATATTTAAAATTTCAGTTTGTGCTGGCCAGGCAAATAAAAGTCAACAAAAAGAAAATGGTAGTATATAAAAATAAAAAAGATTGCCATACTATACGTCTATACCATTGAACTTAAAGGTATTATTGTAATTTTGAATATATAGTGTAAGTTTTAAGGTCAAAAGTGTAAATAATTATCAGGTTATACTGTTATAGCATGTATAGATAAATACTGTTTAATTTGTTGAAATTTAATTTTTATCTTTTGAAATTCTACAAAGCATATTACTTCGAATTGATTCTCCTTATATTGTTTAACACAATTTAAAGCGATAGCAAGTCCACAATTCATGGAAATACAAAAACATAATTTTACGTTTCTACAAAAATTTTGGTTACAGTACTAATGATATGTTTTCTAGATTTTCCGTCAAGATGTAAAATACATTTCAATAACTCCCTTTGATAATATGTTATCTAAATTTTCTCTCTAGATGTCAAATAGAATTCCAATAACTCCCTCTATCTCATTTTTATTGTCCATCTTATTATTTTTGCTTGTCTCAAAATAATTATTCATTTGAAAAAAAATAACTATTAAAAATCATTAAATACTTCCATTTACCCTCATTTATTAGTTACTACTCCTACTTATTTATTTCATAATAATAATAATATAAATGGTTCGAAGGAAGTAATTGATTTAAAGACAATAATCCGAATTTTACACCTGTGATAATGAAAATACACTTGGCATAATTTTATTGGGTATGTTACGTTTTATTCCTTCCATATATCGTCATGTTATGTTACTTATTACGGGTCGAAGATTTGTCCGTACTTATTACAAGATTTTTATTTCAAGTATACATATATACACATATATATCGTCCATCATAAATTATACTAATAATTAACACCATATTAAAACTTAAAGGCTTAAGGAATCGATTTTGGAAGAGTGGGTAGCAGCATTCCTTGATCACGAGTTCGAGTTCGAGTTCGAGTCGTTCATTAAGCTATAAGGTAACAAACTTTTTATACTTGTTATCACCGCTGCTTAGGATCGAGTGAATACATTCTAGTGTATTAGTTGAGTTTTTCGGTATGATCAACAAGTTTCGAGTACCGATTGTAGTATTTTAGGTTCCATGCGTCAATGTTTTCTGGGATTAATACTGGTTAAAAAAAAAACGTGTTTGTTAAATGGTCTGTGTTTTTTTATTATTGTGAAGTTATTAAACACATGTACATATGTTATATTTAAAATTAAATAATGGTCTTCTTTTTTTTTAATGAAGTTAATTAGATATGTGTTTACCAACAGTAACTGTAGGCTGCTTCCAGTGAAGATTAACTTATTTGTACCAGTGACAATGAAGAATTTTGAGCTTGCAGCAAACATTGCTCTTGCAGGTATTTATTTAGATATTTGTATTTATATTACATATATAATAATACATCTGGTTCTACAGTAGTACTTTATTATTATGTGAGTGTTAATAATCTAGTTAATCTTGTCTTGCAGGTGTAACACTGGCCCCATTAGTTGTGAACGTAGATCCAAACATAAATGTCGTATTAACGGCTTGCCTCACTGTTTATGTGGGTTGTTATCGCGCTCTCAAGCCCACACCTCCATCTGTAAGTATACTAATACAACCTACCACTTTGTTTATGTTTATTAGTTTGATCATGTTTCTAAACTCTAAATTATCCTTTTCATCAATCAGGAGACGAGTTCTAATAAACATGCGTTGCGTTTTCCCTTAGTTGGCAGTGCAATGTTGTTGTCATTGTTCCTTCTCTTTAAGTTCCTACCTAAAGACTTGGTTAATGCAGTTGCGACTGTCTGCCTTTTTATACCTGAGATCATCACTCTTTCGTATGTTCGTTTTCTTTGTCCATCTTTTGTATTTGCATTCCAGCAGATAGAATTCAATTACCCTTCATTCATTTATTGGATATTAATCCTCCTAAATAAATCCAGGGGTACACTCTTACCTGCAATTGCACAGTTTCTACCAAACAAGTGGAATGATGACGTTGTGACATGGCAGATCCCTTATTTTACATGTATGCTCTATTATTATGCTTTTACTCCCTTCAAAATTATATCCATATGTGAAGCTTTTTGATTGCATACTGTGATCTGCAGAATGATTATTTGAATGTTTAAACATTTGTTAAACAGCTTTGGAGATTAAGTTTAGAAGGTCTCAAGTTGTTGCGGCTATTCCTGGTACCTCTTTTTGTGCATGGTATGTTTTACAGAAGCACTGGCTGGCTAATAACATATTGGGTCTTGCATTCTGCATTCAGGTTACTTTTTCTCAAGGGTCCTTCAATTTTGTTTGTACTTTAGAAAAATGAATGTTACCATATGTTTACTTTTATATACCCTCTTCAGGGAATCGAGACGATCTCTCTTGGATCCTTCAAAACTGGTGCCAGTTTGCTGGTAAGGCAATTTATTTATTTGTATAAAAAGATGTTGGGGTTGGTATACATTTGAGTATATGACCTATATCTTTTTTGCCACGGTTGAAATTGCAGGCTGGACTATTTGTATATGATATATTCTGGGTGTTTTTGACACCAGTGATGGTGAGCGTTGCCAAATCATTTGATGCACCTATAAAGGTATAGTAGTATTCCGAAGTTTTGAATAATTATTACATTTGTTTTAAGGGTTTATCATAATCTAACATATATGACGGATTTCTCCAGCTTCTATTTCCAACAGGAATTGGCACTCGCCCCTTTTCCATGCTTGGTTTAGGAGACATTGTAATTCCAGGAATATTTGTAGCTTTGGCACTGCGATATGATGTATCTAGAGGAAAAGAGAGCCACTACTTCAAAAGTGCTTTTCTGGGATATACGGCCGGCTTGGTCACTACGATTGTTGTCATGAACTGGTCTCAAGCTGCACAGGTTGTTATTTCTTACCAAAGTTGATTGGAAAATATGAAATGAACCCGAACTTTCATGATACAACTGCCTATTTTTTTGCATGCAAAAAAGATGTTAATAATTATAGAATATGATTTTTGTTCTCCCATTTCTTTGTCATTATATACATATCTCTTTAATCAAATGTTGTTACATTATAAATGAGTGGTGGATTGGAAAGGTAGCTGATGTTAGTTAAATTGTTTTCAGCCGGCTCTATTATACATTGTACCTGGGGTTATTGGCTTCTTGGCTGTTCATTGCCTATGGAATGGAGACGTCAAATCGGTGGTATACTTTCACATCGATATGCTTTAATTAATTTTACATTTCCTATATATATTATGTGTGTGTCTCCTTACGCACCGTAGAGGTGGTAATATGGGTTGAGTTTTAAGCCTTTAAGTTGGTTTGGGAGATCCAAATTGCAGTAATTATATATTATGTGTGTGTGTCCTTAAGCACCGTAGAACTGTTTTATCTTTCTTAACAATTCGATGTGTTAATTATGTATGACCCATGAGAGATCCAAATTGCTGTATTTATAAGTATATTGGTTGTAATTGCCGATGTCATTGTATTTCTGACAACTATCTATATATAGGTTACGCAAATATTGGAGTTTGATGAGTCAAAAACAGCTGACTCAACACAGGAATCAATCAGCAAGAAATTGGAATGAGAGGTTGAAAGGATATAGTCTTTGTACATTAAGATTTCTCTAACTTAAGCAGTTCTCTTAGACATTTACTAGATTCTGCAATTATCTTTTTCAACATTAATATATTTTAATTATTCAAGCATCTACATCACTGTCACGGGAACGACTTTTGAACTATCTTGTTTCATTCTGAACATTTTAGGCAACTGAAATTATTGTATCTAAGAGTCAATTGGTTGTCTCAATTACCTTGTCAGCTGAAATAGCATCTGTCCTGCGGTTGCAGATGAGGTGAGAGTCACCCTAAACAAAAAGCAAGTAAGCATGGTTTAGTAACTAATTAGTATAGTTACAGTTTTTAACTACATATTGATTGCTACAATATTTATTTAGAATGTGCAGGAAAAAGTAACTCTGATTTACATCAAACAATAGAAAATTGCAATGCAATTGCTTAAAGCTAATTCAGTAAAGACTAAAAAGTATATTCTTTATATCAGTTCACTACTCATATGAAGTGGTTATAATAATAAATGAACACCTTACAAACTGTATAAAAGCCAACAGTATCAATAATCTGCTTAGGTTCCATGAAAATAGAACTAATCATCTGTGCTGTAATTGATTACAAAATGTAACTGACCAGTCACCATAAAGAACAAATATAACGTTACATGGGCTAACTTTCGATACATGTAAAACATAACATCTCTCTGTTTGCAAAGGCACTCAAACTATACTAGTGCAAGTGTGCAACTTTCAGAATCAAAGTAAATAAGTAAAGTTGTTTAATGTTACTAATCTTCATGCGAACAATAAAAAGTTTTTTTTTTAAGAAAAAAATTATTGTATTAGAGATGCAACACTCATGTAGTCACGTTTGGGTTTAGGATTTTCGTTTGGCACATGCATTAATATTATAAAACTAGCTCAGATCGACGACCTTCAATGTTTTGTATTGGAATCCTCTAAACTTAAAAAACTTGAAAGTTAGAGAGAGTTGCGAGATCCCTCGAAATTGGGACCTAAAAGCTTGTTGTTGTCTATTCTGATTAATCTCTTATTGTTTGTGAATTGATTGGGGTTTTCATATGCAAATGGTGTCTGTTTTTTCAACCTTTCTAAAGTTTATATGATGCCAGCCATGAGAATAGATAATGCTAACAAAAAGCTTGCAGCGATCAAAACATTTAGAGTGACCTTGAATTCTTTGGTGGTGTTGTACAATTCAACATATGATCTATATAAATGCTGATTTGGTGTTCCTCAGGTAGTAATGTAGTATTATTCGTTTAAAATGGATTCCTGACTGTATATTCATTCTTATACATACATGTTATGAACATTGTGTTGTTAGTGTTATTCTATATATTGTTAATTTGTTGTAGAAATTTGGCCACTTTATGTCCCCACTTCAATTTTTCATTGATTCTCATGTTTCTGAGCAGATCGGTTTCATTTTGTGGAAGAAAGTAATGGTGATGACCCGAGGCCTGAGTAGTTGTGCCCATTCTGTGCAGAGGTTTTTGACATTTTGCGTCTTTGTTGACTTCTTGTCATATTCATGAAGAGCATATTGTTTTTTCTTACGAATTACTACATTCAATAATTGTTTGTAACGTTAATGCACTATCTGATTTCAATTTTTTAGTTTCTTGTGTGCATAGGGCGTTAGATTGCTAACTGTATTTACTAAACAAATGGGCTGAACTCAACTCTAATGACAAAAGTAATATAATTTTTGTAGAACACAGTTTAGGAGGTTTTATGCATATAAAGCAGGCTATGGGTTTTGACGTATTAGTGATGTGGTTTTTAAGGAAACGGATGACTGAAATAGTCACGCCAGTTGCCAATAAACGCCAACTCATCTGGTTTCAAGTTTGGAAGATCACGCTTGTGAAGGCTATTGATTATCTGCTGAGTCTCACCAAGAAGTTTGGCTGCAACATGCACACTCGCCTCCCTTTTCTCTATGGCACTTGTATGGCATTTATTTACTATGACTTGGGGTATGTTGGTCAAACAAGCAGCCAATATGTCAGCGATCATTGATGATACATGCACAAATAGATCCTGTTGACTAAGCGGCTGAATGTTGTCAGGGTAAGATAGTAGAATTGTTTGGGTGATAAGGTACATGGAATTAGCACAAATAGACCGTGATATGGAATCATCTTCTAGGTTTCCAATACCGGTAGTATACACCTCACTGACCATGCTTTCAGCTGTATTACTAAACCATTGAAGGATCTCTTCTGCTGTATTCACTTGATGATCGGGGTTTCGCAGCCTTTTTCCTAACCATTTACGGTAAACTTCAACTTCTAGCCACAATGTTTTAGCAGCCTTTTGAATGCTTACGTGATCACCGGCAGCATTGAGGCTTTCTTCCACAAATTTGACATACGCAAGACCTTCACTTACACTACTTAGCAACATGTCAACTATGTTGCTTTGAATGTTCGGAAGAGAAATGGCAATGGCTGTCAGGTTTACCACCACCAAGCTCCAACAATCCTCAATTTTGTATGCAGGTGAAGGAGGTACTCGATGCCTGGTATACTTTCCAACTCCTTCAAAATTTCTAGATTCCTCTAGAAGCTTCATGAGATTATTGGGTTGTTGTTTTTCAGCCTCTTGGATCACACGGTTCACAGACTTTGAGATGTTCTTCAATGTTCTCCCAGCAAGCTCCTTATCATCTTCAAGTTGCAAAACATACTGGCTAAGATCATTGTTCTGCTGTAGTTGCTCAGGCCTTGTTACCAACACAATACCTAAAGCACTAAACGTGGCCTTTAACCACTTCCAACAATACAAAACACATATTACTAAGAAAATTGGGATTAATGCTGCCATCTTGCTTGCTATCACAGCTGTCTTTTGAAGTCCTATACAAATGCTCAGAATTAGGACCTTTAGACTCCATATAGCAATCTTGCATCTGCGGTTACTGAATGAGAATAGTGCATCACTGTGTTTCCAATCATACAATTTCTGAATATAGTAGCTTTCTACTTCAAAGACCTTCATATGGTTCCAAATCCATTTAACGGACACCTTAAAGCTTAAGGATGCAAAACATCTAGAAAGAGGGGCAATCGTACCTAGTAGTACTCCGGAAAATTGCGTAACGAGAATCCATGAGACTGACCACTTATAGTCCGACCCATAATACTTCATATATGGCATAGTGAAATGCATAATAGTAATATGTAGTACCGTGCTTCCAGCACATATCACTCCAGAAGCAGTGGTTGTAGCAGTGCACACTGTCAAGAATTGAGGGCTGCCAGTTTCTGACATGATCCAATGGTTGCTCACATGTTGTTTTAGTTTCTCAACACTTAATCTTTCTGGTTGTTGCTCTTTCAGGTCATTTAAAGCTACTTCATGAGCTGCTTGGTATTTTGATTCTAATATTTGTTTGGATTTTAGAATCGTTAAAGCGGAAGATATGTATATTATCAGCAACAGGAGCAACATAGTAACATAGACGGCTGCTAATATCCAGTTGCGAAAAGTAAGAATACTAAAATAATCACCATCATTATTAGAAACCGCACCGGTTTCTATTTGAATGCATACATTCACAACCAGGGTGATTACCAGAACTCCCAAAGCTATGACGTTGGTGAAAAGTTCCTTGCTGTCCATAGATGCTAAAGACGGCAATGAATTAGCCATAATTGTACACATAAATGCCATGCTTCCAAGCTTTGCAGCCTGGTCCACATCATTTGGCATCGAATTGCTTAGATCCATGGGTAGCTTCATCGCAACAGCTATCACAGAGAGAGAAGCAGCATTCAAAGTGAAATACTTAGATGGAAACCATAGTTTTCTATTTTTTAAACCATGTAATAGATCAGCCACCATTAGTAGGATGACAAAAAGAGAAGCTGTTGCGATATAGATCCCAATCCATATCATAGGTTTGCCGAACCTGTTTTGCAGATCAGACTGAGTAAGTAAATTCTCCAAGGTATATAGAAATTGGCCTGGAAGGTTGGTGCAAGACTCCAGATCTTTTTCAAGCTGTATGAACTTGTTTATTGGGTACGGACCCATAACACTCTTCCTTCTAGGAAACTAAAAAGTGTATATATGAAGATTGTGAAATTATGCAAGCAGGTTTCAAAGTGGTAGTAGTATTTCTAACCATAAGGATTTCTGCCAGGCAAGTTATATTAATTTCAGATGCTACATATGTCTTATGTCTTATAAATATAACAAGGGGATTGATAAATGTAACAAAACATTTGATTCATATATCAAACTTATGCTTCGATCAATTTTGTACTGCGAGCTTTAAGAATTGTACAGTTTGGTGTAGAAATTAAGTTGTTTGTTATATCTATCAACTCCCATATAAAAATATATATTATTACTAGGCCTTGAGTCCGTGCGATGCATGACCGTTTATAAAATGCAATTATATTAATTTGTAAGATTAATGTTATTAATTAAAAGATGCAATTATCATTCATAATGAAACTACAATAGATGGACTTGTGTTTATCTTTTCAGCAATTGATACTCAAATTTGATGTAATCTCCTTTCGTTAAGAGCGGTTAAAATTTGAGTCTATGTCCACTTCCCACGGTTTCACCGATCTTGTAACCGTGTGAATAATAAAAGTTACAACCATCATTAACAAAGTTATGTTAATTCTTAATACATTTGTTGAGCCCTTGTCATAAATGATAATTAAAAAAATTAAATTAATCATATGTTTATATAAGTTTCAATTGTATTACTATTGTTAAATATTGAAAATTTATTCATCAAAGTCAATAGTAACATATGCCTAAATACATAGAAAATATAAAAAAATTCACACATATATTTTAGTAAAACTAATTTCAATAATTAAAACATAGTAGCTGATAATGGTAATATTGGATTATTGCAATTTGTGAGGCATCAGGAAATGAAATAATTTTTTTATGTAGGAATTTATTAGGTGTAACGTATAAAATTAGAATTGCTACTCCATATTATAATAAAGTATAATAAAATTGAGTTGAGACTCTTCACATAATAAAAGACATTACTTTTTTAGTAATTTAAAATTTTAAAAAGTTTTAAGATGGGAGTGTTAGGAATTATGAATTTTTTTAAAGAAAAACTAATTTGATGATGTGACATAATTATGAGGCTTTTTGTTGAGCCCTTGCAATATATGGTAATTAAAATGCATGGTACTTAAAATAATAAAATTAATCATATGTTCTATTTAAGTTTTCATTGTATTACTATTGTTAAAAGTTGAAAATTAATTATTGAAATAAAATAGTAAAATATACCAAAATGCAGAAAAATAATCAATTTCATATATATTTTTTATTAAAATTATATTCACTAAAACATGATAGTTAATAATCCTAATATTAGATGATTGCAATGTATAGCATATTAGTACGAAAATGAATTAACTTTTTGTGTAGGAAAATAATTATTACTTATTAGGTGTAATGTATTAATTCTAAAAAGCTATTATAATAAGTTTAAGAAAATTGAATTACGACTCTTAGACATGATTTTGTTAGGGCTGAAACTCTTAGGATGAAATTGTTAAGATTATAACACGTTTTAAGACAAAATTGTAAAAAATTTAAGAAAAAATTAATTTGATGATGTGGTATAATTATGAGGTATTTAATACATGATTATCTGCAGAACCTCATCATAATCTAACTATTAAAGTAGTTTGTATGTTATTATGTTTAAGTTTGAATACATAATACAATTAAATTAATTTGTAAGTTATTTTGTTAAGTTTTAATACATTTGTTGAGTCTATACAATGCACGGTAATTTTAAAAATAAAAATTAATCATATATTTTTTTAGGTTTTCAACTGTATTTTAATATTGTTGAAAGTTTAAAATTTAATATTGAAATTCAATAGTAATATATACCAAAATCTACAGAAAATAATCAATTTCATATTAATTTATTAAAACTAATTTTCTTAAAACATTGTAGTTGATGATGATAATATTTGTAAATTGTAATGTATAAGATATGGATTAGAAATTGAATCTTTTAATATGTAGGTAAAAATTGTTATATATTAAAATAATATAGGAATTTTAAAAGCTATTATAATAAAGTATATAATTGATAAATAACAATCTTAGTAATTAAGGTTTTTAAGGAAAAAATAATATGATGATGTGGCAAATTAAGAGGCTTTAATGAAAATGAAATATTATGATGTGGCAAGTCAAAAAATCAAGAAAAAATCTTTGTTTTATATGTATACTAAGTTTTTAGCCCGTGCTATGCACGGTCATTAAAAAAAAACAATTATAAGTTTACTTGTAAGTAGTCAAATAAATTACTATTGTTAACTTTAAATGTGCAATTATGATTGAAAATTGAAAAAATATATAATAACATAAACCAAACTATATAATAAATTAACATACTATTATGATTAATTACAAAAATTAATATATGGAGCCAAATAAAACACAATGAATTGTACGAAGATAAATAATAAGTATCACTTGTATTCGTAAAAATTTGTAGGTCTTTAAGCCCGTGCAATGCACGGTAATGTATACAAAACTATTATATATTATGAAATAGTCAATGTCAATATTGTAATTGAAAACTGTAAATGTGTCATTGAAAATAGAAAAATATTATACAACAACCAAAACATATATGAATCAAAAGTTCAAAGTTTTTGTGGCTAACAACATAAGAAACAATGACAACATGTTAAAAATTGTTAACGTAAAATATTAAAATAGCAATTGTTATATAACTTTAATATAAGCAACATATGTAATAGTTTCTAACATTTTTGTCTCAACTCGACATCTCAATCCACCAATGTGTTTAACTTGTGAAATGTCTACATATAGTTGATCACGAGTGAAATTCGATTGTTGATGAAATAAATTCAATGAGACAACGGGGTACTTCACTCTTGTGTTAATCAATGCAAAACATACCTAGTAAAAACAAACTTAAATGATTAACTTTTGGTCAACCTATAAGTTAATGTGTTTAAACATTTCTATAAAAAGTTAGTAGGGTAAAAAAAGAAAAAAATAAAAGTGTGAGGAATAAACAATTATTAACACTTTTTAAAAACGATTTATAATAATATTTAAATCAAAATTAATAATAATGGAAAGTCATGTGACATCTCTAGAATTTTAGGAGTAATGTATTTTTGACATGTCATCTTATGGTGATTTAAAAAAATGACACATAAGCAAAAAAATATTTATTATATATATATATATATATATATATATATATATATTTACTAGCATTAAACTCGTGCGATGCACGGCTAGAAATATGTAGATAAAATGATTTAATCATATCCAACTTTATTTTGTATACACTTTATATAAGAGTGATGATTATTACATTGTAGTTTTGTATCCATACATCATCAATTATACTTTAAGGTGTTGTACTGTACAACTGTGTGAATCATGTTTGTGGTGTACGGTTAAAAAATGTGGTGTACGAATGACTTAAGTTTATATAATCATTTTTGTTAACATTAAAATAATAGATAGATAATATTGAGTAATTGAGTTGTGTGATTTAAACTAAAAAAACTCTTTAAAAAGAGATGATTAAGTTGATCTACCTATCCTAAAGCTTAACAAAAAAAATTCAAAATTAACGGAACTATAATGAAAACTACAATGACATTAAAAGAAAGTTCTCAAAACTCACAGTAAGTTTATTTTTTATTTTTTATTTTTTTAGAGAGTTAAAGAGATGAAAGACAATATTAAGATGAAAACTCCAAAAATTATATAAATTTAAATTACGGTGAAAAAACATATTAAAGGCTATCATGATTTTGAACTATAATCAAAAACTATAAGTGTTATCACATGACACATAATTCAAATTAAATTGTTTATAAATTTAATTTTATCAATTACCTTACTAAATGATATTAGTTATAATATGAATTTTAATTAATATGACCTTATTTAGAGTAAGGGTGTAGGAACATCCACATCATCAAGTTGTTTTATATGGTGATGACACATAGGATTTGTATGATGTGACATGAGTAAATACTTGACAAATAATTGAAGGTCTCCTCCCTTAGTTATAACTAGTGTTAAACCCGTGCGATGCACAGCTAGCATTATAAAATGTCGTAATATGTAAATCACAAGTCAAAATGGTTTATGAAATGGTGAAAACTTTCAGATATAAAATAAATTTTTTTATCGGTATTAGTGATACTTTTATAAAATTTAACACCTCAAAAATGAATTAATAACAACATATTTTTTCCACAATATATCAATGAAATGGGAAGGTTAAAAAAGATATGTATGTTATAAATTGATATTTTTCTAGCTAATAAAAAATTGTCTAGTCATTGTGACCTTTCTGTTTCCTATAGTTATAATATGTTAACCTTGCAACAATTGATAAACAATGTGTACGTTAATAGTCTTGAGAAAAATAAATTGTAAAAATTACTATAACAATTTAGACGTTTTGTTGAATAACTAATGTACATATATATGCACAAAATATAAATCATTCTACAACAATCAAATATATACCTACATTATATAGATTTGAAAAGTAATATAGAATTAATAGAAGTACACGTCTTACCATTCACATACTGAATTGTAATTAAATTGTGTGAGATTAAAAATATAGAAAAAAACTCTTTAAAAAATAGATGATGACCTTGATCTGCCTATCCATAAAGCTTGTATACAGTTTACTAAATAATAGAAATTGAATTCCCTTAATCTGTAAGATGACAATAAAAAAAATTCAAATTAACAAAACTTTAATGAAAGATATATTTATATTAAAAGTAAGTTCTCATAATTTACTAGAAGTTTATTTATTTATTTAAAAAAAAAGTTAGAGGAATAAGAGTTAAGATTAAGATGGAAAAAACTAAAAGATTAAAATTAGAAGGAAAAAAAATAGATTAAAGGATGTCATTAGTTTGGACTATAATAAAAAGTTATAAGTGTTATTATATGACACATTATTTTGAATTAAAATAGTATAAATTAATTTTATTAATTACCTTATTAAATGAAAATAGTTATAATATAAATTTTAATTATTACCTTATTTGGAATAAGGGTGTAGGAAAATCCACATCATCAAGTTTTGTTTTATATGGTGATGACACATAGAATTTGTATGATGTGACATGTGTATATATTTGACAAATAATTAAGGGTCTCCTCCCTTAGTTATAAAGATAGAAGATATATATAAGATATATATATATATATATATACTAGTTTTTATGTCCGTGCGATGCACGGCTAATAATTATAGGAAGATGAAAAAGATTGGTGATACGTACTTATATAGTCAAGTATACATAAATAACTAAACTAATGTGACACCCGTCATATTAGGACTAATGATTAGGGCCTAATCAACTGTTAATACATGTAATTAGTTCCGTGTTAGGCTAATTAATGTATCGAAATATATATTGTTGCATATATACAATTATGCGATTTAATTAAATCGTACGCAATTCAAATCGAATGTAATTCGATTCAATTAATACGGACGTTGGTGAAAAATTTTAATAAATAATATAACATTATTTAATAACATTATTTTATTCAATATGTTATTTTGATATTATTTCGTAAATAATTCGTATCGTACAAACAAACGTCTACGCGATTAAAATATTAAGCGCGAAATCAATCAAAACAAAGTTTAGTTATATTTTATAACTCAATTATTAAGTATTTGGTAAAATACTTCAACGAAAATATTAATAAAATATTCGTATTTTGAAACTTACAATTAAGCGCATATTAAATTATTTAAACGCTTAAACGAACACCGCACGGAGCGTAATCGCAGGGAACTAAAAATGGGTGAAGCCCACACCCATGGACCCCACCCAAGCCGGCCCCAAGGGAGGGGACATCACCCCCCTCACCTCCTTCCTTTTCTCATTCCATCTCTCTCTCTTTCTTTCTATTCTTTTTCTCTCTAAACAACCATCACACCACCATCACCTTTAATCACTAAATAACACCACCAAACGGCCATAAATCATCTCGGTCCTTTGGAGAAAAAGATTCATCGCGTCACGATCTACATTCCTACCTTTCCATATTTCTCTCGCGTAAACTTGTAAGATTCCTGACAAATCTCGAAAACTCCTAGATTTTATTTATTTTACTTAAAAGTTGTTTATTTAAGCTTGAAATGTCCAAATATGGGTTGGGTAAAAGTTTTGAGTCAAACGGAGACCGGAAAACACGATCCGGCCCAAAATCCGGCCAACAGATATAAGTGTCGCACAGACCAGTGCAGTGGTGCGTCACTTCCTTAAGTGACGCATTAAGTGTCGCTTAAAACCCTAATCTTGCGTCACTTGCCTAAGTGCCGCATAAAACCCCTTTTTCCCGACACTTGCCTAAGTGTCGCAAAAATCAATACCCGACACTCCTAATTGACACTCCTAGCGACACTTGTCTAAGTGTCACCTATAATTGAAATCTGATCTTATCCGACACTCATCCTAATGACGCATGACACTTGTACCGACACTTCCACCCGACACTTGCCTAAGTGTCGCCCTTTTATGCGTCACTTCCATAAGTGACGCTAACACCTCAGAATCCTTCCTTTTCTGCGGCACTTCCTGAGTGTCGCATAAATCCTAAGTGTCGCTATAAGTGACGCTAAAAACAGAATGTTTACAAACCATTTTTATACTAAGTGTCAAACTTGTATAACTTCAAACACTTATACGATACAACTTTTAAAACACATTGGGATATGTTGTTGAACATAAACACTTCAAAACCACAATAATAATAATGAGATTTTTATTACAACCATTCACCAACGGGCCGTACGCATTTTCAAAACATGATCAAATCAACCAAATCGTAGTAATTTGGACATTCTAGTTGAACGAACAACTACAAAGGTAGTCTTGATAGATACATGCACACATTTATAACCATCACGTGTCGTGGACACCCTCAGGTTACCAGTCTTCGGACAACACCTTTCGGCTAATCCACTCAAGTTTATTAAGTTAAACTCTCAAGACTCAGGTGAGTCTCATAGCCCCTACTTTACTGTTTTACTCAGGGGTGTGATATCATTGCTCGTTTTATTTTAACTATATGAACGCAAGTACGAAAACAAACAATTACTACATGAGTTATCTCACTAATCTTTCAAAGCCCTCCTCGGCATAGTTTGGTAATACGTTGCAGCGTGAATATTAGTATATGGTACCATATAGGATTGACCCTCCTCGTCCGGGTTAGCATGCAATAACTGGGTAAACGGATGTACTAATATTTGTTCAGACGAGTGTAGATTAGGCACTCGTGGGAGGCACCTCGATCAGGATACCTTAAATGTGGACCTAACACCTCGAGTTAAGCAAAGACTATGTGCTCATGGCTGTAAAACTTTTATTTTGCTTAATTGCAATTTAAATTCAATTAAATCTTGCGGTTCATACAATATGTGTTGACATACAAACTTGTGAGCTCACCAGCGTTTCGCTGACCCATTTTAGCATGTATCACAAGTACACAACAGTAGATTGGACTGCCCAAATCAGGAATCATTAACTCGTGTCAGCATGCAAACATTTAGAGATTTAGCTGCATTATTAAATCTTGTAAATTAATTATGTATGTAAATCTCTCAATTTCAAACTGAGCTAATGTAAACTATATTTTGATGTAAACTTTGATTTTATCAATACAAGTTGTAAAATGACACATATAGAGTCATTCATTATATACCTTGTGTGTTTTGATATTTGATTAGTCGCGCCCCGACCCGATTCGCTTCCGCAACCCGAATTTGGGGGTGCGACAACTAAGTACCTAAGTATTGATATATTACAGTTTAGAAGGAATGTAGACCCTAACACTATACAAATAAAATGATGTCTGGTTCATCGAAGTGATTCTACAAATTAATAATGAGTGATAATGATAAATACCTTAATATTATCAAATACCAAACTCATGACATATTAAAACCCGTATTAAATTTTTTAACCTGTTCGACGCATAGGATGATTCATATTCAACAATTCTCGATATTAATTTGCAAAAACATTTTATCTTATATAAACAACACAAAACAACAATGAGCATGTTGATAAACCACGTGAATGATGAATAAAATATATAATTAATCAAAACAAAGAACTTCGTTTTAAAAAATATTTAGTTAGAAGATAAACTAATCATCTAGAAAGCAAAGAGTAGACAATGAAGTTTTTTTCTTCATGATCACCTACTGATGAGGTGCTCTCCGTTACTTGTTCATTAAAGAATCCCGTGGCACACGTTAGGGTGCATTTAATGAAGTCGAAATTTTCTAAATATTAATATTTACATTTAATACTCATTAATTAAATCTAATTATTTTCTTTTTTATGCATATATTAATTACAAATTATGTTATTTAAGGAAATTACAACTTTATTAAATGCACATTAACGTGTGCCACAGGGGCACACATTAGTAAAACTCAATTATTAATTATATAGAAATATATATTAGGTTTAGATATCAAGTAAAACAAAAACGCCTATTATTTAATTAATTAATAGGTTGAAATTATATTTTATTGAATTTATTTGTTGGAATCTAGGTGTTATGATTTTTTTAAAGAGTTTAATAGCTAAAAAATAGGTGGGTTTAAATTTTTTTCAATTTGAATGACACATAGAATTTTTTAGGAAGCTAAGGTTATGACACCTAGGATTTTTGTTTAGTTATCAAAAAAATAAATATGACACATAGGAAATAGGTTATCCTCTATTACTTTTATATATATATATATATATATATATATATATAATATAAGATAGATAAACAGAAATAGATAGATAGTATTTTAAAATATATGGTTGACTAAATGAAATTTCCAGCAACTTTTCAATAAATAGGAAGGATATTCAGTGTGACTTAAATTATTTAAATAAGCAAATTCACAATCAGTTTAAGGTGGTTGTTAAGTTGTCGAATAAATAAATCAAAAAGTCAACGATCTCAGTATGGTTGAAGCCCTTCAAAGCTAGGATGACCTAGTCTTGTTTTTTTGAAAGGCAAACAAAGAGAACGGGAAATGGAGCTTCGACACCGCCATCACCCCAAACCCGAACCCTGAAATATTATTAAATTTTAACCAGCGGCTAATAAAGTTACAATCACAATACAAAGATGCTAACTATTACAATAACATTATTAACGAACTAAACAAACTAAAACGTCCAAGGATTACCGGACCACTCCACCCAATTTAGATTTGAATCTTTAGCTTTACTCCTATATTTCATCCAAAAAAATGTAGTTCCAATTAGACTCATGGGAATTGAATCAAAATCCGAGATCGCCTTTTCTCTAAATAGCACTTCATTCCGAAATTTCCATATAAGCCATAAGGATGTATACAATACACCGGTGAAGACCATGTCCTTTCGCCTTTTGCACCTACTGCTTATCGTCCAAGATAACAAAGAATCTAAATTACCAATGGGATTCGAATTAGTGCTCCACCAATTGCCTATAAAACTGATCACTTTCTTCGCAAATCGACACTCAAAAAAGATATGATCTTCTGTTTCCTCATGATCATTACAAAGTGTGCATTTGTTGTTACCAGTTTGAACTCCACGCTTCAAAAGATTGACTTTAGTAGGAAGCCTCCTGTGTATAATCCTCCATATATGTATATTGACCTTCTTTGGAACTAATTTAGACCAAATAAAAGCCGACATATTAATAGAAGGCAAAGATAGGTCATCGATTGCATGCCTGAGTGATGAGACAGAATATTCACCATTCTGTTCAAGTCTCCATAGCCAATCTGCATCTCCATTTGTATTTGCTTCCGGATTAAATTGAAACATACTTGAAAAGATGATATTTTGCTTTCGTAGGTCCATGTTAACCTTCAATATATTTCTCCAAACTCCCGGACATTTACCTTTCGTTATGTTTTCACCCAGACCTCCATTTTCTCCATGAATTACCACGATGACTTGCCTCCATAAGCTATTCTTTTCCTTTAACATACGTCACCACCATTTAACCAACAATGCATTATTTAATGCTTTGAGACTTCCAATACTTAACCCTCCTGCACTTTGATCCGCAAGAGTTTGATTCCATGCAACCCAACGTATCTTTCTTTTATCCAAATTACCACCCCAAAAGAAGTTTGCCCTCATCCGTTCAAGTTCATTTAAGATTTTATCAGGTGCTTTAAACAATGATAAGAAGTAAACCCCGAGACTCCCAAGGACACTTTTGACGAGTTGAAGTCTGCCGCCTATTGACAATCTCTCGGCTTTCCATGATGATAGTCTTTTTTGGAATCGTTGAATTAATGGAGCCCAAGACACACCTTTGTTCATAGATGCACCAACCGGAAAACCCAAATAGTTAAATGGGAATTCCCCCACATTTTGTTAGTTCATCATATCTGTGTTTGGACTGAGTTCACCAAGATCGATGATGATGATTACCCTAAATATTGGCAAAGATACAATTATCTCATAATCATATCAACTACTCCGTACATTTCGGGTCCAATTAGGATGTTATACTTTACAAGCAATGAACTTATTTCAGTTTATTTATCTACTAAAGCTTCTTCAATCTTGATTTAACTTTAATATGACAGTATCTATAGTCTATAATCTATATTGCATCTTAGGTTTTTAATTTTATAAATTTTTAAAAACAAAATTTAAGACCCATATGACTTTTCATAAGGATAGCAATTTAATTATTACTATAAATTTGCAATTATATATCATAGTAAATAACAATTAATATGCTTTTTCATTCACTAAACATAATCATTTCAACATTTTGAATGGACAAATTTCAACTCCATAACTAATCTATCGAAAAAGAAGACAAACAATTAATATACATTACCACGGGTTACTATTATAAATAAATTTTGTATTTCGCTGGATTGTGCCGGTTTTTTGCTAATATATAATGAAATGATGTTGCTATTGTTAACCTTTCTTAGGCCTTCAATTCAAAAACAACACAAAATTTCATTTTTTTTCCTAATACCTGTTCCTAGTTAATGAGATTTGAAATAGAAGATCAAATTTATTGATGACCCAAGAGGTTATAAAATAAAGGGTTAATAATGCTTTAATCCTCAAAGTTTAACTTTTTTTTTTTTCGTTTTAACCATTCAAGTTTTTTTCTCATGATTTAATTCTTCAAGTTTGCATTGCCTTATTGGTAACCCTTCAAAGGGTTAAATCATCATTAAATTTTTGAAAGTTTGATGATTAAACTAAAAAAGCTTAAAAGAGAAAAATCATTATAAAAGATTAATCTAAAGTATTAAACCATCAATTTTTTGAAGTATAATTAAACTTTAGGTTTAATTTTTTAAACCATCAAAATTTTGAAACTTTGAGGATTAAATAATCATAAAAAAACTTGAGTGGTTAAAATGAAAAAATGTGAAACTTTGAAAATTAAATCATTATTAACCAAAATAAACTCGTTTGCTCTTATCCAATCTTAAGGCTTTCAGCAGAATAATTTTGCTTTTTATATAACTGAATGACATGATAATAATAAGTATATTATAATTTAGTGTCCTCACATCCAAATCAATGATGAATAACGTGACATAAATTTATGTAGTAACGAAACTTCGAGTAACTTTCTAAGAAGTTCAACAATGGAATCATTGACCCATTCGTTAAGCAGTAATTAACTAGAAAAGAAGCTATTAAAGATCATCGTGTTCTTATTTGTTTACCAAAACTAATAAAAATTTCAATTTAACATAGACAGACTAGCCTATGCATGGAGTTTTGGTGGTCACTGACTACAAGTGTGATATTCTTAAACTCAACTTTATAGGGTTACTTAGGAAAGGCATTAAACACTCGTATAGCCATATCACAAATGTATACATTCATTAACAAATATATAAAAAAATCGATACTTTTTGCCAAGACATGAATATATACATTCATCTACGAAGATTTACAAATGGTCCCACCCAATGGATTAACTCGGTACCGTCAGGCCAATGTATAGCTCTTTGGTAACTTACGCGAAATTGTTATATCATTTATCAGGCTCGCATTTGTGTGTCAGTTATGTCAACTTTTGCAGTTGCGAAAAATTAAACATAATAACGTTTTGTCCCTTTTTTTTTATATATCTAAGTGTGTTGTTCGAGATATTTCATTGCAACATCTTATCTTATTATCTTGATATACGTTTTTGGATTAAAAGTGTATATATATATATATATATATATATATATATATATATATTCTCAGGTTCAAATGAGAAAACTAATTTTCGTGATAAGGTGAGAAACACTTTAAAATCAATTTTTAACTATGCAAAACATGTTAATTTACAAAATTTCCTTCGTAGCTTCTTTTTTAAATAACTTTTAGAAGTTATTTTTCAAATAATTTTTTTTTTGACGTTTTATTATTTTTTTAATTAAATTTTTTATTCATAATAATCACATTTTATAACTTGATAATCACACAAATAATATGTGATTATCATGCCATATTTTGTGATTATCTCGAACACATGATAATCATATTATATTAGAGAATAATCACATGTGATTATCATGTTATATTTTGTGATTATCTTCAATAATCACAACAGTAACAACTGTAAAATAAGTTCGAAAAAAAAAGTTAATATTTTTTATTTATATTTATATCATAGCTTCCAAAAGTTATTTTAATAGTAACCATTGAAAAAGTTTTATAGGAAAAAGTGTTTCGAATAGTTAAAAAGTAGTTTTGAAGTGCTTCTCACGTTTCACGAAAATTAGCCTTCTCATTTTAACTCATCTATCTCTCTCTCTCTCTCTCTCTCTATATATATATATATATATATATATATATATATATATATATATATAGGGTAAGGTTCCAATGAGAACACTTCAAAACTAAGAACGGTAAGAACACTTCATAAATGCACAATTAGCCAACAAAATCATTAGATTCACACTCATACATCTCAAATATGTGTAGAAAAATTGATTGGAATAGATGATAACTTTCAGAAATACACAAAAATCAAAAAAACGATTGATGCACAATTATAGAGATAATCATGCATCAATCATTTTTAAGTTATTTTTGTGCATTTTAGAAGTGTGCATTTATTTTTCTTTGCATATTTGAGATGTATGACTGTGAATCTAATGATTTTTGTTGGCTAGTTGTGCATTTATGAGGTGTTCTCACCGTTCTTATTTTTGAAGCGTTCTCATTTGACATTACAAATGACAGCTTTCCGCACTAGGTATGGTCATTACGAGTTTCTTGTTATGCCTTTTGGGTTGACTAATTCTCCTGCAATCTTCATGGATTTGATTAATAGAGTTTGTCGACCTTTTCTTGGTAAGTTTGTTATTGTGTTCATTGATGATATATTGGTGTATTCTAAATCTGAATCTGATCATGAAATGCATTTGCGTTTGGTTCTTGACATTTTGAGAAAGGAGCAGTTGTATGCAAATTTTTTTCAAATGCGAGTTTTGGCTTCGGGAGGTACAGTTTTTGGGACATGTCATTTGTAAAGATGGAGTTAAGGTAGATCCATCCAAGGTTGAGGCAGTTATGAATTGGCAAGCACCTAAATCTGCTTCTGAGATTAAGAGTTTTCTTGGGTTGGCGGGTTATTATTGAAAGTTCATTAAGGATTTCTCCATACTTGCGGGTCCTTTGACGAAATTAACCCGAAAAGATGTTAAGCTTCAGTGGAATGAACAACAGGAATCGGCTTTTCAGACATTGAAACAACTGTTATGTCAGGCTCTGGTGTTAGCATTACCTGAATGATCCGATGATTTCATAGTTTATTGCGATGCTTCTTCTCCGGGTTTAGGTTGTGTATTAATGCAACGAGACTGTGTTATTGCTTATGCGTCGCGTCAATTGAAACCTCATGAGATAAATTATCCTACCCATGACTTAGAACTTGCGGCAGTGGTGTTCGCCTTGAAAATCTGGAGGCACTATCTTTATGGCACGAAATGTGTCATTTGTACGGATCACAAAAGTCTTCAATATATGTTCACTCAGAAAGAGTTCAATATGCGACAGAGGCGATGGTTAGAATTGATCAAAGATTATGACTGTGAGATTCGTTACCACCCGGTTAAAGCCAATATTGTGGCGGATGCGTTAAGTCGGAAAGGAAAATCCGAAAAGGTTTGTTTTATGCGTTTGGAGGTTTCTTCGGATTTGATTGATCAATTGAAATTAGCACAAATGGAGGCTTTGATGGATAATAACTTGAAATCCGAGGTGATGAATAAAAGAAAGGATTTGTTGATTGATGATTCTCGTGGATTAAAGACCTTCCAGTCGGGGGTTTGGGTTCCTTTACTTGGTGGTCTTCGGGATGTGATTTTGATGGAGGCTCATAAATCTAGATTGACAGTTCATCCCGGAAGTACTAAGATGTATCATGATTTGAAACCGTTGTATTGGTGGCCTACTTTGAAATTGGATGTAGCTCGGTTTGTAGAATCTTGTCATATTTATTCTCAGGTAAAAGCCGAACATCAGAAACCTTATGGATCATTGAAACAACTTGAGATTCCCGAGTGGAAATGGGAGCATATAACCATGGATTTTGTATCCAAATTACCTAGAACAGTTAAGGGTAATGATATGATTTGGGTAATTGTTGATAGATTGACCAAAAGTGCCCATTTTCTTGCTACTTGTGAATCTGCATCATTAAGTAAGTTGGCACAGTTGTACATTAATGAGATTGTTTCTAGACATGGAATTCCATTGTCCATTGTTTCCGACAGAGATTCTCGATTTGTATCGGGTTTTTGGCAGAGTTTGCAAAGGGAATTGGGTACTAGAATTAACTTGAGTACAACTTATCATCCTCAGACTGATGGTCAATCAGAACGGACTATTCAGACCTTAGAAGACATGTTACGGGTTTGTGTTTTGGAGTTTGGCGGGTCTTGGGATTCTCACTTACCTTTGGTTGAATTCGCCTATAATAATTCTTTTCATTCTAGTATAGGCATGCCACCCTATGAGATGTTGTATGGCCGTAAGTGTAGAACACCCACTTGTTAGTTAGAGGCGGGTGAGAAGCAGTTTGCGGGTCCTGATATAGTACAAATTACAGTCGATAAGGTAGCTATAGCTCGTGATAGGTTAAAAGCTGCCCGTGATAAACAGAAACAATATGCTGATCCGCGTCGTCGACCCGTTTCATTCGTAAAGGGTGAATTGGTTTATTTAAAAGTTTCACCTTGGAAGGGTGTTATTTGGTTTGGGAAGCGTGGTAAATTAGCTCCTAAATTCATTGGACCATTTAGAATCCGACATATAGTCAATGATCAAACGGTGTCATTGGATCTTCCTCCGGAATTAGCGGGTATTCATGATACTTTCAATGTGTGTTATTTAAGGAAATGCAATGTGGAGGACCAATCCCAAGTTCTTCCATTGCAAGACTTGCGTGTTGACCAAAATCAAAGACTTATAGAAGAACCCGTAGAGATTTTAGATCGTAAGGTGACTACACTTCGAAAGAAGGATATACCCATGGTATTGGTTAAGTGGAATTATAGTTTGGGTCCAAACCTTACGTGGGAGACCGAGTCTAGCATGAGGGTGCGTTATCCTAATCTCTTTGAGC
Source organism: Pseudognaphalium luteoalbum (assembly GCA_963422505.1). Lineage (NCBI taxonomy): Eukaryota > Viridiplantae > Streptophyta > Magnoliopsida > Asterales > Asteraceae > Pseudognaphalium > Pseudognaphalium luteoalbum. The sequence goes on from OY730194.1 coordinate 91,250,377, forward strand.
GTGGTGAGATTTCGGGGACGAAATCTCCTTAAGGAGGGAAGATTTGTAACATCCTCGACTTGGGCCTAGTAGAATTACGATATTTTCCTTAATTTATTTCGTTATTTAAATTGTATTTACGAATACTTGGCATTATTTGGATAATTTAAATTAATAGGTCAAATGGTCAAACGACTTATTGTGATAAATGAATTATTGCTTGTTTTAAATTAATTTAGATGACAGTATAATAAATTGTATTTTCTCGCAAATGATTTTTAGGTTCCAGACAATAGATTTAGGATGTGTATAATATTACACTGTATTTGAGTTGGGTTAAATGAGTTAGTCGACCTTTATTCCTCATTTCCCCCATGTTGCCTAATTCTCTCAAGAACACACACTTACCTACATTTAAAATTCATAAGATAAATTCTGATTTCAACCATTCTTGAAGCTTAATACTCAACCTACAACTGAATTCTATCATCATCATTTCATTATCATCTCCATTGTAAGTATAATTCTCCATTTTGTATGTATATGGTTAAATTAGTAGAAATTAGGTTGAATCTATGATGCATGTGTAGAAATTGGTGTTAGATGTTGTTGTTTATTATTATAACATGTTTATAGATGATACTTGAGGTTGATTACAGAGTGAATTCGTGTTTCCTATTTGTATTTCATGTTATGGAGTTTTGGTTCGAAGCTGATATGTGCAGAAACAGGAATCCCTGATCTGGTTATTTGGTCATAGCTGATCGGTTATAACTAGTCCAGCCGATCGGCTAGGTATAAACAGCCGATCGGGTAAAATAAGCCGTTAGGCTGGATTAGTTCAAAATTCAATCAGAAACTCACCCCTGAACTTGTGTCACGATTTGATCAAGGGGTAACCGATCGGTTCAACTTGAGCCGATCGGGTAAAGCACTTAGCCGATCGGTTGAGATCTTTAAGCCGATCGGGTGTGAGTCTGAACAGGGATACTTTTGTGTAGTAGTGTATTTTAATACTATATACATGTATATGTTAAACAAAATTAATAAAAGACAATGAATGTGGAACGTTGTGATTATTATTAAGTGATGTAGTTCGAGATGAGTTGTATTATTTCAAATGGATTCCTAACTCGTTATTTATTTATGTTCTCAGGTAAACCGAAGACTCAATAATATTAGAACTTTGAGTGGAAACGGTGATTGATAAGGGTGAGTGGATCTATGACTTACGATCTAAGTTAGTTGTAACAATCTGGTTACAGCGGGTAAATGTAGTTTTACCGTTTATCATTACATATTGTCATGATGATTATGAATTATGTGATTTTCTTCAGAGGTCAATTGTGATTGGGTTGAGATACTATTACTTGGACAACATTAGTGCTTTGTACATGTGTTGTTTATTGAAATAATATTGTATGAAGTAATAGTACCCAACTATCGGTTAGATCACTGAATTGGCCTTCAGTGGTTGTAAGTGTTGCTTGGGGGCCACCGCGGCAGTAGGGTTCCTCAAGGACCACCGATCCTCTTTACGCTAGTTGTAGCATTTGCCTCAGCTAATGCTAGGGAACCTGCTGGACGAGCCTGATTTTTCATAAGGAGCTCTTGATTCTGTTATGCAATAAGCAGAAATGCATTGACATCAGAGTATTTTTTGAAATTCATTAACCGATATTGCTGCATCAAATTAATATTTGATGAATGAAATGTAGAGAAAGTTTTCTCCAACATATCCTCATCGGTTACACGATCTCCACAGAATTCAAGTGTGGCAACTATACGGAACATAGCGGAGCTATATTCATTTACTTTCTTGAAATCTTGGAACCTTAAGTTCCTCCATTGATCTCTAGCAGTTGGAAGTAATACTTCATTTTGAATATTAAATCCTTTTTAGAATTGCCCAAAGAACACTTGGGTCGCTAACATTTGGATACTCAAGTCTTAGCATAATATCAATATGCTTACGAAGGATAACATATGCTGTTGATTTATCTTTTGATGAACTGTCATTGTTCTCATTTATGGTATCCAAGATACCCATGGATTCAAGCTTTGATTACATATCTTGAATCCAAGACATATAATTCATTCCATTTGCATCGAGTTGTTCAAACTCTGTCTTTGCAACGCCTGACATATTGTAGCTATCAACAATTGAGTAAACAACAACAAAATTAGAATATATTATCAATAGTTAAAATAATACAGGGAGTGGAAAAACCACAAATATAAACAAGCCTAAGAAAAAAATACAGTTCTCCTCGAGGGAGAATTACAAGTGGGATAATGAGTAGTACTAAAATTACAAAGATCAGAACTAAAACTGAATAAATCATCTTGAAAGAAATTTTGAATTGAGATGATTCTGAAAGAGTATATGTTTTCAAAGAAACTGAATATTGATTGTAGCCAATATATAGTGATAAAGATAGCCGTTATAACTCTGTCGGCAAACGTTTTGCAACGACCTTGTTACCGTTGTAAATTATTTTTAAAATATAAAGTTAAACGGTGAAACGGTAAACTTGTAAAAACATTATACTCAGTTATATAAAGATTTTGAAACATAATAAAATGTTTGTAAATAAAAGTTGGTAAGATGAATTAATAAGAATTAGTATACAAATAAGAAAATAAATAAAATAAATGTTAGAGTGCATAAATAAAGATTAGTATAATAATAAAATGTGAGCTTGCATAAATAAAGGTTAGAGTGCATAAGTAAATGTTAGTACGCTAATAAAATGTTAGCTTGCATAAAATTAAAGTTAGCACAAGAATATAAGATTAGTATGCATAAATAAAAGTTAGCATAATAATAAAAAGTTAGTCGAAAAAAATGTTAGTAGTCTAAATGTTCATAGTCCAAATGTCCATGATTAAATATAACATACTTTTACTAATTATTACTAATTATGATGTATAGTTATATATATCTTTCTAGTACATAAGATAACTTATTATTTAAAAAATATTTTCATTTAGTTTATAATAATAGTTATCTTTCTAGCATATACTATAACTTATTATTAAGAAAATGCTTTCATTTAGTTTATAATGTAGTTATCTTTCTAGTACTACAACATATAATTAAGAGAATGTTTACCTTGACTAGTTATCTTGATTAATATGGATTGCTTTGATCTTCTTTAATTAGAGAATTTTCGTGCTGATAACGTGTTGTAATTTAACTATAATTAAGGCTTTATTAGCAATATAATATAAGAACTTTTTAAGTAGAAAAGGAAGAACAAGATGGAGAGTATAAAGATACTACTAATGAAAGTGTATTATGAGGTGCAATTTTCTTTTTCAACTAATGTAGTATTTATACTACTTGCATACACTATACAATTCACACTTTGGGGTAATTAGGGGGACAAGTTACTAACACATTATTGATCTAGCATTGACAAAAGTGACAACGAAATATATATATATATATAAAATATTATAACAATAAATTTTTTAATCTTCGTTTTCAATTTTAAAATAAAAATTATTATTATTATTATTATTATTAAAATTAAAATTAAAATTAAAATTAAAAAGAGTAAAGAAAATAACCTCAAAAGTAGAGTGGTCTCACGAATTGAAAGGATCCAACGGCCCATATTCCAGGATATCAAAACAGGGCTTTTGTTTGAATCATGTTTGAAATTGAAATTAAAACCCTGCTGTGTATCTCGATCGATGCAGCAGGACGATTGATCCATTAATCTTTAATTTTGTTTTATAACTACTAAAATATGACAGACGGAGGAGATTCTGCTGATCTTCCTCGCACATTCAAGTATCTATTAGGTATTATACTGCTTACTGCTCAACTGTTTCCATCTTAATTTTTCTTTAATCTAATAAAAAAGTTGTGTTTCAGCTACGCAGTTTTTATCTCGTGGAATTCCGTTTATCTTCAATTCATGGATCGTCAGACATTTAACACAACACGATTACGCCGTAATTAACTAACTCTTACCTTTCACTTGTTTACTACAATCTGCTGCTGCTGCTTCATCAATGTTTTAACCGGAAGATTAGTTTAAATTTGGCTTTGTGATACATAAATATATACATAGATATGTTTTGTCCATCAGATTTTGGACTAATATGCAACAATAAACAATCTTTGTGTTACTTAATTAGTAAGTTTAACTTGTACAACTCACTCTAGCCTGTTTTTCATTTGCACAAAATTTAATTCCTTATTTCATTATAATTATGTTAATGTTAATATAAGGCAGGTGGATTTCTCGATTTGTTTGTGTTACCTTGTCATTCTTGTGGGTCCATGTTTCCAAATTTTCCTCACCGTTTTTGTTTTTTCTTTTGAAAATGCAGCTGTATGCTGTGCAGTTTCATCTGTTTGTCACGTGCGTATTGTTCCTTAGTCGAGAAGGTTTCCGTAGAGCATGTATGAGGGCAAACATTAAATGGTACTATCCAACACCCTTATGCAGATCTCTACATCATCATGATTATGATATGAATTATGTTATTGTTATGGCTGAATTGATGTCTAAGAGACTTTATATGCTTCCTCTTTTGAATCCACATAGAGATATTCTTGGCAAATGGCCAATATATTATTGTTTTCTCTGTCGGAATTTTGTGTTTATGGATTTTCTTTGGCTTGCACATGGTCCAAAGTGAGGGTGAACAATGTGTTTGAGTATGTTAATCGTAAGATAACGTTTTTTGGCAGTGAAGGTCCTTCAAGTGGTGAAAATGTAGCGAAGCTTTTGAAATTAGCCTGGATAACTATACCATGGGGAGTGCTTATTACTGTTATTGGGTGCGTATTTGTCTTCTGGATTCAAGCTTTAAGTTTCTCAAACTCATACGGGCAAGCTATCTTAATTAACGGTAACATGTGAATTCTGCTTTTGAAGTTCAGAACCTTTCACTTTCATAATGCTTTTCTGTATATAAGATGCTATGAAACTAACCATTAGAGAATTTGATGATAATCTGCAGCCTTTGCTTGTATATTGGAGCTTTTGGCAGAACCCTTGTATATACTTTCACAGAATTTGCTTCTTCTCAAACTTCGTTTGATGGTTGAAACTGCAGCAACTCTGTTACGATGCATAACAGTTTACGTCTTCATTGTCATGCAAATTGAAACGGTAAGCAAAGTTATTGTGAATATCCATCATGGTTGCCTCTTGTTGAACCTCTTCTATGGCATGCTTGTGAGAAGGTTATACACTGATTGGTTTTTGAATGTAAATAATTTTGTAACGAGCTTAATGATTCTGTTGCTAATGAACATATTTAATGTTGAAAGTACATTAGATGTTTTCATGTGATGATGTATAAGTCTGAAGCTCTTAAAGCCATATGTCATATTCATTTAACAAGAGCCTAGCATGCCTGAGAAGTAGAGGTGGCAATTTTGACCCTTATATGGATGAATGAATTGATTCGGGTAATTGTTAGTGCCAATAGGTCAAATGGGAAAACTGGAAAAAGTAGCTATAAAGGAAACAAGTCAAATGGGGCTAAAGTCACCCAACGTGTATTTTTGATGCATAAACTACTACAAGTCATTGAGCCATAAAGTTAGATAACTATTAAAATAATATTGTTTCTGTTATTGTCTATAGAGGTGCCTAAATGCTTATATTCTCGTATTTATGTTAACGATTGAATATTGTCTTGCAGGAGAGAGCTATTGTATTTGCGTTGTCTCAGACTGCGTACGGAGGTTGCATTTTCTTGTGCTATTGGGGTTATTTCATACTTCTGCATGGATACAAAATTTCCGTTCTTTTCCCTTTCAGGTATCAGTTCTCTTGACGCAACTGCATTACTCTAACTCCCATGTTTCTAAAACTTAAAGCATGATTAATGAATGAAATTAGATGTGTCAGTGAGGTGTAAATCTGTAATATGAAGACTTTGCGACTTGCATTACATAAAGTATTATCATCTATATTTGTTTCTCTGTTTTTTCTTGTCATGTAAATAACATGCAATGTATTCAGGGTAGGTAACTATGATAAGCAGCTTTCAAAAATGTGTACATTATTTACCCTTCAGTCGTTCCAAAAGTTGATCCTTCAAGAAGGAGAAAAGATGGTTCTTGTGTGGTTTGACACACCATATAACCAAGCTGTGTACGGACTTGTGGACAAGTTAGGTATGTATCCGCTTAAATATTTTGCTTCTTTCTCAAGAAACTTTCCACGTTCAATGATTGACCAAATTAGTAGTAATAAAAGAGGACTAATCAGTCATCTTTGGTGTTTTAGGTAGTTTGGTCGTGAGGTTGGTGTTGCTTCCTTTTGAAGAAAGTTCGTATACAACGTTTGCAAGGTCTGCGTCAGGTTTAATTCTCTTTATAACTTTTTCTTCAATCATGCAATGGGAATCTCTTATGTAAAATTTTTCATGTCACCTGGTTATTTAGCTAGTATATCTGTAATCTACTAAATACAAAATGTTTTTGGTTTAAACCTTAACCCTCTGGATGGTGCTTTTTATATAATTATTTGTCTTTTGGAATCAAAATGAGAAAATATGTTTTGCAGTAGAGCCTGACCTTCTAGTGGTGTCAAGAAAGCTTTGACTTTTACAGATCTGTATGTTATTATGAATGGGTAAATTTTCACTTAAATTCCAAAACAAGCTGTCTATAAGTTTGGGCTATGCTCTAAATATGTGTTTATTGTAATCATCATAGATAGCTTAGCAAATTTCCAGTCGGTATTTTACCTAAAGAATGTTTTACCTGCAAGGAATCATGTAATATTTCTGAAGTGGATTTACATAAAAGGTAAATGTCTCTACATATTATAATTGGCAGGAGATGACGTGCACAAAAAAAGAAGATTACAGACTTCTCTAAGAGATGCTTTGAAACTTGTTACATTAATTGGTATGCTGTTACGTTTATTTTGTTGTTCATGGTAGGTGTTTATGTGTGTGTGTATATATATATATGTGTGTGTGTGTGTGGTGCATGTTCCTGATACATGTTTTGTAGGATTGGTGTTTATGGCATTTGGGCCCAGCTATTCTTACTCCCTCGTAAGATTGCTATATGGTCGCAAATGGAGTGATGGAGAAGCCTCTGCAGCTCTTCGATATTACTGTTTGTATGTTGTTGTTCTGGCAATGAATGGTATGTTACATTTTCTTCTTCTCTTTCTTCTTTCATATATGTTGAAATAAGCTCTAGCTGAAAAGCAATTCACCAATAAAATAAAATAAATCACAAAGTACCCTTTTAAGCTAATTTCAATTATTAGTTGTTTGAGTAGATGGTCTTCCTTTTTTGCATGGTTTAGCAATGTATTCTAGTTTGCATCATTGTTGTTTGCTTAATGTGGTAATGCTGTTTTCCGAAAGGATTGCAATCTGTAATCATATAAGACATGAAAACACCCTCATCAAGTGTCATTTACTTCTTAGTCCGGACCAGATGTGGCGATATAAGCTCATTTATATATGAATGGATGGACTCGGCTTATCTATGTATATAAAATAAAAACATAAAGTAGATAAGCTGGCTAAAATGTAAACAATTCAAATATATTGAAAGTCGCTCAAAGTGAATTGTTAATAGGAATGGCAATGGGGCGGGTTCGAGGCGGGGAGTGATAACCCCATCCCCAAACCCATTAATAAAAAATATCCCCATACCCTCTCCAAACTCCAACGGGGATTTTATCGGGGCACCCCATTGGGGATATAAGTTACCCCAAACCCTAACGGGGATCGGAGTCCCCCACTAGGGACATCGATTCCTTAACACTGTTTCCACATTGACAATACTCTAAACTCGAAGTTTTTGCTGATTTTCATTACAATATTATCTAGCTATTATCACTAGTAATATCTTTTTTTTTCCTAAATACAAATGAACACAATAATCAAGTTAACATATAGTAGTAGGTTTACACTTCAAAATTACCAAAATCATTACAAAACGGTCTTAAAATATTCCGACTAAATCACAAGACCAAATCAATACAACAAGAGTAATCAAAACAACAAGAGTGATTTCGGGTTTATAAGAATACTAATCACTAATCGTCTAGGTGGTGACTAGAGAGAATAATAATAAATATAAATGAAAGATATATATATATATATATATATATATATATATATATATATATATATATCATAAGTATATATTTCGGGGCGGGGCGGGGATGATAGTACCCATTCCCCAATCCGAACCCGATAAGAATCCCCGTTTGGTGCCCCAAAATCCGAAATGTCGTCCCCAATCCGATCCGAAAAGTTAGGGGTTCGGGGATCCCCATCGGATTCGGGTCCTTCTGCCATCCCTAATTGTTAATGCATACAGTGTGTATTAATAATGCCATTGCAAGTTTGGAAGAAAAGCGTTTCAGGGCTATCTAACTCATTTCAAGCCTAACAGAAACCTACCCACCGTGAATTGTTAGTCAACTTGCCTGATCCACCCATTTTATCACCTCTAGTCCAGACCATACCAAGTACAAGGTAATCGAGATAACTTTTGACATCTTCAGGTTCTATGTTCCTTTTGGCATATAGAATCCCCCTCTTCAGAGTCATTAACCCCAGATGGAACTTCGCTTTGGTTATATGAGCCTATTTCACATACCTAAAACTAAGAAATTTGATCAACTTATGTTGTTTTTGGCTGCTCCGTAGAGTGAATGATCCAGCTGGTTTGTCCTGAATAATAAACCTAGCCGTTTAATTTTATAACTTGAACTTACTGCTCATAGTAGTAAGGGAATTGTCTGTGTTAAAACAGTGGTGTAAGGGGATTAGAGACATAATGGCAATTTTTATTTTGTATAGATCTCACTAAATGCCCTAATGCTACAAATTGCACATGACCTTAACTTTGTTATTTCGATTGGTTTATTATCTGTTCTTATAGGAACATCTGAAGCCTTCTTGCACGCAGTGGCAACAGAGAATCAACTTAAGCGTTCAAACAATTCCTTGGTTTTGTTTTCATTTATTTATGTAGTCCTCAACATCCTGCTTATCCGGTCAGCTGGTGCAGTTGGATTGATTTTTGCAAATGCTCTGAGTATCCTTCATTTTTGACTATGTGTGGCCTACATTGGTGTTATGCTGTAGCATAACTAACTCTACCTTATCTGATTTCATTGTGAATGTATGCGTTTGCTTGTGTACATTTCTTTTCCATTTTTAGAGTCCTAATGACATTCTCAGTTATAAAATAGTAGGGGTCACCTAATCAGTTAAAGGAGGTTTCAAAGATTTCCTGCCCTTCCATTTTGTTGTATAGTATCATTGCACATGCTTTTCTTAAATGCGACAAAATGGGTGGGTCGGGGCTGGTAGGATAGTGGGTACTTTGGGTATGGGTCCGTATACGGAAACACTTTTTGTGCCATTTTATTGATATTATCATCTCTGTGAAATATGGTTGCAAGATATATAGTGTCAGGTAATAACCTAACTAGTAGTATAAAATGATTTAGTTGGTTGTATACATTCAAAGTAATTTTTAAAAATTAGGAAAATAACAGTCTAAATTGATTTATTCATAGTTAAATGGGTCATAATAGCCACCTCCAGTTTTTCTTTGAACATTTGCATATCCTAGTAGTATACTAGTATATACTTGTGGGTGCTGATATTTTCTCAGTCTTAAAAGCCATTGCTAAAAGGTGATCTATGGCGTTCGTTACTTTATAGACCATTGGAAGTTTTCAAAACTGATCGGCATTTTCACTGTTATTATATTCGGCTTTCGTAGCAATGCTCCCTTAGATATAGGCTTCTAGCTCTTCAGGTTGTACCAAATATCTCTTTCCTGGATTGATGATTATCGTGAAGCTTTTTATGGATTTAAAACACAACATTTACAACATCCAATCAAATTCCAGTTAGCATTGATATTATGATTCCTTGACCGCTAGTTAGATATGGTTTTTCGTATAATATACTCTGCCATATTTATCAGGCGTTACTTTCAGGTATACTTTATGAATCTTCAAGCAACCTTTCATTCCTATACTATACCTTTGGTTTGGTGAAATATACATAATTTAACTTGATATATATTGCCTTATAGGAGGATTCTTCTTCGTTTACCTTCCACAGCTGTTTACCTGCTGGTTGGACTATTTTGCTATTTTCAAGTGTGGCAACTCTGCTTTCTGAGAAAGTATTCCTGGACCGTGATAACTTCTGGCCAACTTTCTGCATTCACATTTCGATTGGGTTTGCATGTTTCTGCCTTGCATCGTTTGTAATGTAAGTTGTCTCGTTGTTATATGGCACTATTTTTGTATAACAATTCCCAATGTATACTGGAGATTTTACTTATACAATCTAAAGAAGGCTTATACATGACAACAGTTTGTTATCTAAGTACTTTTAATTATATATGCATGCAGTTACCGGAAGGAGAGATCTTTCATCAACAAAGTCATTCGCTTCCGTGAACATTCCGACTAAAACAAAGGGTATGTGAAGAAAGGAAAGATAAAACTTGCACTAAATGTTACATGTGGCATCCTTTGCCCCATTTACTTATGAATAGGTCAATTTGGGTTGTGCTTGATCTCCAACGGGTCAAATGGTTGACAAAAAAACTAAACCTGGAATAGGTTGAAAGCCGCACAAAGACTGTTTATAATGCATACAATTTAGAACCATCTCAATCTAGATTCAAGAATTATTACAATAAAAATTGAAAAATATAGTTTTGTTGTCATAAACTAACACATTTATATCTATTGACGACTCTAAAAAATAGGCATAGATGTATATGTAGGTAAACCCAACCGGAAGTATTAAATAGCCTGTTTCAACCTGAACCTGTTTGGCCCGTCGCCTGATCCATCTATCTTGCCACCTCTACTGAATGTCAATAAAGAGTGTTTTTTTTAAGTACCCTGATTAAGTTATTCTATTTTATATATATTTAGGCAAGCAAAAATATGAAGGAAAACTGATGTCCTATTGTGGAACAATCATATGATCAAGAGCTTGTAGAATGGTTCACTGCATGCAACCTTCCATTTTTAGGTATCAAGGAGACTCTAACATACATTTTTTTCTAGTCAGTAGCGAAACGCTTCAGGATACCGTTAAATAACTTGTAAACTATGGGTATAAGTTATATACAAATTCAATTGTTTGATTAAATTTTACAGTAGAATACACCCAATGTATTTTCATAACTTTATTAGTCAAATCATTTTAGTCTTTGTTCTCTTATCATCTCCTTATATTTTCTTCGTGAGTTGCCTGTTGTATCTGGCTATTTTCAAGCAGGTTCTTTTACAACCAGATCTTGCCATTAGAATATGCGTCCGTAACAAAGGTCAACCAAAGGTAAGAAAGACTGTTATTGCAGTATTTCGAACTCTGCCTTGAAAAAAATGAATTTTTTTTTCTAACATCCACGTCTATCTATGGAAGATATTATTCTGATTTCTGAATTGAATTCTAAACAAAAGGCATATCTCAAATTATATTATCAAACGTGTAAGATATAAATGATTGTAGATTATTAATCAAATGGCTTAGCAAATGTAATGTATATCTATTAGTCTGTTACTATCAGTTTAATTACCTTATACAGTACTCCGTATAACATAAAATCCTTATGGGGTGGATATTTTTGTGAATGGATATCCAACTCTTATATTACTTTTGATGATTAGTAATCGCTTCACAATTGGATGATTAATTTAAGAAAGTGTTTTTAGGCTGAATGACTCTAATTTGGCTATTGCATCAGGTATTGTAACTAAGGGTTTGTTTCAGCTCAGTTTGTTCTGCTTTCATTAGTATTTTGAATACAATAATTGTTTAAAGAAAACGCTCATGGTTTTGACCTGATGTTAAAGCACTAACATTTTGCTTTCAAAATGAGCAATGGAGTTGTTTCAAGACTTGAGTGAAGAAAAAGCACCGCATTCTCCACCATTTCTAATGGACCAGTATGCGCTGACTCCGTCCCCACTCCTTTTTTCTCTTCTCCTTAAGATTAAGGTTTGATTTTTTTTTCATCTGTAAATGGTTGTTGATTGTCTAAGTGATCTTGCAGTATAGTTGCTGTTTGAGAAGAATAAATCATTTAATATGTGAACAAAAAACTTAGGACTTCACATGTTTAGTATTGGTCCCCAACATTTAAACCCTGTTGCATTAGGTAGTTCTACATGCATGTGAAACATGGTACTAACCATTATTTGTTTAGATATGGACTACTCATTATATAGATATAGATTTAATATAACATCACATAAATCACATGTGTATAAGTGTATTGATTGCTGTATAGTACATGACTACAGGCAACTCAATACTCTGGTAGTACTTGTACTGGATCACTTTGTGGTTTAGACAAAACAGTGTTCCTGAATGATATGTTGTTACACATAGCAGTACCACCTGCTTTCCATAGTTGTAATCTGTGCATCTACAGTTGTACTTTTACAGTATAGTTTGAGGGAGATAAAGTGATGAATTGACTCTTAATGGACTATTGATAAAGTGAACAACTCATGCAATTTCTAATAATAAGCAATTGAGATGTTTGGGCATAGAAAAAGGTGAGAGATACCAGTAAATCAAGAATGATGATTAGAATGTAGAACAGGGCATGGTTTTTGGGTCTACCTTTTGACCTTTATTTCAATACAAAACAAACAAGAGTGAAAAAAGTTTGAAATAAAGGTGTAGAAATCTTCTTAAACAACATCATGATACTCTGATCTTTGCTTTAAATGTTGGATTCCTTTGTTATTGTTGTTAGTCTATATATATGACTTTTGATACAAATTAGTCAATTGTAATTGGACCTGTAGATAACTAGATATGACTATGTTCAAATTATATAGGATGGGTTTCTTTTATAATATGTTGTGGGGGCAAAATTTGATTGCCTTTTTCTTCCTTTTCCGTTTTGTAGTTTATGTTACTATTGTCATTGTTATCATTAGGTATTATTGTGTTTTGACAATGGGTGCAACATAAATAGAAAGTTACTTTGTCAAACTAGATACTTGTTTTAGTTGGTTCCAACATGGGTTAAAGTTCATGATGCCAACTAGCATCTCATGTATATTGGCATCCCATGACGAATTGTAATCCGAGTTAAGACAATAATAATGTCTGAGTTGAGTCATAGTTAATTATCGAAGATCATTTACAGCTTGGATACTCCACATGTGATGATGGGTTTTGACATATTTGATCCGATGGCAAATCTTGACATAGGTCAATAATCATAGACGATGTACGTTGTAGCAGTATGCGAAGTCATTATAATTACAGTATTAAATACAGCCATTAACTTAATATCAATATGAAAAAATATATGTAGGTGTAAACTTACAGGGAGTGATCCGTACATCACAAAAAAATTATCCGTACACCACTAAATATGATTTATGGTGTTGTATAGTACGACACTGTAAAACACAATTAGTGGTGTATGAATTATTTTTGATGGTGTATAGATCATCACCCAATTTATAGGTCTAAATCTATATTTAAAAATGTGATCGATAAAAATGAACATTTTATCGTTAGAAAATCAAGAGAAAGAAAATATACATTTTAGATGTAATAAAATGATAAATGGAGTAAGCCAAAGCAGTCTATTCCCAAGCTAAATCCACTCCAGTGTATTTGATTAACACATATAGTTTCTTAATGTTAGCCTCACATGTGTTCCGCAAATCGTCATCATCCGTATCTGGGAATCTATATACTAATTCAGGTTAAATGCTTTTCCCAAATCCCTTCTTCATATGCAGCTTCCCCATTTCTGATGCCTATTTACCCTCTGTAGGGCTTTACTAGCGCCCGCATCTTCGTCTTCTGGAACACTTTCTTTTCTTCTAGTGGTCTCTGTCGTCAGAATTGATTAAATGTATTTAACTAGTACATTGTTTATTATGCATGTGAATTTGTAAGTGTATTGTTTAGTTTTATAACTAACTAGATAGAATATTGAAGTAACTAATATTAAAAAAATTCATGAAGATAAGACTTTTTGGTTTTGCTTATGATAAAAAGGATGGTTTTACTCTTAAAATTATCCCTACTTTAATTTTTAACATGTCATCATGAAATGGGACCATTATGATATCTTTCTGTCACATCTTAAATTCTCTTTGGCCCCTTCAATGGATATTCACCTTTCTTTTTCAAATCTATCAAATATTCTAAAGAAATAAAATAGAGCAATTTTAACAACACTAAAAAATCGTGCATATGTATAACCACCATGTTTTAGGAAGATCTTAAATAAATCAAACCCATCAATCAAATAACAAAATATATAAATTCAAAGGTTATCAAAAAGCTTTTTTTAACGTAATGAACTTTATTACATATATTATTAAAACTAGGGATTAGTGCATGGAAATGTAATGAACTTTAATTCAAACTATGTTGTATGTATCCAACTTTCAATTATAGTCTATTGTGTGTATTTGATAGACGTGTCGTCCGTGTAAGGTGCCATGTGGCATCCAAACAAGATGTCACGTTGTCCAAATTAGTGCATGATACACACAATGAACCATAATTGAAAGTTGGATACTTACAATAGACCAACATGAAGTTGGATACTATAGAGTTTGGGTTAAAGTTGAGTAAATTTCGACGCACTAATCCCTAAAAACTAATGTTAAAAAATAAAAGAAAATTACAAAGTACAAAGTACAACTACTTTCTTTAGTATAAACTTTATTACATATACATTATTACTCCACATTCTACGACACAAAAAGATGATAGTAAAAACATACCGACTATGAGAAACTCATCAAATAAGGTATTGAAATCTGATATTTTGAAGAGAAAAAAAATTACTATAGTGTACTATTAATTCTAACGAACTTTTCAAAGAGTTTTTGTTGTATAAATCTTCCAAGAAAACCTCTCACCGGAGATGCTCTAAAGTCATACACTCATATTTGTTTTCCGAATCTTTACTGAAAATGCGATTTGTTAAAAAATTGAAAGAATAATGATATGAAGTTCATCACCAAAAATTGAGACATGCTTAATAAGTAACGGGCTACTGTTATATTTTGTAAAATTTGTTAAGAAAACAACATAAATTAAAGTTATGCATGGTATATACATTATAAGTAACTGTCAATCACTTTAATTTTTTTTCCCCTTTCAATTTAATCAAACGAAATGGAATGATAACTCGAGACAAATGGAGGAGCTGCATTGCCATTGGCCACGGGTTCTTTTGCTTTTGTGGTGACCGGGTGGGTTGTTGCTGAGATAAGACACCATTTCCCATCATTTTTACTTTTCACTTTTAAGGAAAATATAAAAATATTGGAGTAATACTAACTTTTATTACTAGTATAAAATATATCACAATTAACGGGTAATGTACTAATTTTTACACAACTGTTAGGGAAAAACGGTCTTAAAGATTCCCTAAAAACACAGCCAACGAAAACAGTAAAGAAATATGAACACAAGAATATACATGGAAAACTCCAAAATCGGAGAAAAAACCACGGGCCTTGAAAGAAAAAAGATTCGACTATATGAAAAATTATTACAATCACATAGACTAACCTCTTAAGTCACCGCCCAACCAACACTCACACCCTCCAAAATTTGACTCACACCTTAGACACTTTAAACCAAAGGGAGAAAGAAAGAATCACATACTTAAGATGTATATTAATTTGGTACATTTTGAAACTAAGGATTAGGCCTCATTTTATAACCAAAGAGTCACCCCCTCCTTTGTTCCATCCACCAATGTGCGACAAATACCCTATTTTTATTTTAGCCAAAAACCAACAATCTCCACCATGGATAAAATAAAAATAACTTTGTTCCAACATCAGAACCATTGTCTTGACCGACAATCATAATTCGAAGAGAATTATCATACTCTACCATAAAAGAGTATCTCCACTCAGAATAACTCATTCTAAGCATTTCACCTCGGCACATGTCGAAAAAACTTGCTGAAATTGTAATGGTGCAACTTCCCCTGTTTGGCTCACCTGAAAGTTCCTCGGCTATCAACATCAATTTCCACCACACACCTTGCATTTTAAGCCAAACCAATGCCCATGTGTAAATATTTGTGGAACCGCTGACAACCATCCCTTTCCCATGGTGGCGCGAACACACCATGAGAATGTCATATCTTAATAAAATTCACTATTCCGTGAGAACGGAGACATTGTCAGCAGATTTGGAGCCATTTGCCGAATTCGCTCCACCTGGACAATCCATCTTGACATGCCCAGACTTCCCACACTTCCAGCATATTAGATTTTTCTTGGAGTTCTTTTTCTTCCTATCTTCACTTACCAAAACCGTACCTTCCGATGAAGTCCCGCCCTTACCTTCCAGTCTTTTCTTCTCAGATAGGAGTTTGCTAGTAACGTCTTCAAACTTCAGGGTCTCTTTCCCATACATCATGTAACATCCTCGCGTCGGGCCTGGTAATTTTCTATTAAAATTGAATATTTTATTAATTAGAAATTACTTGTTATTAATTGTTATTGAAAAACTTAGGTGAATAAGTCTTAGGACTTATTGTGACTAGTGAAATATTAGTTGTTTTAAATTACTGTAGTTGACAGTAAAATAAAATAATATTTCTCGCAAGTGATTTTACGGTTCCAGACAATAGATTTGGAACGGGTATAAAATACCCAAAGTTGAGTCGGTGTAAATAAGGGATTAAACCCTTTTACTGTCATTATCTTCCCCAATTTTCACTTCTCTTCAAGAATAAGAACAAACTCAAAAACCTTACCAAAATTGAAGAATTTGACACTTTGGAACTGAAATTGTGAACTCTTACTTGCTTGCTATCTTCCATCTTCTTCTTGCTTATATCATCATCATCATTTTCATGTAAGTATTGATTGTTTATGAACTTCAATATTAGTTAGGTCAAATATGAAATTGATGAATTAAATCAGTTATATGTGTTTGATGTTGTTAAAAGTCATTAGCTAATGATAGTAAACTGATTTCTTAGCTCAATTTGTGATTTGTTTGCCATTGAAATGTGATTCAAGCTCAATTTTAATATGTAAAGAATTTAGCTTGAAAATTGTAGTGATTTGTGTTTGAATAAGTTATTGGATGTTAACTAGTCGATATATGATACTCCTTTGTGATTTGTAGTGTGGTTTGAGTGATTTAGCACTTGAAAATGTGGGTTTTGGAACATATGATTCGAGCTGGAAATGTGCAGCAACAAGAACTGAGTTTTCTGGGTTTCAGGGAATAGCCGATCGGCTATACATAGCAGATCGGCTATGCTAGTGTAAAAACTCAACAGAATTTAACCCAGGAACAAAATGGACGAATTTAACTAAAGAAACCGATCTGCTTTACAAAGCAGATCGGCTACTCATGCAAAGCCGAACGGCTATGCTTAGCCGAACGGCTAGCCTAGTTCAAAAATGCAACAGAACTTGACTTATGTGAAAAGGCTTAAAAAATCAACTAAAGAAGCAGATCTGCTAAGGTAAAGCAGATCGGCTTTGGTTCAGAACAGGATCAATTCAGTTTTAATTTGTGTATCAATCACAAATGTACAAGTAATATATATATATATTCAAGTTGTGTGATTACTTGTATAACAACATGATTCATCTAAGGTTGTTGATTAATGACAAGTTATTAACTTGTGTGTTTTGTGGTATTTCAGATACACCAAAGGCTCAGTGAATAAAAGCTGAGTGTGGAGATTTCAAGGGTGTCGGTGAGTGGATTCAAAGCTCACCATTTGATTTAGTTGAAATCATTTGATTATAACTAATAATCGTAGATATGTTGATGTTGTTGATTATTTATTATATCTTGTTGATTATAAATCTATGTGCTATGTGGCCTTTGGGCATCAGTTGTTAATGAGGTCAACGAGTTGATGAACTGTTGGTTGGGCTAGCGGGTTGTTGTATGAATGATACAGAGTTGTACTTCATTTGTTGTGTGTATAGACTCTGTATCTGAATGTAATAACCGCTAGCTATCGGTCTCGTCCGTATGGCCATACGGATATGGTTGGATAAGTGTTCTTGGGGAGCCTCCCGGGTATTATGGTTATCCCCAGAACCACCGATCCTCATTAAGTATTTGTTGATTGTTGATTGTTGATAGTAGTATTTGCGGATATTAGAAATAATTTAGTGATGAAGCTAAGTTGAATGTTGTGTGATGAATTTACTCACTTAGCTTCGTGCTAATCCCTCGTTGTTACTTCTTGCAGATTTTGATATTTTGTGGGTAGCAAGAAGCTAATAAAGCATGCAGGGAATGTTTGAAGATTATTGCTACTCTGATCATTTTTTTTGTGTTAAATCAAGTTTGTTTAAGTAATGCCCCGAATAGTGAAGTTGGTTAACACTTTTGAATAAGTATAATGTAACTATAAACTGATTTTGTACATTATAAATGTGATGTAGTAATCAGATGTATGATTTAAATACTTACGCTTCCGATTTATTAATATAATATTGTGATCTAAAAGAGGGGCGTTACAAGTTGGTATCAGAGCATGGTTTTGGGATAATTGAGCATTGAAGAATGTTCAACCCCAAAACTGGAGCATGTTGGTTTGGGATTTAGCATTGGTTGATAATTGTTAGTAGATAGATACTAACGATTAACAAAGTTCAAGTGTTTTGTTGATTTCAGAAATGGTAGATAATGAGCAACCAACCGGCCACCCGAATAATGCCTCTCGGATAGATGCTCCTCAGTCAAACACACAACAAGAACAATATATTCATGAAGGTACATCTGCTCATCAACAATATGAATCAGAAAGAGATGAATATGTACATGAGATGGAGGATGAATTGATACTTTTGAGGGAATTTAAAAGAAAAGCCGAGGAAGCTGCGGCTCAACAACTTGTATATCAACAACAAACTTCTACTGTTGGTACTGGATCTTCTTCTCAATCTAGTAAAAGATGCTCTTTTAAAACCTTTATGGCTAGTAAACCACCTGAGTATCGTGGTAGTACAAATCCAACTGTAACATTGAATTGGTTACGAGATATTGAACGGAAATTTGAGGTGACAAGTTGTGATGAAGATTCTAAAGTAATGTTCGCGGTACAATGTATGAAGGATGAAGCCATGGTGTGGTGGGATTCGGTTACAGGTCATTTAGCTGAGCAACAAAAGAAGGCTATTCGATGGTCTGAATTTCATCAAGCAGTTTGTAATCAGTATTGCTCGGATTTTGATATGGCACGGATTCGACGGGAATTTGTGAATCTTCAACTAACTGATAAGATGACAATTGATGATTTAATTGCCCAGTTTACTGACAAGCTTCGCTTTGTTCAACAGTGGGTCCCTGATGAAAAGACTAAAATTGAACAGTTTGTAGAAACTTTACCCCATGAATATCGTACTTCAGTTCGATTGGCTAGAGATTTATCTCAGGCTTTTGTTTTGGCACGTGCTGTTGACAGTGATATGAGAGGTTCTCGTAGGTATCTACCGAGAGATATTTCTACTTTTTCTTCTTCAAGGACTAGAAGCGAGTCTTCTGGTAAGGGTAAATCTAGGTGGCAAGGTAATAGACAAAATAAAAGGTCAAGTGGAATGACTAGTTCTTCTGGATCAGTTGGTGGACCTAGTTGGTGCAGTCCGTGTAGATCTAGACATGTTGGTCCATGTACTGCTCAAACCAATAAGTGTCTGAAATGTGGTGAGTTAGGTCATGAGATTAAGAATTGTCGGTATCCTAACTTTGTGTGTTGGACTTGTAAAAAAGAAGGACATCGGGTTGGTCAATGTCCAGAGGCAGGAAAGACTGGGTCGGGTACGGTTGGAAGTTCATCATCTTCCGGTCAAAAGCGAAAGAATCCTCCGCCAGCACTGAGTAGGGCTTTTCAGATGACAGTCGATGAGGCTGTCCACACAGATGATGTGATCACGGGTACTTTTCTTATAAACTCTGTACCAGCTCGTGTATTATTTGATTCAGGAGCAAATTGTTCTTTCATATCTGTGTGTTTCTGTGATAAGTTGAAATTAATCCCTACTGTGATACATAAGCCCTTAGAAGTAGAGATTGTAAGTGGCAATTTAGTTCCTGTTACCACCTCGGTGACTGGAGTTAATATTGTGATAGATGGTTATACTTTTCCAATTTCGCTTCTATTAATGCCGATTCCAAGTTTTGATGTGATTATTGGCATGGATTGGTTAAGTCAGTTTAAAGCAAGTATAGATTGCCACAGTAAGTTGATTAGGATCCCAATTTCTGATGAGTCATATGTTGTGGCTCGAGGAGAACGGGATAGGGGTTGTATTCCTCTGATTTCTATGATGAAAGCTAGGAAGTCGTTGTCTAAAGGCTGTAGGTCTTATCTAGCATATGTTATTGATGCCAAATTAGAAAAGAAGTCTATTTCAGAAGTTCCGGTTGTTTCTGAATATCCGGAAGTGTTTCCCGATGAATTACCTGGATTACCACCGGTTAGAGATGTTGAGTATCAGATTGATCTTATTCCTGGTTCTTCAGCTGTAGCTAAAGCTCCCTATAGATTAGCTCCGTCTGAAATGTGTGAGATGATGAAACAGATTCAGGAATTGTTGGATAGAGGTTTCATTAGACCTAGTTCTTCACCGTGGGGTGCACCGGTTTTATTTGTTAAAAAGAAAGATGGGTCATTCAGAATGTGTATTGATTATCGGGAATTAAACAAAAGAACAGTCAAGAATAAATATCCTCTGCCTCGAATAGATGATTTATTTGATCAGTTGCAGGGATCTTCGGTATATTCTAAAATTGATTTGAGGTCGGGATACCACCAAGTTCGTGTTCGTGAACAAGGCATTCCAAAGACTGCTTTTCGTACCAGGTATGGTCACTATGAATTTCTAGTGATGCCATTTGGTCTAACCAATGCTCCGGCAGTGTTTATGGATTTGATGAACCGTGTATGTCGCCCTTTCCTTGATAAATTTGTGATAGTATTTATCGATGATATTCTTGTGTATTCCAAATCCGAATCAGAACATGAAATGCATTTGAGATTAGTGTTGGAAACTTTGAAAAGAGAACAATTATATGCCAAGTTTTCAAAATGCGCATTCTGGATTCGAGAAGTACAATTTCTGGGTCATATTATATGTAAAGATGGTGTTAAAGTTGATCCTTCTAAAATTGAAGCTATTATGAAGTGAAATGTTCCAAAGAATCCTTTTGAAATCAAGAGTTTTCTTGGGCTAGCTGGATATTATAGAAAATTTATTAAAAACTTTTCAAAGATAGCTGGTCCATTGACTAAATTGACTCGTAAAGATGTAAAGTTTGAATGGTGTGAACAACAGGAAACAGCTTTTCAGACATTGAAACAGATGTTGTGTCAGTCTCCTGTGTTAGCTTTACCAGATGGATCTGATGATTTTGTTGTATATTGTGATGCATCTATTGTGGGTTTAGGTTGTGTTTTAATGCAGCGAGATCGTGTCATTGCTTATGCTTCTCGTCAACTCAAAACTCATGAAAGAAATTATCCTACCCATGATTTAGAACTTGCAGCTGTGGTGTTTGCTTTGAAAATCTGGAGGCATTACTTGTATGGTACTAAATGTGTTATATGTACAGATCACAAGAGTCTTCAGTATATGTTTTCACAGAAAGAACTGAATATGCGTCAGAGGCGATGGTTAGAATTAATCAAAGATTATGATTGTGAGATTAGATACCATCCAGGAAAAGCAAATGTGGTTGCAGATGCCTTAAGTCGAAAAGGTACTTCTAACCGAGTCTATTACTTGAAAGTTGATGTTTCTTCTGATTTAGTGGATCAAATTAAAGTTGTACAGTTGGAAGCTTTATTGGATTATAATTTAAAATCAGAGATTATGTTAAAAAGAAAAGACTTGTTGATTGATGATTCTAGAGGATTGAGAACTTTTCAGTCACGTGTATGGATTCCTTTGATAGGAGGTCTTCGAGGTGTGATTTTGACTGAAGCTCACAAATCTAGATTGTCGGTTCATCCAGGGAGTACTAAAATGTATAAGGATTTGAAACCTTTGTACTGGTGGCCTACAATGAAAACTGATATTGCAAATTTTGTTGGTAATTGTCATATATGTGCTCAAGTGAAAGCTGAACATCAGAAACCGTATGGGTCATTGAAACAGCTTGAGATTCCAGAATGAAAGTGGGAACATCTAACTATGGATTTTGTGACAAAACTTCCAAGAACTAACCGAGGGAATGATATGATTTGGGTGATAGTGGATCGCTTAACAAAAAGTGCTCATTTTCTGGCTACTAATGAAACTGCATCATTGAGCAGGTTGGCACAGTTGTATGTTAATGAGATTGTTACAAGACATGGTATTCCATTATCGATTGTATCAGATAGAGATGCTAGATTTATTTCACGCTTTTGGCAGAATTTACAACAACAGTTGGGTACACGTGTGAATCTCAGTACAGCTTATCATCCTCAGACTGACGGTCAGTCAGAACGAACTATTCAGACATTAGAGGATATGCTAAGAGCTTGTATTTTAGAATATGGAGATTCTTGGGATTCTCATCTTCCTTTGGTAGAATTTGCTTATAATAATTCTTATCATTCGAGTATTGGTATGTCGCCATATGAGATGTTATATGGTCGCCGTTGTAGAACGCCTACATGTTGGTTGGAAGTGGGAGAAAAACAATTTGCAGGTCCAGATATTGTGCAAATTACTGCTGATAAAGTGGCTATCGCCCGGGAAAAATTAAAAGCAGCACGTGATAGACAGAAACAATATGCAGACCCACGTAGAAGACCGGTTACTTTTACCGAGGGTGAGTTAGTATATTTGAAAGTCTCTCCATGGAAAGGTGTAATTAGATTTGGGAAAAGAGGAAAATTGGCACCTAGATACATTGGTCCTTTCAAAATTCGACAGTTGGTAAATGATCAATCAGTTACATTAGACCTTCCTCCTGAACTCGTTGGTATTCACGATACGTTTAATATTTGTTACTTGAGGAAGTGCAATGTCGAAGATAAATCTCAAATTCTTCCTTTGCAAGATTTGAAAGTCGATCAGAATCAGAAATTGATTGAAGAACCGATTGAAATTTTAGATAGAAAGACTACTAAACTTAGGAAGAAACACATTCCTATGGTGTTAGTGAAATGGAGACACAGTCTAGGTTCAAATTTGACCTGGGAGACTGAAAAGTTAATGAAATCCAGATATCCTGGATTGTTTGATTAGATTTCGAGGACGAAATCTCCTGAAGGAGGGGAGATTTGTAACATCCTCGCGTCGGGCCTGGTAATTTTCTATTAAAATTGAATATTTTATTAATTAGAAATTACTTGTTATTAATTGTTATTGAAAAACTTAGGTGAATAAGTCTTAGGACTTATTGTGACTAGTGAAATATTAGTTGTTTTAAATTACTGTAGTTGACAGTAAATAAAATAATATTTCTCGCAAGTGATTTTACGGTTCCAGACAATAGATTTGGAACGGGTATAAAATACCCAAGGTTGAGTCGGTGTAAATAAGGGATTAAACCCTTTTACTGTCATTATCTTCCCCAATTTTCACTTCTCTTCAAGAATAAGAACAAACTCAAAAACCTTACCAAAATTGAAGAATTTGACACTTTGGAACTGAAATTGTGAACTCTTACTTGCTTGCTATCTTCCATCTTCTTCTTGCTTATATCATCATCATCATTTTCATGTAAGTATTGATTGTTTATGAACTTCAATATTAGTTAGGTCAAATATGAAATTGATGAATTAAATCAGTTATATGTGTTTGATGTTGTTAAAAGTCATTAGCTAATGATAGTAAACTGATTTCTTAGCTCAATTTGTGATTTGTTTGCCATTGAAATGTGATTCAAGCTTAATTTTGATGTGTAAAGAATTTAGCTTGAAAATTGTAGTGATTTGTGTTTGAATAAGTTATTGGATGTTAACTAGTCGATATATGATACTCCTTTGTGATTTGTAGTGTGGTTTGAGTGATTTAGCACTTGAAAATGTGGGTTTTGGAACATATGATTCGAGCTGGAAATGTGCAGCAACAAGAACTGAGTTTTCTGGGTTTCAGGGAATAGCCGATCGGCTATACATAGCAGATCGGCTATGCTAGTGTAAAAACTCAACAGAATTTAACCCAGGAACAAAATGGACGAATTTAACTAAAGAAACCGATCTACTTTACAAAGCAGATCGGCTACTCATGCAAAGCCGAACGGCTATGCTTAGCCGAACGGCTAGCCTAGTTCAAAAATGCAACAGAACTTGACTTATGTGAAAAGGCTTAAAAATCAACTAAAGAAGCAGATCTGCTAAGGTAAAGCAGGTCGGCTTTGGTTCAGAACAGGATCAATTCAGTTTTAATTTGTGTATCAATCACAAATGTACAAGTAATATATATATATTCAAGTTGTGTGATTACTTGTATAACAACATGATTCATCTAAGGTTGTTGATTAATGACAAGTTATTAACTTGTGTGTTTTGTGGTATTTCAGATACACCAAAGGCTCAGTGAATAAAAGCTGAGTGTGGAGATTTCAAGGGTGTCGGTGAGTGGATTCAAAGCTCACCATTTGATTTAGTTGAAATCATTTGATTATAACTAATAATCGTAGATATGTTGATGTTGTTGATTATTTATTATATCTTGTTGATTATAAATCTATGTGCTATGTGGCCTTTGGGCATCAGTTGTTAATGAGGTCAACGAGTTGATGAACTGTTGGTTGGGCTAGCGGGTTGTTGTATGAATGATACAGAGTTGTACTTCATTTGTTGTGTGTATAGACTCTGTATCTGAATGTAATAACCGCTAGCTATCGGTCTCGTCCGTATGGCCATACGGATATGGTTGGATAAGTGTTCTTGGGGAGCCTCCCGGGTATTATGGTTATCCCCAGAACCACCGATCCTCATTAAGTATTTGTTGATTGTTGATTGTTGATAGTAGTATTTGCGGATATTAGAAATAATTTAGTGATGAAGCTAAGTTGAATGTTGTGTGATGAATTTACTCACTTAGCTTCGTGCTAATCCCTCGTTGTTACTTCTTGCAGATTTTGATATTTTGTGGGTAGCAAGAAGCTAATAAAGCATGCAGGGAATGTTTGAAGATTATTGCTACTCTGATCATTTTTTTGTGTTAAATCAAGTTTGTTTAAGTAATGCCCCGAATAGTGAAGTTGGTTAACACTTTTGAATAAGTATAATGTAACTATAAACTGATTTTGTACATTATAAATGTGATGTAGTAATCAGATGTATGATTTAAATACTTACGCTTCCGATTTATTAATATAATATTGTGATCTAAAAGAGGGGCGTTACACATCAGAATAGGTTTTATGTGCTCATAGGAGGATGGTAAAGATAATATAAGTCTTAATGATTTATCTTCATCATCAACCTCAACTCCAATAGCCTCCAGTTCCGAAACAATATTATTAAGAACACTTAGATGATCTAAAATTTTTGTACCTATTTCCATACGTAAAGTATGGAACTGTTCCTCGAGACACAACCGGTTTGAGATGCCTTTGCCTGTACAACTGTTCAAGCTTCTCCCAAAGCTCCTTTGCCGTCGATAACCCATGCACATTTGCAAGAACATTCTTTGAAAGACACAAACGAATAGCACTTGCCGCTCTCAAATCCATATCATCCCATTCTTCATCATCGATCTTACTGGCCTTCCTATAATCACCGCTAGAAACAGGGGTTGATTTCCCTTCAATGCCTTGTGTAACCCGGACTGAATCAACACATCCTTGAGCTGAACTTGCCACAAGCCAAAATTGATCCTTCCATCAAATTTCTCTACATCGACCCTCATTGGACTGAACTTTGACATCGTACATGTATCTTTAAAATTTAATTTACCAGTATTGTATACTAGAAAAATATATTTCCAGCCAATTAGTAATACACCCAGGAGAAAAAGTATCCCAGAAAAAAGAGGTGGGTCACAATGGACATGCTTCAATACCAAGTTTTTCCTTAGCCAGAACCTTTTCTACACGTGTAAATACTCCACCAGACTCACATATAATTCTATCGTATACAAGACAACCAATAGAACCAAGATACCCCAATACGATAAATAGAATTTGTTTCTGATGTGGAAGTTCAGACAAAACTGCAACCACATAGCATACTATGAAATTCTAAAACCGAGACCTCCGCCAAAACCTTGGCTCTGATACCACTTGTTGGGGAAAACGGTCTCAAAGATTCCCCAACAACATAGCCAATGAAAACAGTAAAGAAATAACATGGGAATATACGTGGAAAACTTCAAAACCGGAGAAAAAACCACGAACCTCCAAAGAGAAAAGATTCCACTATATGAAAAATTATTACAATCACATAAACTAACCTCTTAAGCCACCGCTCAACCAACACTCACACCCTCCAAGAATTTGACTCACACCTTAGACACTTTAAACCAAAGGGATAAAGAAAGAATCAAATACTTAAGATGTATATTGATTTGGTACATTTTGAAACTAAGACTTATGCCTCTTTTTATAAACAAGGAGTCACCCCCTCCTTTGTTCCATCCACCAATGTAGGACAAATACCCTATTTTTATTTAAGCCAAAAACCAACAAACTCCTAGTGGAAGACCGGATAACTGAGTAATTGAACATCGTCACGTCAATATTTCTTCTGAAAGACTGAATATTGTCAATGGTAGACTTCAGAACTGAATTTTTAAGCACCACATTTACCATTAATACATGTATAATTTTTCTATAAATATTTCAGCTTTGTTTCGTAGTTTTTAAGTTATGAAAATCATTTATTTATTTTACACGTACATATGTCTATAAAATGGTTTATTAACGTTACATCTTGTGGATTGAAGAATATAAGGAGTTGTTGTCTTACGTAGAACAACAATTATTATATTTGGTAATTTTATACTATAATAATTTTTATTAATGGCATGTAAATCCATGATATGATACATTATATATAGTTATATACACATATTTTATATATAGTTATTATATTATATATATGTTACTGTAACATTTAGCGATTAATGATTGATAAATTATGTCTAGTGTAATAAATAGTGTTATATAGTGTTAAAAGTTATTATATTATTACTACACTAAAATGATTTTATGTATTTCAACATTACATGTATACGTATATAAATCTTAAAATAACATATTCAATATTTGTATGTACTAAGAAAGTAAATATCACATGGATTTCCATTAGTTAAAAGGTTGATAATAATGTGTAGTTATTTATATTTTTATAAGCAAAAGAGCTAGATGAATGAACTTGAATTGTACGGAGTATATGCTTAACGGCCATTTATGAAACAAAATGTAATTTTTCGAAATATAATTAGAATATTATTTTTTATTTGAACTAAAGGGGAGATATTATATGCATAATATCACTCGCTTTGTAGAAACTAACAACAACTTTATTGAAGAATAGAATACGATTACAAAACTTAATAGATAAATACATAAGGAAGCAAACCAAACTCACAATGCTAATCAATGGGCCTAAACTAAGCAAACCAAATATAGATCTATAAGAGATGAGCTATTAAAATATAATCTTCCCTCAAAACTCATAATGCTAAAACTAATTGCATTTTGAGTTTGCCAAACAAAACTTCAAACTAAAATACGAAATAAAGCAAAATGAAGTGAAGATTTGGATGTTGATGTCGAGAGTCAAATCCAAAATCAATGTCAATTGTGACCACCAATGCTAGTATGAAACCCACTACCAATGACCACCTACGAAACCAAATGCTAACTCCAATGCAAAACCAAATCCAAATCCAAAACGATAGGGAAACCAAGGCAATGCAAAGTCGATACCAAACCAATGTCAATTCCAATGTCAATGCCAATGCCAAAATAGAAGATATTTCCAACCAAGTATAATCAAAACAGAATCAGAGCCAAATCAGAGTGGAGAACCAAAGCGTAATAAGAACTAGACAAAACCTGAGCGGAAGCCAAACAATGTAGATTCAAACGAAACATTAAATCCGAATCAAAGTCGATCCGATCCAAGCTATGTGGAAGATAACAAACTAAACTGGTAACCGAACCCTCAAATAAAGCAAACCAATAATGTAATCAAACTAATTCAAAGTAATTAATCCAACTTAAATGTAAATAAAACAAACCGCCATCAACCAAAATAAGTTAATCAATCGACGATCATCTGCAAATAAATTAACTTAGTTTTGAACAAACCAAGAGAATTCTTAACCTAAATCCAAACAAACAAACTTAACCAATCCAACAAACTGATCAAACTTTATGTGCGGCCGTTCAAACCATAGTAACAGATACACCAAAACAAGACCAAAATCATCAAAGAATAAATTTGTCATAAACTTCAATAGACTATATCTCCCTCTAGCGAGATCCAATGCCAACTTCCTTCGATCAGATTGTAGATCAGTGTGTTTAGAAACTACAGTTCAAAAATCATAACGATCCAGTAATTAACCAATGAGTTCTGCCTATTCTCGCACAACTACGCCGAAAGTGACGATTTGAAAGTAGCAGAAACTTCGATTGATTACTGCACCTATCTCAGAACTCTAACTGAAAATCTGAACGATCAAATGCTAGATGTATGTGTCTAGAATTTGAGGGTTATCCAATGGTTAACGAATCCTTGATCATGATTTTACTCTAACTATTCACATTGTGACGAACCAAAAACAAATCAAGCAATAAGAACACGGAATCAAACATAAACGGGATCCCTCCAGATCGTCAACAATTAGTCGACGACCAGAGGATGACTAAATTACGATATCGTATACCTAATGCTCTGATACCATGTAGAAACTAATGACAACTTTATTGAACAATATAATACGATTACAAAGCTTAATAGAAACTAAATACATAAGGTGCTTAATTGTAAAACTAATGAAACCCTAAATTTATAATGTTTTATTTTAGACCATATGTTTGAATTATTGATATTATATAAGTACAAAACTTGAAAGATTTATTTATTTGCATGATTCTTTTAAGTACTATATACTTTAGATTATATAATATGATTATTAAAACAATAAAATATAATTTTCAAACAAATTATGATAATTTAAACATTGATTTATGCAAAGGAACTTTTGAAATTGAAGCTTTACGAAAGTAAATAAATAAAGTTAATATTTAAGTTAATTGTTTGGAAGGTTAATTGATCATAAATATAATAAATTCAAGTAAAATATAATGTAAAAATAGTTTAGGGGGCAATGTGTAAATGCTGAAAGTAGTTTTAGTGAAGAAATTTAGTGCATACGTTGGAGATGAAACACGTTTGATCCAAGTATATTCCTGAAAGATTTCTTTATTACACCAAATTTGGTATAGTGTTTAGTGCATACGTTAGAAAATGCTCTAAATGCTAATCAACGGGCCTAAACTAAACAAATCAAATGTAGACCTATAAGAGATGGGCTATTATGCTAATGTAAGAAACAAATAAAGGAGTAAAGGACTGATTGTATATATTTGTAAAAGTTGAATGACTTAACATATGTGCGCTCAACGACTCAACGCTACATAAGTCATCCCCCTTAAATAAATACGTTTTTCAATCAGAGGGAAAAAATCGAATCTGTGAATGCATATTCACGTGTACACTAAAATCGTACGTTAAACTATAACTTAATTAAAGAAAAATTAATTTAACAATCCTATATACATGTAATCATTATCATTATCATCATTATCATTATTCTAGTTATAATTCAAGTCAAATTGTGTTTTTTTTGTAAAATAAAATGTCTTGTTTGTTCATCATTGCAATCTTATTATTAATTGTATATTATCATGTCTAACCAGTAGGATATTACACATTCAATTACTTATACTACGTGATATGTGATTTGTGAATTTTCGACACCTTTAAGTACTTATTCATCGCATGAGTTTAAAAAACCATATATTTATAACCCAAAGGATTTGTATTATATTTGTCCGGTATATCCCCTTTACCCGAAATTTTTTTGTGTCCATAGACTACTCATACTTAAGTATTTTAAAAAACTACTGGCATTTAAATCATGATTAAAGCTATAGCATATATTAATGTCAAGAGACAAAATTCAGTTTTGAGGGGCATGCAACCTCAGCCGGTGATTTATATGGGCAAAGGATCAAATTCGATATTTCACAACATTACGTAGAATGTAGTGTTGTCGATCTTTTCGTTAATCACATAAATCAACGATGAAGATCATTTATTCATCTTTTTTCCTTAAAATATAGTTGCTCCTCTCGTCGTTGTTTATCTAGTGGAGTATAACTATAAGGTATGATTTTCCGTAAAAGATATCAAATTGAAGAGGGAAAAGGACTTTATGTGACCGAATTTTAGGGTAAGTTAAAAGACAAAATCTTGGTTTTGATACAAAGATTTCTATCTTTAGATCCAAATTAAAAGTACACACCATTTATTACATTCCTACTACATGACAACTTTCATGTTTCTCTACTCGTATTCCATGCAACTTTCGGCCTGGATTCATTCCCTACTACATTTGCACTTATTAATTACAACTATATTATAGCCTTTGTTTTTTCTTAAAAAATAGTAATGATAATAATTTAAAAGATAATTTATCACAAAAAGGAAAAAATGACATATTTAGTACTATATAATTAGTATTTCTAAACTTATTTTTTTACGATATACTTTACATTATCTACAAAAACCAAGTTAATACATGTTTAAAATCGTCTTAAATTTTTGATCACATGTATTATATGGTACATTAAACGACACATGAAACTCACACGTACATTACATGTATTTTGTACTCTAATAATGTATGAAACGCGTGTTTTGCATCTTTTGAGTCACATTTTTTGCGAGCGAGTCACACGTGTCCACGGAAAGGTGAGAAATCGCTCCGTTCATGTGATCGACGAGGATGGTTCCACATGAAGCACCGTGCACACCAGGTAAGTTTAAGATGTCAATACTCAATAATCACATTATATGTCAAAATAAAGTCAAAAAATAAAAACAAAATTATAAAAGTAGAAATTAGTAAAGCAAGAAATAAAGCAAGATGTGAATAGAAATCATAAGCCAAAAAAGAAGACATACCGGTTCGAGAGCATGGCTTAAAAATGCTTCTTTTTTCACACCAAACAAAAACAAACCCCACTCAAACATACAATCATCATGAAACATTCTCTAAAAAGCAACAATCAAAATTCCAACATTTTTATCCTTTAAAAATAAATTAACTTCCACCACCTTTTAAATCCACACTCAAAATTCACCACCACATTTTCACTACAACCACCACCATGAACCACCATTACCTCCGCCGTCTTCCGCCGTCATCGCTCACCCTTATATCGTTCCTTTACATCGTCTCCGTCTCCGTGACCGCTCTTTCGTCGCAACTCGTCTCGCTACTCTCACTAAAATCATCTCTCAAAGACCCGCTCAACACATTTCAAAAATGGGAAGTATCCGAACCCGGAACACAACCCGTTTGGTGCTCATGGCCCGGTATCGAATGCGACCCGAACACAAACCAAATCACCTCACTCGACATTTCAAACAGAAACCTCTCAGGTATAATTCCTTCAGAGATCAAATACTTAACAAGCTTACGTCATCTAAACATCAGCAAAAATCAGTTCACCGGACCGTTTCCGACTGCAATTCTCGATCTCCGGTTACTTCAAACGCTCGACATCAACCATAATCTCCTGAATTCTGAATTTCCACCGGGCGTTTCGAAACTAAAGTATTTGAAATACTTTGATGCTTATAGTAACAGCTTCACCGGACCATTACCAACGGAATTCATTCGTTTGTCGTTTCTCGAGCATTTGAATCTCGGTGGCAGTTACTTCGAAGGTGAAATTCCGATAAGTTACGGCGGATTTCAAAATTTAAGGTTTCTTCACTTAGCAGGAAACGATCTTCGCGGTCCGATTCCTTCCGAATTAGGCCGATTAACGTCACTCGAGCATTTAGAAATCGGATACAATGCGTTCTCCGGTGAAATTCCGACACAATTCGCTTTGTTGTCGAATTTATCGTTTCTAGATGTTTCTAACGCAAATATTTCCGGTGAGTTTCCGGTCGGTGTTACTAACTTGACGAAACTCGAGACATTGTTGATTTTTAAAAATAATATTCACGGTGAGATTCCGAAAGATATCGGGAAATTACAATCCGTACAGATGCTGGATCTTTCGGATAATGAATTTTCCGGTACGATACCGGAGCAAATTTCATCGTTAAGAAGTTTAAAACGTTTGAGTCTCATGAATAATAAGTTCACTGGAACCATTCCTGAAGGTATCGGCGAGCTTCCGGTGCTCGAATATTTGTTCCTGTGGAACAATTCGCTCACCGGAAGCTTGCCGCAAAAACTGGGTTTAAACGCGAAGTTACAACGACTAGATGTTTCTTCTAACGAGCTCTCAGGTCCAATTCCGCCTAACTTATGCTCTGGCAACATGTTAACAAAGCTAATTCTGTTTTCGAACAAGTTTTCGGGCGAGTTACCTCGGTCTCTAGCGAAGTGTACTTCATTGTACAGGTTTCGTATTCAAAACAACAGATTGAACGGGTCGATACCTATTGGATTCGGGCGTTTAACGAACATCAGTTTCATGGAGATGAGTAATAACAGTTTCACTGGACCGTTTCCTGCTGATATTTCAAATGCGCCTAATTTACAGTACTTAAATGTATCAGGAAATTCGTTCTACGATTCCTTACCAGATAGTCTCTGGAGTTCGCCGAGTTTGCAGATATTTTCGGCGACTTTGAGTAAACTTAGAGGACGGATTCCGAAATTCGGAAGGTGTGAACACTTCTACAAGATCGAATTGGAAGGGAATGAATTGAGTGGTGACATTCCTTCGGATATTGGTCATTGTTTGAAGCTACTTTCGTTGAATTTACGTAGTAATTCGATTTCAGGCATCATTCCATCAGAGATTTCGTCTCTTCCTTCGATAACAGAAGTTGATTTATCGCATAATTTGATCACCGGTACAATCCCTTCTAGTTTCGGTAATGTTCGTACGTTAGAAGCATTCAATGTTTCGTATAATCAGCTCACTGGACCAGTGCCTTCTTTCGGAATTGCATTTTCGAGTCTGCATCCTTCGTCATTTGTCGGAAACAAAGGACTCTGTGGACGAGTCATTCATAAACCCTGCCAGATCGAACATGAGTCGGAAGCAAATCCACATCCTCCTAAAAAGACTTCTAGTGCCACCATCTGGATTATGGCGGCAGCATTTGGTGTTGGTCTATTCATTCTCGTGGCTGGAATTCGCTGCTTCCGTGTCAACTGTAAACAACGGTTCGTGGCAGAAGAAATGGAAGCCGGGCCGTGGAAACTAACGGCATTCCAACGGTTAAATTTCACGGCTGATGACGTGGCGGACAGTTTAGCGATGACAGGTAAGATTATAGGGACGGGTTCAACTGGCACCGTGTACAAGACAGAAATGCCAGGTGGTGAGGTCATAGCGGTTAAAAAGCTTCGGGGGAAGCACAAGGAGACAATCAGATTAGGAAAAGGCGTGTTGGCGGAGGTGGAAGTGCTGGGTAATGTGAGGCACAGAAATATAGTGAGATTGTTAGGGTGTTGCAGTAATAAGGAATGTACAATGCTGTTGTATGAGTACATGCCTAATGGTAGTTTAGATGATTTGTTGCATGGAAAGAATAAGTGTGACAATTTGGTTGGGGATTGGGTTACAAGGTACAAGATTGCACTAGGTGTTGCACAAGGGATATGTTACCTGCATCATGATTGTAATCCGGTGGTTGTTCATCGTGATTTGAAACCAAGTAATATTTTGTTGGACGGAGAAATGGAGGCCAGAGTGGCAGACTTTGGAGTGGCTAAGCTTATACATTGTGATGAGATGATGTCAGTTATTGCAGGCTCTTATGGCTACATTGCTCCTGGTATGTTTTTTACATTGATCTTTTAATGTTCGTAGTCTTAACGATTCACTGAATGAGCTTAGTTTTAGTGTGGATTAAAGCTTTGATCTTGAATTAGTTTAATCAATGCTAACTAATGCTGGCAAATTCTGCCCATTTGCTTCACATCTGGGCAATTCTGGGTATAATGACAAAGTTTGGGTTCTTATGGACCGGAGAAATTTTGGGAATGTGCTTAATTGGGTAAAACTCAAATCATGAATGAGTCTAAACAGGTGGCCATCATGTTATATTTTTTATATTATATAGTTAAAAAAAGTTAACTTATTTTGGGAAATATACATATTTTAGTGAATTAAAACATTTTTTATGAAATTTTCAAATAGCCCGTTTAGACCCGCACCCGATTAGACCCGTGCCCATTTTGACCCGTAGCCCATACCCGCCCAACCCGCCCATTTTGCCAGCTCTAATGCTAACTTGTTAAAACAGCTAGCT
Source organism: Pseudognaphalium luteoalbum (assembly GCA_963422505.1). Lineage (NCBI taxonomy): Eukaryota > Viridiplantae > Streptophyta > Magnoliopsida > Asterales > Asteraceae > Pseudognaphalium > Pseudognaphalium luteoalbum. The sequence continues at coordinate 91,284,815 of OY730194.1, forward strand.
TTGGCCAGTAGACTAGAGTTCATAATTTTACTTTAGGATCTAAAATTTGTGCCGATTTACAGTTCAATAAACAGTGCTTAACAGTTATGTTAAGTACAGAAGGAAAAGGGTAACTGTGCTTCTCACATTTCTAATGGGTTCACCCGATTAGACCCGCGCCCATTTTGACCCGTAGCCCATACCCGCCCGCCCATTTTGCCAGCTCTAATGCTAACTTGTTAAAACAGCTAGCTTTGGCCAGTAGACTAGAGTTCATAATTTTACTTTAGGATCTAAAATTTTTGCCGATTTACAGTTCAGTAAACAGTTTTTAACAGTTCTGTTAAGTACAGAAGGAAAAGGGTAACTGTGCTTCTCACATTTCTAATGGGTTTGGCCTTAGGCTTGTGTCACCAAAAGTAGAAAATCATGATCTTTTGACTTGAAATTTATGTGCTTAGTATTTAAATATTTCCATAGGCTCCTATAAGTCTGACATATAATTTTACCGAAATGATGTTAGCATCTATACAATCATAGTTTTAGACTTCAATTTGCTTAAACTTTAAAGTTGGGGAATGATAGGTAGTTCATTTTGACTCACTTGGGTCCATTTAAGTTTGAGTTATTCTGGTTTGCTCAGGTTGTTCACAGTTAGACAAACATAGGATCAATTAACATTGACTTGGCTCGACTTGAATACCAACACAAGTTTCCTCGGTGTAAGCTCATTGTGGTCTGTGGGCTGAGTTTAAGATTTCAAATATTCATAGTCTCCCACTATTGGTTTATTTCCTTAAAATTCAAACTTTGAGAAGGTCAATAATACAGTTGAATTCTGCAGAATATGCTTACACTTTGCAAGTGGATGAGAAAAGCGACATATACAGTTTTGGAGTGCTGTTAATGGAACTCATTAGCGGAAAGAGATCAGTGGATTCTAAATTTGGGGAGGGAAACAGTATTGTAGATTGGGTGAGGTCAAAACTCAAGAGCAAACAGGGTAAAAACGAGGTGCTCGATGAAAATGCTGGTGGTTCTTGTAGCTTAGTGAGGGAGGAAATGATGTGCGTATTGAAGATTGCAATGCTATGTACAAGTAGAAACCCGGCGGATCGGCCTTCGATGAGAGATGTGGTATCAATGTTGCAAGAAGCTAAGCCTAAGAGGAAATCACCGGACGACGCTGGCCGAATGGTTGTTAATGGTGGTGGAAAACCTTCTGCACAAAAGTCTGTTGTCTGAATGTTAATAGATGTTCTTTTTGTTCTAAGAGGTGGGAATTGGTATAGAAGTAATTCGTTCTCTATTTTTTGTGGGGTGCTGTTTGTAAAAATATGTGTTATGAGTTTGTTCATTGTAAACATGATTGAATCAAACAGTACTTTAACGCAAAATTTGGGTTGTCTTTTACAACGATTTGGCCTTTTCTATTCATATTTATATTTAGAAGAGAAAGATAAATATGTCTTTTACAATGATTTTGCCTTTTCTGTTCAGCTACTGTATAATACGGAGTATTTCAATCATAATCATTAAATTTTCATCTAAGTGACTTAAAAATATCTGCAATCATTTTGAAGTACTTCGTGTGACGCAATTAAAATCTTCCCAAATAACTTAAGGTTCAATCCTGAACATGAATGGAAGCAGTAAGCAAATAAGTGTATGTGAAAGAGAGATCGATGAGAATACTCTTGATAAAAGTTTGTAATGAAACAGTTCCAAGATATCACCTTGAATGTTGTGTGTTTGGCTCTTGTAGTCTTGTTCTTCGTTTACCAAAGACCACTTCATCATCTTCCCGCACTTCGCATCCATAAACTACCTGATCATCATATGGGACCTTAATTATGTTCATCAAGTATATTATTTCACTTTCGGTACCACTATCGTAATTCGACGTTTATTGTCCCTTCGGAAAGCTTTAGTCCAACTTCCAACCTACCATTAGTTGATGCTTCAATGCTCTTACACACGAAGGGTAAATTGAACCAATAACAGTTCTCACTGACCGGTCTTACGATCAACATCAATTATCTTATCATCAACGGGACTCGATATCATTTTTATGTATATCTTTATTTGGCGTCTTGAAGTAGCCATCTTTTAGGGTTTGTGGAAGACATTGAACAAGTAGGTTTTTGTTTTTGAGGAAATAAGAGTGTGTTTAGTTGTGAAAAAATTTTATCTCAAATTTTTTTAAAAATGAAAAGAGTTTTTGATTTCTAGAAAAGTGTTAAAAATTTAGATAATGTGTTCAAAAGTTGATGTATTTCTATTGTTAAAAGGAGGTTTTTTGGAAAATTTTAGAAAAAGGAGGAATTTGTATAAAGGAAAATTGTGGAAAACTTGGAATTATTTTTTTCCAACTCTTAGTTGTAGTATGGAAAAATGAGTTTTCTAATTTTCTTGGAAGACTTTTATGAAAAAAAAATTCATTTTGAATGGGTTTTCTTATTTTTCACTTTTCTTAGAAAATCTTTCTAAAAAAATACCTCATTTTTCTTCAACATAAATTTTCTCTCGAACTTTACATTTCAACGGTATTTTTTTGAATCAACGATTGTTAGAAGTTAAATCAATAGGTTGAATTCGTGTTTGTTTAATTCTAATCTAGATCAAAGTTTAATAAATGAATTATATTTCTTTTATCAAGCCGTGATTATCATTTTTCCTAAAAAATATAAAGAATTTACTAAATAAAGCTCTCAGGGCGCTTCTTAAGATATTCTAACAAGCTTTAGAAGTTCTATTAAATTAATAACTAACTCTCTCTCTCCTCTTAGATTTAGGTTGACCTTGAATTTTATTTAAATGTACAAATAAAATATGCATATTAATGAAAGCCCTTAAAGCTTCATTTAGCAAACCCTAAATATAATAAGTAAACAATTTGCATTATTATTATAGAAAGAAAAAAAACGAGGTGCATATCATTCAAACGTTGGGTCCCACATTTTAGGCCGTTGCCTTCAAACTCGAAAAACTGAAAAAGTCATGACTCCACTAGTCCACAAACCCAAATCATCAGACTCATAATATAATCAAAACCTAAACCTTAAAACACAAATTACACATCAAATTCTCAACATTTTGCTACACAAATGAATCAGTAAACACAGTAACAGCTATAAGTATAACCCCAGATAAACCAATCCAAAAACCCATCTCAATGTCTTCATACTCAACTGAAAATCAAAACCCAAACAGATCATCACCACTAAATATCTGGTTAAACAACGATTTAGCTCTCAATCATGCCGTTTGTACCGCCATTCGCCGTCATTCCTTACTCAAAAACACCCCTAACAAAACCCTAGCTTTTGATTTCCCCCAAATTTCAGTATCCAATGATTTCACCTCATACATTTCCGACGAATTCCTGTTACAAACCCTTTCGAAGATCCAGGAAAAATCTCAAAGGAACTCGAATTGTTTAGTTTCAAAACGATGGCTGAATCTACAGGGTCGGTTAGTACGCTCGTTAAAGGTTTTTGATTGGGATTTTTTAATTTCGGGTCGTATGTTTTTTCGATTCCCTAATTTGACACATGTTGATTTACTTCATGGAACTATGGTTTCTAATAGTAGTAGTGTTTTGATATCGGGTCATGAGTTTGGGTGTTCTCGTATAAGTCCTGATGAGTTTTTATGCGATAATAATCGTGCTTTATTATTACCTGTTGATGAAGTTGATTTTGGTTTGAAAGTATTGGCTAGTGTGTATCCGAACTTGAGGAGGCTCGTGGTTATGAACTGTAGTGAAATTGGGCTGTTGAGTGTTGCTGAAGAATGTCCGATAATGCAAGAGTTGGTTTTGCATATGTGTAATGATAATGTGTTAATTGGGATAGCGGCATTTTCGAATTTGCAGATATTAAAGATAGTTGGTGTTGTTGACGGTTTTTATAGGTCGCTAGTTAGTGATCGAGGGTTGATAATTATGGCACAAGGGTGTAAGAGGTTGGTGAAGCTCGAGCTTCAAGGATGTGAAGGTGGTTATGAAGGGATTAAAGCGATTGGTGAGTGTTGTCAAATGCTTGAAGAGTTGACTTTTTGTGATCATAGGATGGATGATGGGTGGTTGTCAGCTCTTTCTTATTGTGAGAATTTGAAAACTTTGAAGTTCATTTCGTGCAAGGGGATTGATCGAAATTGTGAATTGGATGAGCATTTAGGTGTTTGCTTGTCGCTCGAAAGATTGCAGTTGGAGAGGTGTCAGTTAAGAGATAAACAAAGTGTAAGGGCCTTGTTTCTTGTATGTCAAACTGTTGGGGAAGTTGTTTTCAAGAATTGTTGGGGATTAAATGATGCCATGTTCTTTAATGCAAGTGTGTGCAGGTATAGTTTCATTATCTTTTTTGTTCATACATTGTTGTTGCCAGAAAATTTAGACTCTACTTGAAGTGAGGTTTTTTAATGATTTGGTTCGGACTTGGGAGTGTAAGTCTCTTGGCAGGTTAGTGAGTGAGCCTGCAATTTGCCATATGAAAACATATAATTATGATAGCCTCTTTTAGCTTACACGGCCCCGTAAATTATGTTTGTGCAGCTGATAATATCTTATTTACTATGAGTAATTCTATATGATAACTGTTTTAGTCTTGTGGTAAATATGAAGAGTGGGGTTCTGGGTAGGTTAGGTAACTGGTCAATACGATTTCAAGTTCAAATGAGTCACTAATCAGTACGAGTTGATATGGGTCACTTCTCAGTACAAGTTGAAATGGGTCAGTTCTCATTATGGGTCAATATGGGTAGCCCTTGAGATGGGTTGAGCTGGGCAATATATTATACTTCATTATTATACGGTAAAAGAATAAGAAATGATCAATCCATTACATATGATTACAAAAACATTTTTATTACATTATTCATATAAGTTACCGAATCAAAATGATGGAGATGGTTGTATGCATTGAAAATAGAACTAGGGAAACGTTCAACCTGTATGACTAGTTCCCCATTTAGCTAAGTCGATAAGTTTGACCTATTTGCCCCGTTTGAGATTAAACATAACATAAATCGACCCACTCACAAATATATGGGTTGAAATTGGGACCTATATCTTAATTGAATAGTTCAATGAACTAACCATGCTTCCCCTTATTCCTTGCTTAGTAAAAAACATAACATTACCCAATACCGTCTTCGACGGTGTATGGGGGAGGTGAGATGTAGACAACCTTACCCCTACCATATGTAGAGAGGCTGCTTCCAGAAATGGACCTCCGGCCTGCTGGGGGTGAGAATCGAACCCTTGACCTTAATCGAACCCTTCTCCTTATTCCTTACTTAGTAAACTTCATCTTAAATGGCCATGACCCACAATATATCTAGGCTTAGGCTATGTGGAACAACTGAAATAAAACTTGTGACTTCTAGGATAACAACGTTGATAACTTGTTTTTTCAAATGGACATTTCAGCATGTTTATAGGTCTTGTATATGTTGCAAGGGATAACAAGGATGCGAGGGTTATAAGTTGTCAAGATCCAATAAATAGTAATGGGACCCACAAATTTGAAAACAAATGACATTGCATCTAACTTCAAGTTTGATCACAGGAGGCTGAAATTCTTCTCCGTAGAAGGATGCTCAAGGTTAACAACACAAGGTCTTGAGACTGTGGTTCTTTCATTGAAGGAGCTTGAAAGCCTTAAAGTGATTTCCTGTAAAAACATAAAGGATAACGAAGTAACTCCTCTGTTGTCTGCCTTATTTTCTGATCTTAAATACTTTAGATGGTGGCCAGGTAACACGTCTCTTCTGTCAACAAAACTCTCGTTTTCTGACATGGGAAAACGAAGGGGTAAATTTTTCAAGAAGTTTTAGATTAAAAGGTTTGAAACTGTGGAATTTGAACATCTGTACTATCTAGCAATGTTAGCTTCTGCTTAATTATTGTATAAATATTTCTACAAGTTTCAAATTTGAAGATCTAAACCCAGGAATTTGATGTTTCTCAAGAAGAAATTCAAGCTTCCGGTTTTGATGAACTCTCCTAAAAGTTACTATGAACATTTGAAACTAGGAATTTGAAGTGCTATAGAGTGGAACAATTCAAGTGCTATATAGCACATGTCTTGTATATATATGCTTGGTAATATACATCTATCACCATATTCTTTCTAATAATAGTAATGCTTTGTTATTACAAATCATGCTAGATTAGCTTCTTAAATATGCATAGTTTGGAGTGAGACTTTGTAATTTATAGTATGATATCTATCTGTAAGTTATTTTTTTTTAAATAGTGAAATATAGCCTTCTTTTATGTTCCAGCTGCCGATTTGTCTCCAAATATTACGTGTTCTCTTTCTGTGTTAGCAAACCATAGCATTCATAGTAAAAGATTTGGTCAGATATCACTTAACCTATTACCTATTCCTGTTGATTTTTTTTTTTTTTTTTACCATTCATGCTGATGGGTTTTTGTTTTCTCTATTTGGAAGTTCATCAAGCTACTCAAGAGTAAATAAGAGATTATGAGACAAAGTTAAATTATGCCGAATATAATGTCACATTTTGAGCCTGCTAGGCTAATGGTGTCATACTTACCAGCCATTGTGAAAATTGTGGTTCTTGTTACCTTAAAGGTGCGTGAAAACATGTGTTCTGGACTTCCGTTGTCTAAGTTGTATACAATGACTACTGATATGCGGCTTTTAGTAATGGCTTGGTAACTTTCCAAATACTGAGACAAGCTATGTAATCCTAATTGCTTAAATGACTTACACGGTTTGAGTATTTGAGTCTAGTTGCACATATGATATAGATGGTTAAAAGTTATTGTAGTTATAATGTTAGATTTAATCTTGCAAGGCTGATGGCTTGTAAACATCGACAATTGTGTATGACTGAATAATTACAGTGCGCTTCAAACTTTGTGTTATGCAGTAGTTATAATGTTGGAACTCAACCTATTGTCAGTTTGTCCTCTAGTTTTTTCAATTTCATACTCAAAGAAGAGTGGTCGATAGTAAATAACATTATTCATCTGTCTATTACCTCTAAAGAAACGTTGAAAACTTTGAAAACAATGTTGAGAAGATGGATGAAACATTGTCAAAAAAGAAACAAATAGATACTTGAGGGGATTACGGAGGATTTTAGGAGATTGAGATTCTCATTTTAAGAATCTCAATCCTTTGTAAATTGATAAGCCTTGTTTGGCATGAAAGTTAAAAGAAAGATTCTTTAAAAAAGAATCCCCTAAGTTAGAAGCTAGTTAAACTAGCTTATTTAGAGAATCCCATCCCCTATTTAGGGTGTGTTTGGCAAAATTAGCTGGAGATGGAGATGGAGATGAAATTTAGAAGCTGGAGATGAAGCTTTTATTTGATGCGGGAGTTGGAGCTTTTATTTTTGAATAAGTATTTGACAAATTAATTGATGTAAAATGACATAAAATGACATAAAATGACATCATATATTGTAACTTTAAAATTTGAATAATTAGTTCTCATTGACCACGAAGCCGAATTCAGGCCTCTTGACTAATAAGAAAAAACTAGCCTATTAAATCTATAGAAATTTCTTGAAAATATGGCAAGATAAGGTGAAATGAGTGGCGGAAGATGACAAGAACTCGAAATTCTTTCATCGAATGATTAACAACAAAATAAATCAGGTGTTTCATGGTCACAGTACGCGATGAGATAAACTTTATGTGGATCGATTATAATGTATAATGATTATTTTAAATCAAACTAGATCATAACCCGTAAAATTTACGGGCTAGTTATTTTTTCTAGTAAAAAATATTTAGCGTTAAAAAATTATGTTAAATAAAATCATAATTCATAAATTACTTAAATAATTTTATTTGTGAATTATAGAAATCTTATAATATAGAAAAATGCAATATGTTATACACTTTTAATATCAAAAAGGGAGTTGGTACATATTAATGTTATTTTTGAAGTTAAATAACTAATCGTTACTATATTTTAAAATGAGTTATTCAAACCAAGAACAAATTTTATAATTTTAATTAAAAAAGTCTAAAATGTCAAGGATAACTAAATGATTCAATTCTCGTGTGAATTTCGTGGCCTTGCAACCTATTCTCACAGCCTGAAGCCTATCGAAGTAGTACGATATTTCAAGTCGTGCCAACGTAGATTGTTGAGTAGTCAAAAGTGCATGAATTCCTTTTAATGTATTTATCTCGAAGAGAATCAGCCTACACATGTGATACTTCATATCATACAACATTCAGTCTAAGTTTTGAATATAAATGACACTATTTAAGTAACTAAAATAAATAAGCAATAACATAGTTTATGAAAAAATAAACAAATTTATTAGTCTAATTAACTAAGTTATGTAATACCTGATGTAGGTAATCCTCTATCACTACTAATTTATCCATAACCTTAGACATTTAAGATATTTAAGTGGACACATTTGATGAATTGGTGGAGGAAGTCATTGCACCAATAATCATTGATTCTGTTAAAAAATGTTGCAATCTTAATAGTTACTTTCTCTATCAGAAAATGTATTTTTTCCAACTGTTTTTCAGTAGTTTCTACTTGAATCTCAATTAGCTGATACAAAAATTAAATTAAATAATAATATAGCACACTGTACCCTATTACTCAGTGACAAACACTATGTGTTTAATAAATAAGGAATGTCAAAAAAGTTTAAAACGGTTACAAAATTATAATTAATTTTATTCGAAATTGAGAAAAAATGATCCAATAAGGAAATAATAAGTAGAAAATATAATTGATAATGAAACTAATGAAATATCGTATCTTTATTACTTTTGATGGATGGAACCTCCCAATCCACATAATACAACCTTCAGCAAGTGATGTCCACATTCCATATATGATATGAAAAACATCACCTTTAGCAACTAATCTTTTGATTGTAAACATTTCACATAACTTTGAATGTTGTTTTTTCAAGGAGTGGTTAAATTAGACTGATCGTATGTCCCGATTAAGTCGTCTATATAAAATGTTCTTTTAACCGACGATCAAAACTGGTGGAAAATTCTAATGACATTGTTTAGTAGACACATGACAACATAGCACTATTAATTATAAATTTGTAAAACTATGAAAACAACACTTTTAATGAAAAATTTATTAATGATACAATGTTGATTATTTTTACTTTATAGGTTTCATCAGAAGTGTGATACGTAACACTATATAGATTTAGTATGATGAAAACAAGATACTTAATTTGGAACGAAGGAAGTATACCGTCATAATTATGAGGTCGATCTGGTTCAATATTTATATTCATCAAATTACCCTACAAAAATTTACCCCAAAGAAACTATTCTAATGGTACAAAAATTCAGAAATTTACATTCTTTCATTCTTCATGGACCACTCTCTTAAGTTGCTCAAATTTTACTTGATTTTGTTCCAGATGATTATGATATTTCTAAAGATTTTTTTAAAAAACACAGGTACAATTTTACAACATCAACAACTTATAATAAGATGGATAATAATTAAGCATATTAAACAAAGTTGGAGTTTTTATAATCCATATTATTAAAAACATATATAACAATAAAATGTAAATCAATAGAAGTGGAATGACTAAATATTCAAATAGGTTACCGATTTTCCAAATTGCACCTCTTCACAGCTTTTAAGTACCTGTGCACACCTCTTTTTTTCTTTTATATATGACGCGCCCGAATTAGTCGGTCCGAAAGCTCACCTTTTCACGGGTGAACCGTCCTTGTCGTCAGAGGACTGGACCGACCAAAACTAGGCATTAGTGGTCGATAAATTTATAAGCGTGGGGCCTATGTATACCTAGTTACTATGGGGGTATAGCCGCAAGGATGACCTATGGTCGTTCTATGAGTCAGTGTATTATGGATCGTGGACGAAAGAGACGTACTATCTATCTAGTGAGGGTTTTAAAGAGTAGTTGGGGGTTTGTTTTTGGGTTTTTATACTTAGGCAGAAAATTTAAATAAAGCAAATAAAATATAAGTAGATAGCAGATGATCTAGAGGGGGTGTTTGCTATGATTTCGGTAGCCTATTGGTTGGAATGATGTATGAGTTATGAAAACGTTTTCTAAAGGTTTGTACTTCACTTATTTCAGGTATCTGTGGAGTAAGCACTAGTCCCCTACTGATAGAGTTCTCGATCAGTATGTCACTGAGTGACTAGGCTATCCTGATTCTGATCGGAGTAGTTTATCCAGCCCACAACACTAACCGATGAAGGTATAGTGACCCTTATCTGGGATGAATCCCTTGGTGCATGAATAAGGCGACAAATCAACTCGATGTCCGACCTTTCTTAACCCCACAACAATACCTTAATCTAAGTAAAACATTTAAGTATAGGATTATAAGTTGTGCTTGATTACTTTCTATCGATGGGTTGGTGAGTCTAGGGGGTAAATTATTACTTAGTGATTTAACCGTTAATCCACAAAGCTTAGTAACTGCGGCTTTTCCTCGGCTTCCACGTGTTGACTACACCAGAGGTGTTTTTGACGCTATACCAAGTAATCAGCCGACTTACGGTACCTTACGTTGCTTCATAAAGGCTAACCCAGACTACTTAACTAAGTTGGTATTTAAAGCATAATATTATCCATCTATGATATAAACCAACCATTACTTTTAATTCCCAATAAATGCCTAACTTATCAACAGTGTAATATTTACGTTCAGTTTAGAAACCTTATTTCCACAGTTACATTGTACTTTGCGTTCAGATGAGAAAGAAGTATTTCCACGGTTCTGGTGTACTTAGTGTTCAGTTTAGAAAACCTTATTTCTATAGTCGTAGTGTATATAACGTTCAATTAAGAAAGCAGTATTTCCACGGCGACGATGTACTTAGTGTTCATTTAGAAAGATATGTTTACACTATTCATAAATCAGACCATGTTCATATTTGACACAGATAACTAAGTACCTTTGGATAGGGTTCGTGACGTCCTATCATTAAGGTCGTAATCACGTTTACTGGTTGAAAGGCGTTTAGTTTACGAGGTTTAAAATCATAGATAGAAAGTAAGTCAAAGCACTAAGTTTTCATAACATCATTCCAATCAATTACGACTAACTACGTCATAGCAAACACACAATATTACTACTCGCAAATCATGGTAATCAATCCTAAATCTAGCATGATAACAATAATAACAATCATCATAATAAATAGATAAAGGATAGATATAACCGTAATAATAGCGTAGCTGAAATACAACTTGAACGTTACACCAGCGGAGCTCCTAGTATGCGCCAAACGATATTACAATATTGCCCCTCTATTAGCTCGATACTAACTAACCAATAATCTAACTACTAAATATAACCTAATCAAGAGAGAGAGAAGGGAGATAAAGTATGTTGAATATTCTTGGATGTGTTGTTGTGTAGTATGTTAAAATGAGAACTTGAGCTTAGTATTTATAGGCAACGTACAACCGTATCCGTAGACCGTATCTTGAACCTCAAATACACAACCGTATCGCACAAACGTATTAAAATCTGTTTTTTATCACCCAAATGCACACATACGGCTGTCCTGGAGCAAATACGGCTGGACACAGACCGTATACGGTCTACAATGGCCGTATACGGCCTGTGCCCAACCTATACGGTCTGGGTCAGCCGTATACGGCTGTGGTCAGCTGTATCCTGGCACTTCGGTTCTTTGTTTCTTCGTTTGGTCGTATCTTCTTCGTCGTTTATCCGTTTTGAGCGATTCTTGTGTCCACGCGTTCGTAATTTCCTAACAAAGAAAATGACATAAGTTAGAGGTCATAACTCGGAGTGTAGCTCAAGAAGCAATGAAATGAGTGAACGGAAGATTCATTGATCGTTTGTGCTCCGTTTTGCTCATTTTTAGGTTGTTTTTGCCGATTCTTGAAACATCATCTATATTTTAGCCATCATGATGAAATGTGATAGATATTTATATATTTTAAATGTTTTCATCAATATTTGTGCTAAAAAGGTGATATAATGACATACAAAAACATGACTTTTTGCGTGTCATCAAATATCCCACACTTAGAGTTTGCTTGTCCTTAAGCAAAACTCAAAATTCTCACTTGCTTTTATATGAAAATATTTTGAAAGCTCGGTTTTTGGGAGAATCAAAACATATTAAGAATAACCACTTTCATATATAAGCAACATATCCTGAAAAGTAAGAGAGAATAAGGTATTCGTTTCAGAAGCACAAAATGATACTCTTAGACATGCTTTCAATTCTCGCGATCTTTGAATATACATGACTAGGCGATCTCACCAGGTGGTCACTCAATTCACTCAGAAGTATTTCGGGTTTCCTATCAATCTAATCAAATGAAATCGCTCATAAACCAGTCATGCGACATCCATCGTCATAGGCTTGCTCGAGAATCAGATCTCCACCACTTAGGTGAGGACGGTGCTAGTCATCTCAGGACATTCAAAAATGGGTTGTAATGGTTGGTGAAGGTTTTAAGTGGTATGGATAAGTGGGAATTTATGGTTTGAAATGGGTTTTGCTTATCTTAGGATCTTTAAACTTTTTGAAAAACATTATTTAGACAACCTTTTTAATGAAAACGGAAACGGATAATGGTAAGGGAAGAAGATAGCTATTTTGACTTCTATCATTTTGAAAACACACGGAGGAATTTATCACTTTTTAGGAGTAGGAGTTTTTGAAAGATTTGAAGCACTTATCTTTATTCAATTTTTCTTTTCTTTTCTTCTATTTCTATTTTTGGGCTTTTCTAAGTATTTTATTTTGTTTCTTTCTTTTTTCCCTTTTTGAAATCCTTTCTTTATTTCATATTTTTCATTCTTTTGATGACTTTGCATTTACTTGGTGCCAATTTTTTGCACCATATACTCTCAATTTTTTGATTTTTATCAAGGGAACGCACACGAGAGGTTTTGAGTAAATACCAGTATTTGTGATTTGGAGCGAAAGCAAAAGGATATCTAAATATCATTTTCCATAAGTTTAAAATTTCTAAGATAAGATTTTGGTGGGTATTGGAGTGAGTGGGTTAAAATTTAGGGTTTTGAAAGAAACGAATAGGCTAAGACTCAACAGGATTTTCTAGGCGGATCATCAACACTAAAGATGAGTCTTGGAAGGGTTTTGGTCTTTAAAAGATATGAAAAAGGGGATAAATCCTAAGGAATGTCAAAGTCATCTAACTGCACCTATACCGCGTACGGTACTCTACCAATGTGGTCTCGAAGTGCATACCAGGAGCAAGTTCTAATTCCGGATGCATGCATCGGCACACTCAAACAAACGAATAGTGAAGCATTAAAGATGAATGCTTATGATAGGCTCAAGATACCTCACTGCAAGTTTTGGGTTTGTTTGTGCCTAGCCATGCGATGCCCCTCTTAGATTATTATTTTAGGCTTAAGAAATTCCTAACTTATTTACTCTTAATTTTCAAAATACCTTACTCATATATGAAAATGCTTCCTCTCAAGATGTTTTAATTCTAAAATTTTGAAAATTTTTAAGCAAAAGTAAGTTTTTATGAAAATTAAGCCAACTAAATGAGTGGCATATCCACTGTCGAAGTTAGGCTTGTGAATTTGGAAAAACATAACTAACTGAATGAGTGGCGTATCCACTGTCGAAGTTAGGCTTGTGAATTTGAGAAACATTTTCTGAATTTGCCTTTTGGAAATAAGAATCTAACCTAAGGTATTCTATACCGTTATCCCACACTTATAGGAACATTGTCCCTAATGTTCTCTTGAGTTGGAATTTGAGTAAAATCCTACACTTAGAGTTTGAACATATCGAAAAATGTTTCTTAAGTGTTCGTTTGGGCTGGAATCCCATGCGTAGTGATAAGCTTAGGTTATGGTATAGACTACTTTTATGATAAATTAAAACTAAAGATCATATCACAACAAGAATAAGAACGAGAAAACTCCCCTATCGAAGTGATGGTGGAAGGTTGAAATTCTGAAGATATACTGACTCTGAAGAAGATCTTGCCATGAATCTTTTTTGCCGTTAGCTCCATGAAGCTCTTTTGGATTTTAGGAGGCGAAGCTTATTAACAACGGCTTTATTCTTCATTCTTATAAATTCTTTCACTCTCTTGTGAAGATATCTCGTAAGTGTGAACACGTTGGATATACTTTTTACCGACTTCTTATTGCAGCTTTTTATCAAAAGAGTGCCTTAATCCGAGAAAGGGAAAGATGTTTGCTAATACAAAGCAATTTTAAGTCATGTGTTTTTAAACGAGTTCGAGCATAATGCGTGAAAGTAGCACGAAAGTACCTCAAATGCTCGAAACACATGGCTTGAGATTTTTAGAAAATGTTTCCTATTTTCTGGATTAGGCGGTAAAAGCTGAAGTGGTGTTTTGAAAGTATTTGTATATCCAAGTGTGAAAGGTGGTCAGAGATATATCACTTGGAATTTAAAAACTAATACTACTAATACTAAGGATACTTTATTTCACGGGTTGCCTCCCGAGAAGTGCTTCTATTTAAAGTCGAGGGCTCGATTTTTCCTCTGGATCAGCCAAATGAGTGATCCACCAGGGCTAGAGATGCTGAATGGTGGTGCTTGGGGTTTTGTGGGTAGAATCTCATGAAGTGATGTGCGATGACTTCTGTGATGTTCGGGATTCTCGTCACATGGAGAGGATAGCTACTGAAATGCTCCTCAGTAGTCCTTTGCAAGTATAGAAGGTCCCATGTAGCATCGTGAACCGCTTTGGAGATTGGTCTATCAGGGTTTACAAGGTAAGCTCCATCGTGCTCGATCGTCTCACGCTTAGGTCGGTCCATCCGTAAGGAGTCCATGAATCTGAAGAAGCGTAGGTGGATGTCTTCGTGAGTGACATTGCTAGTGCTCCTCCCTAGCTCTTCAATGGATCTAAAGATGCCTTGGATCAGCTGCTTCTGATGGTCGGTGTACATGAGGTCTGGTTTTAGGAAGATGTTAATCATCCTATTATAAACCTCACGCAACCCGTCGTGGAATTGCTGCCGGGGCTGCTCCCAGAGGATAGAACCAAAAATGTCTTTAAGCCTTTCAGAGACAAAATCTGCAGTGTTGACCATCAAACCTTCTGGAATAGAGGAAGGAATGGTCCGTGATCTTTCATCTGAACTTATATGCTCTAGCTTCTCGACGATTATGTGGGCGTGATGCTCGATAGTGCAACTGATGTAGAACCGATGTGGAGGACTCGTCGATATGGTCATTATCGGCCATGGAATCCAGTAGTCCTTTGAGATCACTCATTAGCTGAACATCTATCTTGTCTTCGGGGTTCCCAGTGGCATAATCCATATGGTGTCTGAAAGATCGGAGAAAATCCAATTGCTGGCGTGAATATGGAAATGCGAACCTGATAAATGCTTGATATACCCTTCCATATGTGATCTTTTGGTCTTCATAGAATTCCAGCTCATTTGGAGAAGGCTCATCTTTTTCTGGTGATTCTCCTGCAAGATCGTTGGCGAAGGCATTGCTGCGGCTAACTAGATGTTGAGGACTCCGAGAGTTGGTGGCGCGAAAGATCTCATATTCAGTTTCAATGTCCTCTATTATGTCCCTTTGACGTGGTGTGTACTCAATGGTAGAGTCTCTTATAATGGCTATTAGGGTTCGGAAATCCCCCTCGTGCTCTTCAATAACATTAAGCATTTCTTCTGGATCATAGACGATTAGGATTTCGATATTTCTGAGAGTAGGAGGGGGAATGATATCGAGAGTAGGAGTTAGGCGAAGATGAATAGAGCGGGTATCGATCGGGACATCAATTAAAATGATATCGTCTTCCTCACTCTCAGTCGCTGAAGTTTCAGTCTCTAGAGAGTCTGGAAACTCAACAACGTCAGGAAGTGGTTGAGACTCGTCGGTGATCTGAGATACCGGCTGAGAAGAGTCCACCTCAATATCTCTCTCGTTCTGGGAATCAGAATCATGACTTGATCCAGATGTACCTCCAAGCTCGAAATGGGTTCGAGGATCGGATGAGTCAAGGGTTGGAATCCCTTGAGGAGGTATATGTGGCTTGAGTCGAGACTCATCATCCAGAGAGTGGTCAATCAATGGTTCCTCTAAGTTATTTTCCGACAGAGGGATAAAACTTAGAGTATAATCTATCTGCATGATCTCTGCAGTCGGAGGGTGTGCCTTAGGAAGGTGTGGTGGTGTGGCTTCATCTTCTTCTGTCTCTTCCTCTTCTATTTCTTCTTCTATCTCTTCATCTTCCTCCATCTCTTCTTCCTCAGTGTCGGAGGTAATCGTAATGGGTTCTTCAGACATCGGGGCGTTTGGTTCAGAATCATCATCTGGGGTAACTCTTCCTGTCGATATCGCACATATCTCCGCATTCTCTGTGATATCTTGATCAGCTTGATCGATCTTGAAGGTGATAGTCTCTCCATGAGATCTAAGACTGATAGTCTGAGAATAGACGTCAATGATAGTGCGTGCGGTGTTCAAGAATGGTCTACCTAGGATAATAGGGATATAGACATCTTCCTGAATATCCATCACAACAAAGTCTATGGGATATAGGAACTTATCCACTTGAACCATGATGTTCTCATCTATTCCTTTAGGATGTCTAATGGATTGGTCAGCTAGCTGGACACTCATTTTAGTAGGTTTAAGGGGTCCTAATTCCAGTCTAGTGTAAAGCGAATAGGGCATCAGGTTGATACTGGCTCCTAGATCGGCTAGAGAGTGTATCATGCCCGAGTGATAGATTGAACAGGGGAGGGTAAAACATCCTGTATCTCCTAGTTTCTCAGGTATAGAGTTCTTAATAATAAGTGAACATTCCGCGTTGAGTGGGACATTGGGTACTTCGGGTACCTTATCCTTGGTCGACAAGAGTTTTAGGATGAACTTTGAACTGGAAGGGGTTCTGGACACGGTATCCATGAACTTTCCATCGAGTCAGAAGTCGTTAACCTTATAGGCTTTCTTAAGACGGTCAGGAAACGGAATTCGTACTTCCCTTTGAGGTGTAGGGATAGACGTAGGCTCGACTGTCGGTGGGACAAGAGTATCTTCATTCACCGGAGAAGGATTGGAAGGTTGGCTCGGTGCCACCTTCTTGTCTGTAGTACTCATCTGTTTTGCTTTTTCTACGTGTGGGTTTTGTACCGTGTTACTAGGGAGATTACCCTTAGGCCTAGAATCAAGACGTTGGGCTAGCTGTCCTATCTGGGTCTCAAGATTTTTGAGAACGGCCAGTTGGTTCCTAATGAATAGGTCGGTTTGGTCCTGCCTAGCGCTGGTATTTTGATTAATTTGGTGCTGGCCTTGGATGAACTTAGTGAGGGTATCATCCGTACTAGTAATAGGCACAATGGTCTTAGTGGGCTCAGTCGGTTGAGCTGTGTCGGGTGCAGTCAATGACAGTGGTTGGTTATAGGTGAGTTGGGGTTGTTGTTGGTAAGATGGGTACCTTGGTTGGTAGTTAGGTTAGAAAGGTGGTTGGTTCCTAGGTGGGTATTGGTTGCCTCTAGTCCTAGGGGGAGAGGTTTGAGCGAAACCAGGCGGATTCTGTGGGCTAGCTGGGAATTGAGCGTAGTAAACCGTTCCGTCAGCAGGGTCTTCGTACTCAACCTGATAACTCTCCGTGTGCAGGTTGGCACAGTTCTGGCATACATGAACTTGGTGGGCGTGCTGGGATGGTTTCTTCATTTCGTCGATCTGCTTTATCAGGTGTTCGATCTTCTCTGTCAAGGACTTGATAGCTTCGGTCTGGAATGGGTTTGGTGCAGCAAGCAGTGCTGATGAGGAATGCTCACCAGAATTCCAGTCGTGATGGTGCATCGTCATATTTTCGATCAAGTTCCAAGCTTCTTCATCCGTGAGTTGCATGAAGTTGCCTTGAGCAGCGGCGTCAAGGGTGGTGCGATGGTTTGGAGCAAGACTGTTGTAAAACGTGCACAGCTGGATGGTTTTCTCAATCAGGTGGTTAGGGCATTTGTTCAACAGACTCTTGTATCTCTCCCATGCTGTGTAGATAGACTCGTCATGAGCTTGGTGAAAGTTCATGATGTCATTCTTGTATTTGGTTTTCTTAGCCGGAGGAAAGTACTTAGTTAGGAACTTTGTAGCCATATCCGTCCAGGAGGTGATAGAGCCGGTCTCTAATCCCTCAAACCAAGTCAAAGCATGGTGAGTAAGCGAATAGGGAAATAGGTATAGACGGACTATGTCCTGATCAACCCCGTTCTGCTTGTAAGAGTTGGTGGTATGAATGAATCGGTTAATGTGGGCGTTGGGATTGTCATGGGGTAATCCATGGAATTGGCAGAATTCCTTGATTAACTGAACGATATGATGTTTAAGCTCGAAGGATGCGCTGTTTATAATAAGATAGCTGATGGGTCCACCTCGACCTTCGATTGATGGTTTGGTGATGTCGGCGAGCGTGACACGAGCAGCCATCGGTTACGGTAGCATTTCTCCTTGCGGATCGTTCGGATGATCATCTCAGGATCAGGTATGAAAGTGAGAGGTTCAAATCCGGATGATCAGGTCAAATATCGTTGAGTGTTGTGGGAAGGAAATTTCGGTTGGAACAAGTGAAAAGGAAAACTAAACTACGGGCTACTAGAAAGAAAAGTTCATTTGGAACGTCTTCAGATCTTAAGACTGGCTCCTCGGCAGTGGCGCCAAAAGACTTGACGCGCCCGAATTAGTCGGTCCGAAAGCTCACCTTTTCACGGGTGAACCGTCCTTGTCGTCAGAGGACTGGACCGACCAAAACTAGGCATTAGTGGTCGATAAATTTATAAGCGCGGGGCATATGTATACCTAGTTACTATGGGGGTATAGCCGCAAGGATGACCTATGGTCGTTCTATGAGTCAGTGTATTATGGATCTTATGATTGGAAAACTCAGTCAGAGGAAGCTTTGATGGCTGAGATTGACGATCAAGAGATTGAAGCTGAGTCATTATCCTATATGCCCACTGATCCAGCTTTTGAAGTAAAGGTGCCTGAGACTCCTGTTAAAGCTAATGTTGATGATGTATTAGACTTGGGTTCAACTGAAGATTTGGATCCCGTAGATTTTGTAGCTAAGATGGCTGAACTGCAAACTGATAAAAAACGGGTATGCCTAGATCTTTTCTCTCTTGTTGATCTGTGTCAGTTAGTTTCCAGTTTACAGTCCCAAGTTTGTGCTTATGCAGATTCCTATAAGACTTTGACTGAAACTAATAATACCCTGTCATCTCAACTTAGCACACTTAGTAAATCCAGTGAGGCTGTAAGATCTGAACTTGACCTAGCTAAGTTAGATATATGTAGGTTAAGTGATGATAAACAAGCCTTAATGGATAAGATTAAGGCAGATGCGGCTGACAAGACAGCTTTTAGAGATACTGTGAATGAGAAATTAATTATCATAGACGGTCTCTATATGAACATAAATGATTTGAATCTGTCCATTGCTAATAAGGATAAGGAGTTAGCTGATTGCAAAAAAAAACTTGTAGCTCAGAATCGTAAGCTTGAGAGCTATAGAACATCTGAAATGGATAAAATGTTAGGTGCTCAGCGTAGTGTGAAGGATATGTCTGGTTTAGGATATAATGATATGCCTCACCCATTCAATTCAAATTACACTAAAACTCCTGTAGATATTGAAATGGCGGATGTTAACCCTGAGACGAAGGAAACTAATAAACCGGATAAGTTAGAGGCACAGAAGAGTGTTATTAAGAACCCTTCATCTGATGATAGTAAGAAAATTCCTCACACCAAAGTACATTTTGTACCGGGTGGAGTAATTAATGATACTTAGATTAATGAAGTGGTTAATAAAGAACATGTCATTGAACCTTTAGTGCCTAAAACTCCGGTAGCGGATGCAAAAGTTAGTAAGTCACGTAAACAGATGTCTTGCTTCAAGTGTCACCAAAAAGGACACGTAGCTTCTTGTTGCCCAAATAAGAAGCTGGAAGCATCACATAAGTTAGTGAATACTGAAAAGACACAACTATTTCTAGTTCGATTGTAGATAGGTTAGGCTCCAAACCGGGATTAGGAAGCAAACCTGTAAACATTCTGAAAAGATATGGTAATCATAGTGTCTCTCCACCTAAACCTAAAAGGGCTTATACTCTAAACGAAAATATTTTCAATAAACCAAGAGATAAGACACCTTCGAGGTTTAGGACCCCAAGTAGAAACCATAGTCAATTTGAGAATGGTTCTACTTCGAGTGCACAGGGAACTAAGTTTGTGCCTAGGAAGTTTTCTACTCACTCTCCTCATAGGCCCAAGACATAGATCATCAACAATCTCAAACTTCTGTGAAGGTTACCAAGACTCCCGATGGGAATAGTTATGGTTACTTTAAGGAGGTTCAGATTGTAGATGACCAGGGACAAACCAAGACCGTAATGGCTTGGGTCCCTCTTGATAACTAACTGTGTACAACTTGTTATGTGTAGGAGCAGACTGTGAACAAGGACAGCTGGTGGTATGTAGACAGTGGATGCTCAAGACACATGACAGGTGAAAGAAGTCTACTGAAGGACTTCAGAGAAGGTTTCAAGCAAAAAGTAAATTTTGCAGGAGACAAAGGAGGAGTAATTACTGGGAAAGGAAAAGTTTCAAATGGAACTTTAACTCTAGAGGATGTGAATTATGTTGAAGAACTAACTCATAACCTAGTGAGTGTTTCCCAAGTCTGCGATAAAGGTCATCCAGTTCATTTTAATGAAAAGGAGGCTTTAGTCCTGAAGCCAGGCTTCACAATTCCTGAAGAATGGATATTGATGAGGGCACCAAGGAAGAAGGACATCTATGCTATAAACATGGGTGTTCCTAATTCTTCAATGGTATCTACATGTTTATTATCCAAGGCTTCGGAAGCAGACGCGCTACTATGGCATAGGAGAATGGCACACCTAAACTGGAGAAAAATGAACTACATAACCAAAAATGGTTTAGTTTTGGGTGTACCGCAAAAACGTTTCGAGTCTGAGGATAAGTGTGTTCCTTGTATGAAAGGAAAGCAGCATAAGAAACCACACCGATCTGAGACTGAAAACTCAATCTCCTCTCCATTTGATTTGCTACATATGGATCTCTTCGGCCCAATAAGCAAAAGAAGCATAGGTGGCAAATGGTATTGTCTAGTTGTCACAGATGACTACTCTAGATTCTCGTGGGTATTTTTCTTAGGATCTAAGGATGAAACTCCAGGTATTCTAATTGAGTTTTTAGATCAAATTGAAAATGTATACAAAACGAGAGTTAAGCGTATTCGTAGTGATAACGGAACAGAGTTCAAGAATTCAACGTTAGATATCTATTGCTTAAGCAAAGGGATAATTCATCAATTCAGTGCACCATATGAACCTCAACAGAATGGTGTGGCTGAAAGGAAGAACAGAACGTTGATTGAAGCTGCTAGAACAATGCTTGCAGATTCAAAGCTTCCGGTCATCTTTTGGGCAGAAGCAGTGAATACAGCATGTCATGTTCTGAATAAAGTTCTTACGGTTAAAAAGCATAATAAGACTTGTTATGAGCTTTTGAACAATAAGAAACCAAACTTAAAAGGATTTGAACCCTTTGGAGTTGCTTGTACAATATTGAAAACTGGGAATCAAGCTAAATTTGGTGAGAAGGCTGACGAAGGATTTTTCTTGGGTTATATGCCTAATTCTCCAAATAAAAGGGTTTTCAATAAGGTCACTAGTCGTCTGGAGATAGTTTATAACATTGAAGTTACGAGCTATGTACCTGCTGTGCATAAGGGATTAGATTGGCAATTTGGCTATTCAGATCTCTTTCAGTCATTTATGGTTCCCATAAGTGACTTTGTCAGTGATTCAGAGATCTCTCAGCACTTATTGAATGAAGAATTGGACAATGGTCTGTCTTCAACATCGAGTGTTCCGAAATCTGGAATCAGGACATCAGATGACTCAAATGAAGCTTCTTCAAGTGGGTCTCGACAATTTTCAAAGGATAAGTATCAAGAAACAGAAGATTCTGAAAAGGATCTTCAAACAACGTTTGATGATGTGCTTACTTCTTTGAACCATTTAAAGATCTCTTCAGAAAATTCAGAAGAAATGACTTCATTAGAAGAGATTGGTACTAACTTAGGAGATGAGTTAATAGTTGATCCTATACCGGTTACAAGAATGAGTAAGAATCATCCCGTTGAAAACATCATCGGTGATATTAATACTCCTGTTCAGACTAGGACTTAATCTAAAGCTAGTACTTTTGAAGATTTAGAAAGCTTGTATACTGCTATGAAAGAGACAGGGATTCCTAATCAATGTCTATATTCATGCTTTATCTCACAAGTTGAGCCTAAAAATGTGCAAATGGCTCTCAAAGAAAGCTCATGGGTTGAAGCTATGCAGGAAGAACTGCAACAGTTCTCAAAATTACAAGTTTGGGAGTTGGTTGACCTACCAAAAGGAGAATATCCAATTGGAACTAGATGGGTATTTAAGTGTAAGAGAGATGACCAGGGAGTCATTACTCGCAATAAAGCACGTCTAGTGGTTCAAGGTTTTAATCAACAAGAAGGCATAGATTACAATGAAGTGTTTGCACCAGTTGCTAGGCTAGAAGCAATTAGAGTATTTTTAGCATTCGCGTCATTTTATGATATAAAAGTTTATCAGTTGGATGTTAAGAGTGCCTTTTTGTATGGCAAAGTAGAAGAATTGGTGTATGTTGCTCAACCTCCAGGGTTTGCTGATCATGAGTATCCAAATAGAGTATATCGTTTGAATAAGGCTCTATATGGATTACATCAAGCACCAAGGATGTGGTATGCAACACTATCAACGTATCTACTTGATAATGGATTTACAAGAGGAGCAATTGATAGTACATTGTTTGTAAAATGGAACAATAAAGACTTTCTATTAGTACAAGTTTATGTTGATGACATTATCTTTGGATCTTCTGATGAAAAGATGTGTCAAGAATTTGAGAAAGTCATGAGAAAAAGGTTTGAGATGTCTGCAATGGGAGAGTTGAAATTCTTCTTAGGGTTACAAGTTGACCAAAAGAAGGATGGCTTCTTTATTCTTCAATCTAAATATGTTTATGAGTTATTAGAAAGATTTAAGATGGATGACAGTAAAGTCTACAATACTCCGATTCCAGTTAATCACAAACTAGGTCCGGATACATCGAGTGATCAGGATGTGGATCCTACTTTATATAGGGCCATGATTGGATCACTAATGTATTTGACTGCCTCTAGACCTGACATTATGTTTGCTGTTTGTTTATGTGCAAGATATCAGGCTAATCCGAAAGAGTCACATATGCAGGCCGTTAAACGGATCTTCCGTTACCTCAAAGGGCAACCGAAGCTGGGACTTTGGTATCCAATTGATGGAGACTTAGATCTAGTAGCATATACTGATTCGGATTATGGAGGATGCAATCAAAATAGGAAATCTACGACTGGAGGATGTCAATTCTTAGGAGGTAGATTAGTATCTTGGCAGTGCAAGAAGCAAAGCTCAGTAGTCATTTCTACATGTGAAGCTGAGTATGTTGCAGCTGGCAGCTGTTGTTCTCAAGTTCTTTGGATACAACAGCAACTGCGGGATTACGGGTTAAATATAACCAATACTCCTATGATGATTGACAACGAATCTACTATGTCGATCACTAACAATCCTGTGAAGCATAGTAAAACTAAGCACATTGATATTCGACATCATTTTATTAGAGATTGCGCTGAAAAGAAAATGATAAGGTTAGTTAAGGTTCCGACTGCGGATAACTTAGCAGACCTATATACGAAGGCGTTCGACAGAGTAAGATTTGAGACATTGGTTCAACTGAATGGAATGAGAAATCCAGAGTGATTAGTCTTCCAAGGGTATTTTAGTAATAGTCAGTAGTTATTTTTAGTACTTATTATTAAAAAGGGGGGGGGGCGTATGGCATTCATTTGCTTGTTACCCGAGGGGAATCGCCTCCAATAAAAGAACAACCGAAGTTCTTTTAGAAAAAGCTTTAAGTTTTGGCTGTAAAAACTTGGGAAATGATAGTACATTAGGAGAATAAGTCTAAGAATAATAACCTTAAGTATTAAGTATGATGTGTTAGTAGATTCTTATAAGTTGCATTAGCATAACGATTTTTATCTAGGATTACACTTATATTTATCTTATTATACACCTATATCCACTGATTATAACTTGTCCTTTTACTTAACAAGTGATAAGAATAACTTAAGTCTAGTCAGGTTCATCATACGATTTATTGGTAGGCAGGTTATGCTAAGATTTCCGAGCAGTTAAGAAGTATAACTTTCATGTGTAATATCTTATGTGATCTGTTATATAACGTATTACATATGTCTTAATTGTTGAAGGATAGTACTACCATGCACTGTGATCTAAAAAAAAAAATTGAAATGATACAAAGTATCATAATGTCAAAAGGTGAGTTATATGTTTCGAAAGGGCATCATTTAGTAACCTCTACCTTACATATGAAAGATACAAAGTATCTCGTGTCAAGTGTATGTTATATGCTTCTAAAGAACATCATTTAGTAATCTCTACCTTGATAATACAAGATACAATGTTATGTGTTGTACTTGAATTTTTTAGTATGTTGTATAGTAGAAAACACTAGATATTGTGCACATTAACAATAAAAGTTTGGCTCAGAAACCTGTGTGTAATTTGTTTATGTGGATCATAATATCGGTAATCGTCTTAAACTGTTTATGATATTCGAACATTCACTTTTGTGAATAATAAGAAATTATAAGTTATATTTCGATGAAGTGTTATATCATGTGGATAGAGGTATATAAGATATAATTTTATAAATATAAGTTTATTACTAATTAAAATTGTGTTTTTATTGTGCTTATATGAATTTCATGAGGTATGTATACTAACAATTGTCTTATGCTTATTACAATTTAATAAGTACAACTTATTCTTTCTAATATGATCCCTAAGCAGTTAAAACTTTAAGTGTTTACTATTAAGTTAATTTATTAGAATGTTAGTAGTTTTATTATTTTAACTTTTGTAATTATTTCTTAGAATTAATGAAAGTTTTATTTCGTATTCTTGTTTTATTTAATGTTTACCCTTTGGAATTAAATTAAACTAGTTCTCTTATCTCTGTGTTGAATAAATGTCTCCACTTCAAGTGAAAAACGATTTATTTATTTTTGACTTGAATTTTGACTTAAGGCCATTTTAATAGTGGTATAAGTCAACTATGCAAAAGCATTTATTGTTTTGGCTACGTAATTAGTTAATTACGTTTTAATTTATACTTTTTATTTAATTCGTATTTTAAACTAATATTGCGAGTTTGACCAGTCAAACTTTGCGAGCCGAGTTGAAACATGCGAATCGAGTAAATAGTATAAAAGAAACAAATTAAACGAACCGAACCACACTTTCCTATTCACTCTACGAACCGAATCCATACACCTCTGCGAAGTGAAGTTGGCGAAACGAACCGAACTCAATTTTCGGTTGATTTCTGATTTTATACAAAGAGGAAGGTGTTTTCAGTCCGTTGAACTTACTCATCTTTTCATTTCGCATCTATTGAAGTAAGTTTCATGAGATTTAACCGTGAAATTTGTGAGATATCGAGTGGTTTATGTTTTGAATGTGTCGGTTTAGTTTATCACGGATTTTATACAAATTAGTGATTTAGAAAACCTAACACATGTTTATAATGCTTAATTGATGGTTAATAAACATGTTATAATCGATTAATTGCTTCGAAACACATTTAATTGGTGATTGATGTTTTGAATTCGTTGAGCAGATGATCCTGCGAACCGAGATCTATCTCGCTTCGCAGTTCGCTCCAACAAATCGAGATAAGTTGCGAAACGAGTTCAACTCGTTTGACTTGAGTTGACCGAAGCGAGACGAGTGCAACTCGTTTGACTTCAGTTGACCAAAGCGAAACGATTTCAACTCGTTTGATTCTGTTGACCGAAGAGAGACGAGTTCCACTGGTTTGACTTGGGTTGACCGAAGCGACTCGATTTCAACTCGCAGGTTTTCTGCGAACCGAGTTGAAAAATTAAATCAATTTTATTATTTTCCAATTATAACTTGTTATCGATTTGAGAATTGTTTGTTTACAAATAATTAACAAGTTACTTGTTTATATACATATAGACTTAAGAACTTTTGTTTATAAGTTTAAATATGTGTATTATCTTAACAATTTAAGTTATTTCATATCGAAAGTCTTCCGATTCATAGCGTAGTCGTGCAGCGTGTTCTGATATTAATCAACGGTATGTTAACTCGAATTGTTTGTCATAGCTAATGGGCTTTATATATATAATTTATAGAATATAATTGAATTTGTTAATTCAATTAAGTTTGAGTGAATTATGTTATTAGTTAATAGTATATTTAGACGTTTGATGATCTTTTTGATCATAATACGTTAAAGTGTAAATTATCTAATGCTCGTTAACTTAACATTTTTGCTATTTGTGTAATTTTGAATTACAGATATGGCTAACAGATCTTTTGAGAAGGGTCACAACATCTTGGTGAATCTAGATGTCAACGAGCGTGGTGCTGAGCGCTTTGAGCAGATTTTGACATATTTAGCACGTTCGAGAATTCGATTTGCTATCACTGAGTCACCTCCATTGAACAAAGACCTTCTCACGCAGTTTTGGATGAATATTCTATATGACGGTGCTGCTAATCCGCCTACAATACGTACGATGGTAAATCAGCATCCTATTTCTTTTACTGCAGATGATCTACGACAGCTACTGCAGCTAGGCACTTCTTCTCAAGAAGCTGGCCCACCTGTTTACTCAACTGATTTTATAGAAGGAGCTTTAGGGCGTACTGGTTATTCGGGTCCTAGGAGAGGACGCCAGTTTGTCAAGGCTTTTGTACTAGGACAGTGGAGATTACTTTTTACTGTTATAGTATCTATTTTTGGAAACAAGAAGTCAGGATTAGATGAGCTTAGTCCTGAGTTGATGTCAGTTGTACTGTCACTGGTTTACAATAAACCATACAGTTTTTCTTCTTATATCTTTCAGTCCTTCAGAGGAAAGATCACCGGAGCTGCTAGGACATTGTTTATTCTTTATCCTAGATTCTGTATGCTTCTGATTCGAGCTCAAGTTCCAAACTTACCAGCTTATGCAGCTGATTTTCAAGTTGAGACCATCGGACTGCGAGGTTACAACGCTTGCTTTTTGCTTTCCAAGCGTAAAGATGAGATTAAGCCTGAGGCTGCTGATCTTTTTGGGCATCTTCTTGATGCTGATTATGTTGCTCCACCAAACAATGGTTGGATGGATGCTGGAGCTCACGGTCAAGCTCAACCTCAACCTCAACCAGCAGTAGAGTCACAGGAGCTCATTGAGGATGTTTTACATCAGGTTGAACATCAAGGTCAACAAGTTGTGCCTGAGCTAGCTGCTGAGGTTCTACATGAGGTTTTGATACAGATTGACGATGATACAGATCCCTTGTTACGGGATATTGATAGTTATGTTGAACAATCTAAGGTAATTTTATAATTATATAATAATGTTGGTATTTCACTATTATATTATTATCACTTTATTATATAATGCATATGTTATAGATATTTAGTTAATTAGATATTATTTCTGATTATAAAATATAAATATCATTATGATCAGGGAGCTGAGACTGCAGACCCAGAGGTTACTCGACCTGAGGGTGAGCAGGGACAGCTTGATAGATCTGAGGTTTTACCTTCTCAGGTATTTATCAGATTAATCATAAATATATAGAACTTGTATGATAGAGCTTTTAGCTAATCATAAATGTTTAATATATTTAATATTTAGGATTTTGATGATGGTCCATCTGGAGGCCGTGATGGTCAATCGGCTTCAGATGATGATGATAGTACTCCTTCTCCACCTCCAGATGCTGGTTATATTAGATACCGATCTCGGATGATTCCAGATCCAACACTGAAGAAAAAGAGAATGGCTAAGGAAGTTGATCCGGACTTCAGTATTATTGACGAAGGTCCTGAGGAAGAGGATATACCTCTTATTTCTCAACGCCGTAAGCGTTCCAGGACTTTGATCATTCAGGATGGTATGTTTTATTTAGAGTTAGATAATCTTAACTTGTTGTTTATCAGGAGTTCAACTGAGACAGTTAATTCTGTGACAGTTGCTCAAGATACATCCTAGGTAGAGACGATGATACCGGTGGTTACTGAACCAGTATCTGTACCATCTGAGGTATGAGATAAACGTTTAGTACTACGAGTATTATAAATATTTAATTAGAGATTGAGATAGAGTTATCTGTAACAATTACTTATTTAATTATATCTAACTTTATAGGCTGAGAAATTGCTTGAGTCAGTGGAACCAGAAATGGTCTCCAAGACTGTTGAGGAGGGAGTTGCAAAACTGGTGCATGATGCTCAGTTTCCGACTAATAAAGCTAGTAGATTTGCAGCTAGTCTTCTCAAGGAAGCGTTATCTCAAGCCATTCCACCACTCACACGTGAATCATACATTGCTTCGGTGACACCGTCTGGACCATCAACAATTTCTGTTATTCCAATGACTGATGCTGAAAGGATTACATCCTTAGAGTCACGAGTTAAGGAATTGGAATAGAGTACTTCTAGGATTCCAGGGTTGTTAGCTGAGAATGTTTCTCTTGCTCAGCAGATGGTTCATATAAGTGAATCACATTTGACACTGCTGAAGACTCATGATACTTTGCTTGCTGATTTTACTCCCCAGCGACTGAAGCTTGAACACTTAGAACGTTTGGTGTTGAAAGTGAATTCAAGACAGTCTGCTCAGGGGGAGATAATGATATATCATGAAGCTTGAAAAGAGGATGAGTTAGCTAAGAAGAGAAGAGATGATAAAGATGATGATCCCGATGCTCAGAAAGATGGTGAGCCGACTGGTCCTTCAAAGACTGGTGAGCAAGCTATTATTCAGGGGGAGTCTGCATGTGTTGGTGTTAGTGGTGATGGTGCTGGTACAAGTGCTGCGGGTACAAGTGAAGCTGGTAAGACAGCTTAGACTTGTGTAGATATTTGTACTTAGAATTTTAGTTGAATTATAATTGTAATTTATAATTGTAATTGAATAATTGTAACTTAATAGTTTTTGTAATATATTCGGCTTGAGATTTATATTACAAGATTAAATATATTAGAAATTGTTTAAGTTATTTGATTTTGAAAAGTTAAATAAATTAGTGATCGAAAGTCTTCTGACTCATTGAGAAGTCGAGCGGCGTGTTCTGATTTATTTCAGCGGTCAAAGTTTATTTTAACTTAGACATTTTAGACTTGAGAGTTTTATAACTGACAAGTTAAATATGTATGATTTTTAACTAGACAAATGATATATAATTTAAAGATATAGTTGAAAGTTAAGTTATTGTCATATAACAGTTCAATTAAGTCTTAGAAATTATATAAGGTAATTAACAGTGAATTTAAATGCTTGGTGATTATTTACAATGCATTAGAATTTAAAGTTAATTAATATTTGTTAAGTGTTTATAAGACTTAAGAATTCTTTGATTGATTCAAGGTAATTAATAAAAGATTTATAAGTTATATAGATTGGTTATATTAACACAATTGAAATGAATAAAAAAAATTTTAGATTGATTCAGAGAAATCAATAAAAGAATTTATATTATTAATTTGATTTGTGTAGATATGGAAATGCTAGAATTGAGTGACTCTGGAAGTGATATTCTTGATGAAATCGATGAAGAAATTGATTTTGATCTTGAAGAAGGAGAATTTTTACTACCTGAGGATTGGACTGCTGTTTATGAGAATGAGCAAGACATTGGTGTAGATCCAGATGCAAATATTGATGAACACCATGTGAGCTCATCTAGGACAGAAGTTATTATTGAAAATAATCAAGGTCAAACAGTTGTCGATGTAGATGAAGAAATCGATGACTCAACCGATTCTGAAAAAGATGAAATCTTAATTCCTACCAAGAATCCAGCAGTTTTTCTTAGAAAACTTCCTAAACAGAAAAAGAAGGTTGGAGTTTCTGAAGTTGATATAACTGGGAAACGGGAACCTAAAAGAGGGATTATTGGTTGGTACTTTGACTCTGAGCTGAAGCTATTTGCTATTAAGAGGTTTGACGGAGTTCAATATCTTGAGCGAAAGCTTGCAGTATTTAGTTCTTTGCCTAGATTTGAGATTCGAGATTTGGCTCGATTACCTTTGAATAACCCAAGTGTTGATTTTGTTGGAAAATATGTTGAACACATAATCAAGACTGAGGTTAGAGCAAATAAATTTGAAAAGATTAAGCCAAGAAAAGGAAAGACGATTAAACTGGCAGAGAGAAGTCAAAGAACAGGACGAAGAAGAAGAAAGAAGATTTATCCATCTGTTAAGTGTTTACAGCAGATTCCATTGAAGACAATGCCACAAGATATTTTGGAAAATATGAAGAGTTGGCATGTGGATTCAGAGACTGGAGAAGCTGTAATGGTTGAATCTGATGATGAGGTTGAAGGTGGTGAAAAAGAAATCTTCAGAGTTTATGACCATCGACACCTAATGAACATGTCGAAGAAAGATTTGATAAAATTGAATGATAATAGAATCTTGACGACAGTAGCATGGGGTGACTTAGCATGTGATTATCAAATGATGGTTAAGACTTGTATAAAATTGAAGATTTATGCTGGAAGTAAGATTTATGAGTAAAAATCAAAGACAACTTGAAGACATAATAGCATAGATGCTAGAGCTATTGTCAAAGGGGAGTCTGTTGGGACATGTATGTGTGACAACAGATCTAGCTTGTAATAGTACTAGTGATTATCGTAATCAAGTTTGTACAATTGATTTGGATTTGTAAATGATATTAGTTTGGTATTAATATTCGTTAAATATATTAGTATGATAAAGTGTTAGACGAATATCGAATACGATGTTACAAACTAAAGTCTGTGAGATAAGATCTCAAGTCGCAGAACTTAGTTATGCGAGATGAGATCTGGGCTCGAAGAGCTGCGAACCGAGTCAAGATGGGCTTGGTTGTGGGCTGCGAGTTGAACTCAACTCGCAGAGTCCATCGACCTGCGAATCAAGTTTGATTAAAACCTATAAATATTCAATTAGGTTTAATCCGAAAAAGACTTTTGGCCATTCGATTTCCAGAGGACAAAAACACTATTCTAAGCAGTCATAAGGTTAGGTATTGATCGATTAACGTTAATTAATCGATAACCTTGTTGATAAATCAATTCGCTATTATCTTGCGAAACAAATTGTTCACTTATTGTGAACCAAGTATTGAGGAATTCCGCGCCTTAATACCTAAGATAACCTTGTTATCGATCCACGTACTAGGGACTTACATAAAGGTTTGTACTACACTTATTTCAGGTATCTGTGGAGTTAGCACTAGTCCCCTACTGATAGAGTTCTCGATCAGTATGTCACTGAGTGACTAGGCTATCCTGATTCTGATCGGAGTAGTTTATCCAGCCCACAACACTAACCGATGAAGGTATAGTGACCCTTATCTGGGATGAATCCCTTGGTGCATGAATAAGGCGACAAATCAACTCGATGTCCAACCTTTCTTAACCCCACAACAATACCTTAATCTAAGTAAAACATTTAAGTATAGGATTATAAGTTGTGCTTGATTACTTTCTATCGATGGGTTGGTGAGTCTAGGGGGTAAATAATTACTTAGTGATTTAACCGTTAATCCACAAAGCTTAGTAACTGCGGATTTTCCTCGGCTTCCACGTGTTGACTACACCAGAGGTGTTTTCGACGCTATACCAAGTAATCAGCCGACTTACGGTACCTTACGTTGCTTCATAAAGGCTAACCCAGACTACTTAACTAAGTTGGTATTTAAAGCATAATATTATCCATCTATGATATAAACCAACCATTACTTTTAATTCCCAATAAATGCCTAACTTATCAACAGTGTAATATTTACGTTCAGTTTAGAAAACCTTATTTCCACAGTTACAGTGTACTTTGCATTCAGATGAGAAAGCAGTATTTCCACGGTTCCGGTGTACTTAGTGTTCAGTTTAGAAAACCTTATTTCTATAGTCGTAGTGTATTTAACGTTCAATTAAGAAAGCAGTATTTCCACGGCGACGATGTACTTAGTGTTCATTTAGAAAGCGATGTTTATACTATTCATAAATAAGACCATGTTCATATTTGACACAGATAACTAAGTACCTTTGGAAAGGGTTCGTGACGTCCTATCATTAAAGTCGTAATCACGTTTACTGGTTGAAAGGCGTTTAGTTTACGAGGTTTAAAATCATAGATAGAAAGTAAGTCAAAGCACTAAGTTTTCATAACATCATTCCAATCAATTACGACTAACTACGTCATAGCAAACACACAATATTACTACTCGCAAATCATGGTAATCAATCCTAAATCTAGCATGATAACAATAATAACAATCATCATAATAAATAGATAAAGGATAGATATAACCGTAATAAGAGCGTAGCTGAAATACAACTTGAACGTTACACGAGCAGAACTCCTAGTATGCACCAAACGATATTACAATATTGCCCCTCTATTAGCTCGATACTAACTAACCAATAATCTAACTACTAAATATAACCTAATCTAGAGAGAGAGTAGTGAGAGAAAGTATGTTGAATATTCTTGGATGTGTTGTTGTGTAGTATGTTGAAATGAGAACTTGAGCTTAGTATTTATAGGAAACGCACAACCATATCCGTAGACCGTATCCTGAACCTCAAATGCACAACCGTATTGCACAACCATATAAAAATCTGATTTTTATCACCCAAATGCACCAATACGGTTGTCCTAGGACAAATACGGCTGTCCTGGAGAAAATACGGGTGGACACCAACCGTATAAGGCTGTCCTGATTTGTATACGGCTAGACACAGACCGTATACGGTCTACACAGGCCGTATACGGCCTGTGCCCATCCGTATACGGTCTGGGTCAGCCGTATACGGCTGTGGTCAGCTGTATCCTGGCCCTTCGGTTCTTCGTTTATCCGTTTTGAGCGATTCTTACGTCCACGCGTTCGTAATTTCCTAACGAAGAAAATGACATAAGTTAGAGGTCATAACTCGGAGCGTAGCTCAAGAAGCAATGAAATGAGTGAACGGAAGATTCATTGATCGTTTGTGATCTGTTTTGCTCATTTTTAGGTTGTTTTTGCCGATTCTTGAAACATCGTCTATATTTTAGCCATCATGATGAAATGAGATAGATATTTATATATTTCAAATGTTTTCATCAATATTTGTGCTAAAAAGGTGAGATAATGACATACAAAAACATGACTTTTTTGCGTGTCATCAATATAAATCAATGTATATTAGTTAATCAAAGTAATTGCACCGCGATATAATCCTTTGTAAAAGTTTAACGGTTTTATGTGTACCTTTAGTTCTGCTAACATGGATCGGTCTTCATGAACACCATGAGATTCTGTAGCATTA
Source organism: Pseudognaphalium luteoalbum (assembly GCA_963422505.1). Classification (NCBI taxonomy): domain Eukaryota; kingdom Viridiplantae; phylum Streptophyta; class Magnoliopsida; order Asterales; family Asteraceae; genus Pseudognaphalium; species Pseudognaphalium luteoalbum. The sequence continues at coordinate 91,318,293 of OY730194.1, forward strand.
AAATTAATGCATTCATTTGCCGATGCCTACAAACAAACAAAATAAGAACTATAAAGTCTAAATAACACTACCTGCCGTCCCAAAATAATTGTTCAGTTTTGACTTTTTGAAGTCTTTCTTTTTCAACTTTAACCTTAAATATTTTGTTTATATTATATAATATTTGATACAAAATATATGAATGGATTCGGTTATAAATGTATTTTCATTGGTATAATTTTTAGCAAGTATTATATAACACGTTTAAAAATATTTAAGGTTAAAGTTGAAAAAGAAAGACTTTAAAAAGCCGAAACTGAACAATTATTTTAGGAAGAAAGTAGTAGCACATTAGGTTACCTACGATTGTTTACTAAAACGTAAGATTTTCAAACTACAATGAATAGTTGTAGAGATAATATATAATATTTAATAATATCAAAATGTTACTTGATATCCTAAAGTTCAAACTGCATTGACTTCTTTTCATAACCGTTTTCACATTTGATATTCGTAGAATTTGGTGACAGAAGGAGACCTACAACGTCTACAAATAATATAAACTAACCAAGTATTCAAATTTAAATCATTATCTAAATATGATAAATAATAATAATAATAATAATAATAATAATAATAATAATAATAATAGTTTTAATAATAATAATAATTTTAATAATAACTACTTTATTCCATAAGAATATATCCATGCAAATCTAATTATGGTTCATGTTCATCCATGAATTTTTGCATATGTATATAATGGTATTACATATTTAGGTATATTTAAGAGAATGTATTATACCATATTAGGATTGTAAATTTGGCTATATGAATAAAATTGTTCATTTTGATTAATAGATGAGAGTAAATTTAATTAAGTTGAAAAAAATATCATCCAATGAAATTAAGTTGAATACTTTTGTCATCTTCTAAAAATGTGAATGTATATTCTGTAAAAAAATAACAAACAAAATATAAACAATAAATTAGGATGGATTGTGAACACCATTAAATTAGGACATTAAATATTAAAATTAAATGTACTAAATGAGTGTGTTGACTAATTTAAACATGTAATTAATAAAGGTATTAATGGGATTTAGATGAAAATTAATTTCAAGCTTAATTAATCATCAAGCTAATTTGAATCAATGGTCTAGATTAGATTAACCTAAAACATGAATGGTAAGGATTAATTTTTAAACACTAAGATTAATTAATATACACTCTCTTTTAATAGATAAGAGAGAAGAGAGATGGTCTTTAACTTAACAACATAAAGATTGTCTTACAAATTTTGATTGTGACTTGTGAGTTCACGTTTCACTTATGTTTATATCAATGGTGATTATGTGTAAATATATTTTTTCACAAAAGATGCATCGAATAACTATAAATATTGTAACATATTATATGTCAATTTCAAATCATATATAACATAAAATATGTTCTATAATCATTATTTTGTGTGATAGCTATACCAAAACTCTAAATATAAAAGTCCACTTTTTTTTTTCATTATAGAAAAAATTAGAGTAAATATTTCAAGTTAGCTTTAGCCTAATTTTATTAAGGTGATCTTATAACCATTAACTTGTGAATTTAACTTCAACTGTCCCTTGAGATAAATATATAAATTAATGATAAATATATCTCTTCTTTCTTAACTATTAAAGTAAAGACGTATTAGCAAATTCAAAAGTTAATTAACTATAAATGGTGTAATCTTCACCATCAATTAGAAAGAATATTTAATAGGGATCATTGATCAAAAAATATGACTTGATTAACCAATAAATAAACATTGTCATGACTTAATTACTATATAACCTTTGATTTAGTCATTATTTTAATATAAAATTAAGAAAAAACCCGAATTAATCTCTCTTCTCTCTTAACTATTAAAGTAGAGAAGTATTAGCAAATCCAAAAGTCAATTAGCTATAAATGGTGTAATCTTCATCATTCAATTTGAAACAATATTTAATTAGGATCATTGATCAAAGAATATTATGACTTGATTAACCAATAAATGAATATTGTTATTACTTGATTACTATATAACCCCTGGTTTAGACATTAAGGGTGCGCTTGGTTCGAAATGGGGAATGATAACAGGAAAGGGAACGAGAATACTAAGCAATGCAATGAGCATTTCTTAGTATTACCTTTTCCATTAATGTTGCTAGGTTCATACCATTATAAGCAGGGGTGACAAATTTGGGTCGGCTCAAGTTAATGGGTCCAAACTACCAGACCCAAATTCAACATGATTTGTTAAACGGGTTACGGGTCAAACTTACTTAACCCGTACACAATCTATATTACCTGTTTAGATCATGGTTTAATGAACTGAGATGTTTGTTTCGGGTTAAATGAGTAAAATGTTGCTTTTCGGTTGGTGGGTCGATCCGTTAACCCGAATTTTAACCCTAGTCCAACTTTAAAAAACTAAGCGGGTCAAACGGGTTAATGAGTTGACATGATAGTTTTGATTTAATTCAGGTTGGTGGGCTAGTTTCGGGTAAAACATGTCAAATGTAGGTTTGACAGGTTGGCCCGTTAACCTGAAAATTGACCTGAGTTCGACTCAAAAAATAAAACGGGTTGGAGAGTTTAAGCTTAGCGGGTTGATGGGTCAAGATAAGTATATAATAGTTATACGTCATGATGATTACAAGTAATGATACCCATTACCCCAAATTTGATGGGGAATAGATGATTACCCACTAATGGGTAATGATTGATTGCATTGTATGTAATCAAGCACTATTATTCATTTCCTTTCCCATTCTCCACCCCTTAATACATCCAACCAATCACTCCTTAAGTTTATTTTAAAATAAAAAAATCTGAATTAATTACTAACATCAAATCCGGTCATTAATGTAATTACTATATTCAATTAATGGATAATTATTAACATTAAATTTCAATAACCACATATTCAAATTACTTACTAAATGTTAATTACTTAAATTTATTAACAAATGTTAAAGATACCAAATTGTTTCCTTATTTGTAGCTTCCTTCAAATTTCGAATACCATCCATAGTAAAAAATAAACTTCCCATATAATATATCTACATTCAAATTTATATATACTGTAACTTTACTCCGCTTCTCGTCTCTTTATCTCCCATCCAGTTTTAACTTTTACTTTATTCAATCGCCTTTCATTTTTTTTTCCGAGCTTCATTCGATCAAGTTCATTTCGTTGATCCAGTTAGTACTTTCTCTATTTTATTTCTACACCAAGTTGTTATTTACTTAATTTTCATTTACTCTGGATTTGTTTAACTTCTAGGTTATCACTGCAAGTGGATCAAGATTGGAGGTTGTTGTATGTGGGTTTCTTTCACCGGTAAGTTTTCAGTTTCTTTTTATGATTAAATTTGCATAAGCATTGATGTAACGCAAAAAGTCATATTTTTACGTACAATAGTCCATACTTTTTGAGCTAATCTTGGGTGAAAACATCTTAAAACAATGATAATTTACCAAATTTCACTAAAGTGGTCCAAATGTAGACTTTGCAGCAAAAATCACTAATAACGTTCAAATAACACACAAAACAAGACAAATATATATGAACCATTTATTCCGTTCTTATTTACCTTATGAAATATGCATTCTAACCAATCTTATATGATGACATAGGTAAATACGAGTCTGAAGAATCAAGCATCTTGCAAAACGGATATAGAACAGAGAAGAACAATGCTTATAGACCATCCGAAGACATTCCGGCTATACATGAGCTACACACATCCAAACTACCTAAAATTGATATCATTAGAAGCATAAGGGAATTACGAGACCATAGGAAAAAGAATCAGGTCAAATGGACAGGAAGCGAAGAAGTTACGTGCATTTTAAGCAACAACAAAAAGCCGAAACAGCCCGTATACGGCCTAAGGAGATTGTATACGGACTTGGCACACCGTATACAGCCCTATATGACCATATATGGTCCCCTGGGCACCGTATACGGTCCTAAGGGGCCCATCCTCCCTCCTTCTTGCTTTGTTTGCTTGTACAGTTTGCTTATGTGCTTGTACGAAGGATCTAATGTTTCACCCATAAATAGATGGCCTCCCAAACCATTACAACATACCTCTCGCACCTCATTCTTCACTCTCTCTTAAGTTTCTTTCATTTCTCTCATTTTGTTTGTCTCTCTAGTTGGGGTAGGATCGCGTATCCATGCGTATTTTCATTACAGTCCAATTCCAAGTTGAAGTACGCGATCCTAGCTCAAATCCAGGATCGCATAAGTCAGTGTAATTCCTTCATAGTCGAGTTTTCTTCATAAGTACGCGATCCCACCTCATTCCTAGGATCACGTACCTTAGTGCAAAACAGTTACAATTGATTTTCATGTGTATATACGCGATCCCATCAAATAGATAGGATCGTGTATCTGTGTTATTTTGAGATGTCATGTTTTCGAGTCCAACTTTTATCACAGATTATAACATTAAGTTTAATGAGTTAAGTTAAGTTATGGGACTTTAATATGAGTATAAAAAAAAAAAAATTGGGGCATTTCAATAATACCTCGATGGGGTTTGGGGTGGGGTTGGAGATTGCTTAAAATAATGGGGTTGAGGCTGACACCCCCGCATCGAACCTGCCCCATTGCCATTCCTACCATCACCCCAAATCCTCATTTTCCACCATTTTTGATGATTCAAAGCTCAAAGTTCTTCATTTAATCATCTTGCTTGCATTCACAACATCATTACATTAAGTTTAAAGTAATTCTTGACCTAATTGTATACATTTGTTAGTTTTTGAAAAACTAGGGCTTAAATCTTGTTTCTTGAATTCTATGTTAGAAATTGTGTTTTTTGGTGTAAACACATGCTTATCTTGATGCTATTTATGAACTAAATTGAGTGATTTAGTGGATGAATTGCAAGTTTAGAAATTAAAGTGTTGACCTTTTGTCCTAGCTTGCTCTTGTGTGACGTTTATGTTAACTAATTACTTATATTGACTTTTGATGATTAAATTATGGATAGTTAAATGTAAGAAAATTAGTTGCTTGCATTTGAAAGATGGTTAGGCTAGTTATTGGTATTTAAAGTAAACAAAGTTTTGGCAAACTTTGATAAACACCGTGTTTCGAATCAAAAAATTTAAACTTTGATTAACACCCCCGAAATCTTGGGGTATTATTTTAATAAGTATAAAATATATATATTATATAATATTAAAATAGTTGCATACAATATTAGTAGTTGTGTATCTAAGTTATGTACGTATCTAAATTCTAGACAATAAGAATTAAGGGGCTAGAAATATGGATACTTAGTAGATGAGGGTAGTAAGTTAAATAAAATCTATATCCATATACATACACATCCATCGACATATACATACATACATATCCAATTCACTTCCAAACACTTCTAGAGAAAAAGAAATAGAGTGGGAAAGCATGAGAGGAGAGGAGGAAGAAGAAAACAGCCCCAAACTTACAAATTAACCTTAGAGAATTCGAATTTAAGTAGTAGTAATCAATCTTAACCAAGGTATGATATTGTTTCTTTTCATTTTGACCAAGAAATGAGGACTTATGATGATTAGAGAAAGTAACCCATGCAGCATATAGCGAGATTTTGATACTTGCGTTCATATGTAAAATAAAACAGGCATGTATTCTCACCCCTAGAGTAAAAACAGTAAAATAGGGGCTATGTGTAACACCCCGCAATTTCGACATAATTATAAAGAAACAATATCACGCATTTTAGGCTAATTCCCTAACTTAGAGTGAATTCACAACACATTTTAGAGATTAGTCTAGCAAAGCCCAACTAGTTAATACGCGTAGTATTACATATTTTGAGACTTGTATAAATACGTACAAAACAATTGGAACAAACGCGACAAAAATATACGACTGTTGGTGAACAAAATTATTTAATAAAAATAAAATTATTAAATAACAATAACGTTTATTAAATATTATGTTGATAACATTTACAAAGTATTTTGTAACAAGTAACATTTTATTATGTAAACTGAAACAACTCGAAACACATCTGACAAACTGAAACAAAATAAAATTATAATTTTATAACACAACTAAATTACTTTCATAGAATATTTCAACTAAGAGAATACCCGATAACATATTTAAATATTTATCACTTTAAAACATTTGAACATTTAACGATCGGGTAAACGAACACGGGTTAAATACCACAAAATTGGGACTAAAATCCCCCTCCTTTTGATAACAAAAATCAGCCCCAAACCCCCACCTAAACCCTTTTTCTTTCAATTCTCACCTTCCACCAAACACACACTCTCTCTCTTTCTCTTTACCCTCTACACCACCACCATCCAAAACCACCACAAAAAACCATCAAAAACTACCATCAAAACACCTCAAATCACCTAGCTCCTTTGAAATAAAACGATCACGACAACGAGAGCTACACTTCTATCTTTCTGGATTTTCTTCGCGACAACTTTGTAAGAACCTGACACTTCTGAAAACCTTTAGATTTCGCTATTTCATTTGATATTTCGTGTTTATATTACTTAATACATCATGTTTTAGTGTTTTTATCAACTGATTATGTCCAAAAATCGAACCAAAACTCGTTTTTCTAAACCGATCTTCGAACAGTTGGAAGTGATGCATCAGACCCAAATACAGTGTAGCGACACTTAAGTGATGCCTTAAGTGCCGCATAAAACCCTCTTTTTGTGTCACTTGCTCGAGTGCCACATAAAACCCTCTTTTTGCTTCACTTGCTTAAGTGTCGGTAACCAGCCTCACCCGACACTCCATGCGTCACTCACTCAAGTGTCGCCCTCTACTCTGAACGTCACTTAACGCGACATTAACCTCAGTGTCGCTACCCCAAGTCAAGTGACGCCTCAAGTGTCGCTAAAAACAGAAAATTTATAACATCTTTTTCATTAAGTGTTGGACTTAATCGAGAATGAATACTTGCATACGATACAATACACGAACTTTACAAACATTACAAACACACTTATATTATCGAAATGTTGATTTCAAACCACCACCAACTAGTCGTATACATTTTCACAACTATGAAACACAAACGTACATATTCAACAAACGCTTTGGACATAACTTGGTTGTACAAACACTAGCATGGATGGTCGACTTAGACATCCACATACTTATTAAATCTCATACGTTTAGGACGTTAGGAGGTTTCGTACTAGACTTGGACTTTAGGCTTTGCTAGCACTCGAACATACTTAGCTCATCAGATGAGTTCACAGCCCCTACTTTTACTGCTTTACTACTTTTGAACAGGGGTGGAAAACATAGTAAGACTTTTACTGTTGCCATAACTTATTTTGTTTTAGCGATTGATAACTTGTTGATTACTTCCAACTATCAATTATTAATGATGATTTCATGTTTTAATTGATAACTAGAGTGTTTTGGAAACTAAACTTATACATTTTATGAATGATTTCATACGTGCAAACTAGTTATAAAGCATCACGAGCTTTCATACAAACAGACTTTTATGAAACAACATTTTGATAAACACACAGAAAGTCCCTACCTCTTGGGCAAACATACAGACAGTCCCTACGTCTTGGGAAAACTTGGGAAAACATACAGAAAGTCCCTACGTCTTGGGCAAATATACAGAAATCCCTACGTCTTGGGCAAACATACAGAAAGTCCTTACTTCTTGGGCAAGGTTCCATCCTACGTCTTGGGTGAAGGTTCTACTTCTTGAGCAGTGGGTCATACGTCTTAGATGTCAGTCCTACTTCTTGGACACAACATGAAAAGTCCCTACTTCTTGAGCAGATATTGTTAAGTCCTACTTCTTGGATAAACGTTTTAGTCCCTACTTCTTGGGCAAACATTGAATGGTCCTAAAACTTCATATTTGATGAACATTACTTAAATTGTTATGTCAAAACGTTACAAACAAATTGGTTGATGAAGCTTACACTTAAACATAAAACCTGTGAATTCACTTAACCTCGTTGTTGACTTTTACTATGTTTTTCACGGAATTAGCTGCACGTAAGAACCGCCTGCACATATGGAACTCTAGGCAACCCGCGAAGCGTTTAGGATGCCACTTTTGAAACCGATGGATTTCTTTTATATAACTAATCTGTTTTAGTCATATTTATGAAATCTACTTTTGTAAACTTTAACAACTTTTACACTTATACGATTCGATGAATCGTAAACTTTGTAACTATTACTCTTTGCATCTTAATATATATGTTCTGTTGTAATCATATGCTCTGATATGTATGCATGTACTTTGTATACGTCGACACCCCCACTCGATCTAATGCTTCCGCAAATCTCTGATAAACTTAATTAACAATTTTGGGGGTGTGACACTATGAGACTCACCTGAGTCCGATGAGATGCTAACAAGCAATAATGATAGTATACAAGAGGAATGATGTCGTCTCCAACGACTGAAACCTCCTAGGCGTATTAAACGCGCAAGGTTTTAAATGATTAGATGTCTCAACAGATCATCTATGCTAGTTGTTCCCTCAACTAGTTATGTCCAATGATTAGATTTAATTGATTGTGATTGGAAAACATGTACTGCCCGTTATTGAAATGATATACTTATAAAGTATATTTGAAGTCTTTAAATATCGTATCGTATAAATATAGAGGTTACATGAGATTCGACACTTGTTGTAGAAATTAGTTTCAAGTTTCTAAAGAACGGGGGTCCGGGGGTAGCGCCCCTGGTTAGCGGAGTCCAAGGGGTGGCAACCCCTTGCGGGGTCCAAGGGGCAAAGCCTTGGCTGGGGTTGAGCTGCCGTTACCCGATCAGCTGGATGCCGATACCCGATCAGCTAGTTTCACATAGCCGATCGACTATGAAGTCGTTTCAGGTCTGTTCGTGAAATAATCCACAAAAACATGTTCTAATCCTAGTTTACAGAAATAATCAGTTGTTGGAACGTAAAAGCATGATAATATATATGTTTTAAACACGAAAATTTAAAGGAAAGAGGTGTGGTCCTTACGAAATAAAATGGAGCCGTGGATGGAGGTGGTGATGGTGATCCGAAGATGATGATGCCGAGATGATGGTGAAGAAGATGATGATGATTCTCGTTTTGCTGCTGTTTGTGTTGTTGTTATTGTTAATTTTGTTGTTTTTGTTGTTGATGAGATTGAGACCGAGAGAGAGATAGAGCAGAGGTGAGGTAGAGATGGTGATGAAGAAATGAAAATGAAAGAGACAGAGGGGGTGTTTGACCGGCTTTAGCTTCTCAGGCAAGATCCACATTTTGTGGATCGTGTCTCCAATCATTAATATTTTTGGTCCGTGTCCGTGTACCCGATCGTAAAGTAGTATAATATTTTCAAATGATAAATTTCTTAAAAATGAAATTGTACGTATTTTTAATCGAAGTATTTTATGAAAATACTTTTAGTGAAATGTAAAATTATAACTTTGTGAAATATGTTTTATTTTTATCCAAGTAAATAGTTAGTATTATTTTCAATAATATTATATTATTTATAAAGTTTCATAAGCGTTTTGCTTTGTATGATACGAAATACTTTATATATTATCAAAATAATATATACTAAATAATGAGTGTATTAAATAATAATTCTATATTACTTCATACTTGTGTTCACCAACGCCCGTATAAATAAATCGAAATTTGGCCGATTTTGATAATGCACGATTAAATTTAATTGCGTATTGATATATATATATAACAATATACATATTGATACGCACAATTAGCCTAATACATAGCACTAAGTATATGTATTACTAGATGATTAGGACAAATAACTAGTCCTAAATTTGACAGGTGTCACAAAGTTGTTAGACATCTTGTTCTGCTTTTACATCGTAAGAAATTATGCAAAAGATGAAGATATTATAACCATTTTTTTCATGCATTTATAATTGTTGTAAATTTGTAGTTTAAATAATAATGAAATGCAAATCGTTTCCTTGATAATAGTTAATACTTGTAATAGAATATCTTTATAATTATCAACCTTTCACAAATATAGGATAAACTTTATGGAATAATAATGACTTTCTAAAGTTAAAGTCTAGTATGTGTGTGTATATATATATATATATATATATGTGTGTGTGTGTGTGTGTGTGTGTATGTGTGTGTGTGTGTGTAAATATATATTTAGTCTAAATCGAGTTAGTAACAAAAGTTCTTTTACTTCAAAATAAAACAGATGTCAATTTCTTATGTAATCATAGTATATATTACTCGTATCACAGTACTTGCAAAAAATTTGGAGACCCTCTAACAGGCCCGTTTAATTAATCTTAACAATTAAACTATAATAAGCTTTGAAGTATTATTGAGAAGTTGCGAAATTACACTCAATAATATTAGAAAGATTAAGAAGACAATTATATTAATTATGTTTGATGAATACGAATTAAATCAAAGCTCCAATCTTATTAATATCAAATAAGACGAATACACTATTGTATTGGGGTTTCACCTTGAAGCTGCGCAAATTCGTCAACCTAATCTAGGTTCTAAGAATCTCTATTTATATCATATATATAGTCCCTCTGTACAATCTCCTATAATTATGGAAGTTATCACATTCCAAATACAACTCTAATACTAAACCGACATACTTTAATATCACTAGCAATACTAATTACTACATTTACTCTAACAATAGTAACAATATATAATAGTAGTAACTCCTTCCATTACAATATTTTACTAAGTAGAATACAATGATAGTAGTAACTGCTTCAATTACTACTAGCAATACTAAATACATAAGTAGTGCTAACTATTACATAGACAATACTAATTACTTACACACTTATAGCTAGCAACACTAATCTTTAATAGTAGTAGTAATCTTTTCTTCTAGTAGTAGTAATGACTTGTCAACTCTTCAATTTCGATTGGCATTTGTAATCACGAATACACAGGCAGTGGAAACCCATTACACCGGCAGTAATAATTACTTAAACAATTTCAACCCAACACCCTCTATCACATTACTTGGGAAAATTTGAAGGTCCTGGGCGATCGACCACCTCGCTCACCATCAAATACGACTCTGACGCTAATTTCAGTTATCTCGCTTTACTACACCTCCTATATACGAAAAGCTAAAAATAGTCGGTATCCATAAAAAAAGGAAACCTGAGTCTAGCAAACAAGTATAGTGGATGTAAGTCCGTAAGTATGTGTCGGATGTAATTCCGTAAGTTGGTTCTCCGAACCCTGCAACCTTCTGGCGTCCGAAACGCACAAGGTCGTAAGCAAGTAAGTAAGTTGGTGTCACGAAGGATCACCCATGCTAGTTGTCCACTCAACTAGGAAATGTCCAAGTATTTGTTTGTACGTTTATAACCATTTTGTAATTAAGTGTGGCCCGTTGGTGACGGAGGTGTAATAATAATTCAAATATTATTATTATGTAATTCATTGTGCTTGTATATCTTGTAAAGCATATACAATAGTTGGTTATTTGTAACGTGACGTGTAACCGTCGTTCGGATGTAAGTCCGTGCGAGTGTAAGCTCATCTTATAAACAATTGGTTCGAGTGTAAGCTCGTGGTAGAGTGGGTGTAATCCCATCTAGGTGTATGTGTAATCTCATATCTTCATACTTATATGTATAAGTAATAAATGGGTGCGAGTGTAATCTCGTAAGTATAGTTATTGATTCGAGTGTAAGCTCGTATGCGTTCAAGTTGTAGTGTATACTTCCAAAGTATATATATATATATATCATGTAAGTGTAGTGTTGTATGTATTCAATACTTAGTATAAAAAGTATTTTGAAGTTTTCATTTCGTGCGACAATGTGTATTCCGACAATGACATTCACGGACCACTGTTCATACGACAATGGATTCATGAAGTTTTGTTCATGCGAAAATAGCATTCACGGAGTACTATTCATGCGACAATGATGATTGTCGGATTCTTGTTCATGTGACAATACGGATTGTCGGATTCTTGTTCATGCGACAATACGGATTGTCGGATTTCTTTCAAGTATAAGTGTTAGTTTTCATGCGACAATGAGTATAGATTGTGATTCACGGATAGTCATGCGGCATTATCATAGTGTCGCAGTAAGGTAGTCTCGGAAAGTTTATGCGACAATAAGCCTAATGTCGCAGTTGGGTTTTTGACCTTTCTGCGACACTCCGGCTGTGTGGTTTTTTGGAGTGTCGGGTTTGTGGTCAAACGACCCCGGTTTGACTCGAAACTTTTACCCAAGACTTAAAACGGTGTAAAGAGCTTAGTAAAATTATTGGTTTATTTTGGGGTTAACCCGAAATATCGGTTTTTAAAAGATTTCCAAAAACAGTCCCTACCTTATGCTTTCCAGATTTTTAACTCAATAAACCTTTCGATTTGGAGCATTTCTAGTCTGATTTATACCTAACCAAAAATCACACATGTCCTCATATATGTCTAGTTCATCTATGCACTTTATGGTATTTTTATATGTTCATTTACTATTTTAAACAAAATTAGTTTCAAGGTGTGGTCAGACTTGGTCCAAAACGGTCATATGTTCAAAGATCGAGTTATACACGAAAATACAAACATTTCTGGAAATGGTCAAAGCAGAACTTTTTGTAGAGATCTTCCGTACAAAAATTTTGGTAGGTGTTTCGTTGTCTAACTCCTTCTAGAACTCGAGATATTAATGATCTGGTGAGACGGTTTTTCTGGCCGGTAAATGGTTTGGACATTTCTTTGTTAAGTAAGCAACATAACATGTTAATATACATTATGTAAGTAAAGTACAAGAGTTTTGAAGTCTCACAATGGTGTATGAAGAAACAAAGACGGTAGAAGTGATGTACACGCGTAGGTGATCGTTTTGGTGTCTTCGGCTTGGTTTTTCCTTCAAGAGTGAGGTGGTGGCCAATGGTGGATGATGGTGTGTGGTGGTGACTTGGGGCTGTGGGGATGGCAGAATTTTCATGGAGGGAGAGAGGGAAAGAGAGATGGGGTTGTGTGTGAAGAATGGTGAAGTGTAGTGAAGGAGAAAGGGGGTATGGGTGTATGGAGTGATCAAATAAGCATGGGAGGCCATGCCTCATGCAGATTTTCTGCATAAAATTGTGGGGGTCCCAACCCATGTGATGTCTAGATTGTTTCCCCAAATTTGCACTCCATGCGGTGTTCGTTTACCCATTCGTTTCGACGTTTTAATTAACCGTATAACGTTTTATTCAACACGTTTTGGTAACGATTTAAAACACGATATTTTTACTTGAAGTATTTTATCAAAATACTTAATAATGAGTTATAAGATATAATTTGACTTTATTTCGTCCGTCGGGCGCGTTTCGTGCATTTTCGTCGCGTACGGGGTGTTTTATACGATATTTAATCCGTGTAATATATTAAAGTAAATAATGTTTGTTTGGATAAATCCACATTATTTTTAACAGTTTGTCACCAATGTCCATAGTAAATAGTGTCGGACCTCATCCGGTCCAAGTGTGTATGATTTAAGTAAATCATATAATGTGTATGTAAATACACAGAAAGTTACATATATTTAGATTAATATAATACTAAATACATGTAATTACTAGTAGTTAGGCACTAATTAAAGTCCTAAATTAGCGGGTGTCACAAATGGTTTAGCTTTGCCCTCGTGAAGAAAAGTAACTTTTTGTTGAAGTAGAAATTGTTCTGGTTCTTTAGTTCAAGATCACAAAATTTTGTCTCACATGTATTAGAGTTGAGCTTGAACCACGTAAGAAGCCATTCTGGGGTTCAAACGCTAAACAACAACTTAACAGGCTGGATCACAATGGTTGGTTGCAGACAGAATGGGCAAGAAGATTGCAAAGTATCCATTTATGAAGTCAAAAGCTGTTGATAGATCTTTTGGTAGTTTATGGAGCATTTTATCATAGGGGAAGGGATAGATTAAGGTAGATAAACCTGTATGGAACCCTAATGTTATTGTAACATCCCAAGATTTGAGCTTATGATTTCTTATAGATATTTTTCAGAATGATCATTTAACAAAAATTTTACAAGAGGTTAGAAATTATATATACAGAATCTCATACTTTATGTTATATAGTTAAACAACTTGTAAATATGCAAGGGTATTCTATGTAAAGAAAATCTTTATGATTTATAATTTCTTGTTATGCATGGACACTTGTGTGATGATAATTAAAAAGAGGTGGCAAGTCTAAAAATATGACTTGTGACTAAAAGATTTACCAATACACATGTACGTCATTTAGCTATGTAGATTATCTATGACTAACCAATATCTTAATTACTATAAATGGAAGTATTCTTATATCTTTTGATCATTGTAGACAACAGTTAGAGAATAGTGTCTATATATACTGAATTTCCATCTTAAAACTCATTACACTAGTCAAGAAAGAAAATGGATCAAAAAAAATCTTTAGCACATTATTATGGAAGTTAGTGAACATGTCAACAAACAAGGAATACAAGCATGTTAAGCAAAGAATGATTTTATTCAACAAAAGAGGTCTAATTATCCCAAGTGCAATGTGAGTTCTCTTGTTGTTTACGAAAACTGAGATATATGCTATGTACGTGTTTATTTGCTACGTGTTGCATTAGAAATATTAGAGATGTATGAATGCATATATTGTCATGTTTGTTAGAGTTGTATATGCGCATTTATGATCACGCTTTAAGCAAGCGTTTTTATATATGCATTATGTATGGTTAATGTGTAAACGAGCGTAGAATATGAAATCCAGAGTTTAACACATCTTAGCGTGAGGCTTATCGATGTTCATATAATGAAAGATAAAGAAACAGATCGGTTACACATTAATATAGACATCTCAAAATGTATTTTGATATAAAGAGCATTGTCATAGCATGATTGCATGTGATATTTTGATAAAAAACGCACGTTCTCACTATGCCCTTAGGCTTACGCATTTATAGCACATATCTCAAGCTTAATTAGATAGAGTCGCCCAAGGAAAGAATTGCAAGAAAAGACGCCTTAATGACGAGATAGATATTTACATTTGTAGAGATGATTATGTAGAATATGTAATTTGTAATTCTTCCGCTGTAAAATGACAAGGTAAATTGGACGGGCGTTACAATTATCATTCCGAATGAACAACTCAAGTTACTCGTTATGAAGATCCTACATGAATTTTTTAATCGCTTTGACCATATTTGTTCAACTTTTTGGTTAAGCAATGTTCAAGTGATCTCCATGAAATGTTGGAGATCGAGTTTGTTTCATCAAAAACTAGAATCACAAAACACCTCTAAATTTCCTTAAGTTGGGTGTTTGTTAGTGTTTTTGAAAATATTATAGAAGCTCCAAAGTTTTAGTTTTTGTGTTTTTACTGCATGTAGTATGAGTTTCACTTAGCACTTGTGACACCATCGTAAAAGCTCCAAAGAAGGAACATACTTATTGTGTGGGAGGTGTTTGATTACATGGATATATAGTAACTTAACATCAAAATGAGGGAACAAAGTATGTGATGAAACTATATGAGAAATGGAAATTGCAAAGTGTTTATATATTGTGATGGTACCAATGGATCACGACCCAACTGAGTGATGCAAATCTATGAGAATAGATGGAGGAATTACATAAGATTTTATTAGTAATTGCAGCGGAAACATCCAACAACACCGACTGGTTGCAAAAAAACAAACCCATAACAACGCTTGTGTAATCGCGGTACACCCACAACAATAAACGGATAGACAAATCACTCACTAAGCAATTAAATAAAGCAAACTAGATAATAAACATGACAATACGAACAAAAGGACTTAATGTGGTTATGTTTAATCCCCAACTTAGAGATTAGTTTAGTCCACGGTGCCAAATCGAGAGTTTTTTCTTTATTTATTTCATACCAAAGGTTTACAATAACATAGGGTTTGCTTAAATAGGGAAACACAAACATGCTGAACAAGAAAACTGATTTCTGGCCGACTCCAGGATAGAGTAGCGATCATGTACAATCAAGTCGTGATCTTCCCGAAATTGAGTCACGATCTACTACAAATCTAGTCTCTATTTGGTGCAATCCGTCTATCCAATTTTCCTTCCCAACAATCAAAAAATCTCCGATAAACCAACTTGTAGATCATCATGAAGGTTCACACATGAGAACGCAGTCACAAGCTTAATAACCTACATTACAAACTTTCGCTTTCTGCTGGTACACCGACCCAAAACATAGTTAGGTCTATGAACACATCTTCTACCACTCAGTCCGCTCCCACTGTACAGATCAAAATAATAATCGTGGCTATCTAAGAAGACTCTGGTTCATAACCCACGGTCAGTCGTAAATTTATTTGCCATTGGAGGGTAAAAAATGAAGATCCGAACACTCTAGTATTACCCGGAATCCACACACTAAACCCTTAGAAACTGAGATCCAACTGTTGCACACCAATCTCCAAAACTCCCGCTAGTTGCTAAACTCCTACTAGCTTCGACACTTTCCTCGGTTAACAAACTCCTAAGAGTTCCTAACACTCTCAACAATATTCGAAAGCTCAAACACTAAAAATTACACGATTATCTGCCTCTAACCCACTTGAAAGATTCCCAAATGATTCCTCTAGAAGATCTGCTCTATCATTGAACCAAACGTTAATCAATACCCGAGCCCAGCAGAATGTGTTCTATCCGACATCTTCTGCAGCCAATATCTCCAAGTCTAGGATCTATAACCTACCTAATCATTCCAAGAACATGGAATACTCGATCAAAATCATGGTCTCCCATTTCAACCCGCGAGCAACAACAACACTCCTTCTAACACTATCACTGTCGATTAGCAAAACAGATGTGGTACCATTTACTACCCATCGACCCAACTGAGAAAATAATCCTCTTGAGCACCTTAACAAACCTCACATCTTTGAGTAATCCAGTCTGTATTAAAGAAGTTCATGAGACATCATGTCCCTACACTCGCAACATCATACCTCAAGTTTGATTAACATTCATCTATTCTTTTGCACGGGATTGCAAAGAATGATAAAACCGAATCCAAACCCCGGATCCCAGAAAATCTCTCCACAACAAACCATCAATCAAAAACTCAATCAATCATCGAGTCCATTACCGCTATTGTGAATAATCAATG
Organism: Pseudognaphalium luteoalbum; assembly: GCA_963422505.1. NCBI lineage: Eukaryota > Viridiplantae > Streptophyta > Magnoliopsida > Asterales > Asteraceae > Pseudognaphalium > Pseudognaphalium luteoalbum. Next base: position 91,335,426 of record OY730194.1, read on the forward strand.
TCACAACGCGACCGGCCTCTATGACGTGTCGTTACGTTACAAACCACCAGAAAAAACCCTTACATGTTTAATCTAGACAAGCAACTCACCGAGCACATAAAATTTTCTTGCCGAGTTCTTCGTGATCCAACAAAAAAATAAGTCAGGCGATCTCGCTTACATGTTGCAACAAATCCTAATTGTGTAATTCCAACCATTCCCCAGATGATTATCTTCAACCACATATAGATCTACTATGATTATTTGGCCATAATAACCCCAACTCTCTATCTTCTAATACAGCTCTAATCATCAACAAACCATCTTGATCGTGCTTTCATTCGTCATTGTTTCCAATCGCTCAACCTAGACCAGTTGTTAGGAATTGCACCGGAAACATCCAACTAAAAACACCTATAGTGAGCAAAAAAAAAAAACCCCATAACAATGCTCATGTAATCGCGGTACACTGACAACAATAAATAGATAGACAAATTGCTCACTAAGCAATTAAACAAAGCAAACAAGATAATAAATACGACAATACGAACACAAAGATTTAACGTGGTTATGTCAAATCCCCTACTTGGAGATTGGTTTGCTCCACAGGGTCAAACCGAGATTTTTTTTCTTTATAAATTTCATACCAAAGGTTTATAATAACATTGATTTGCTTAAATATGGAAACACAAACTTACTTACTAAGAAAACTGATTTCTAACCAACTCCGGGATAGAATCGTGATCCTCCATGAATCGAGTCACAATCTACTACAAATTATGTCTCTATTTGGTGAAATCGAGTCTCTATATCAACAGCAAATCCAATTCGTTTTCTTTCGTTAAGCTTCACCATTCCAAGTAGATTTTTGGCATTTAAAGCGGTGTCCATATAAAGCAGTGTAAACCTTTTGTGCAATATGCAGTGCAAGATCATTTTATATCTGTAATGACAGAATTATAGTTAACTAAAGTAGAAATTGATGCGTCACCAGTGGTCGGTAAGGATTTTACCCTTGTCGTTGCACCGGCTACTGGCGACGGGCATCAGTGGGTGTTTTAAATTTGTAATTTTGGGGCCTAAGTTTTCCCTAACAATGCTAATCCTAAGGGTGAGCAAGTGGTAGGTATGACCTAGAGTCGATCTTCAAACTGACTGAATTGAAATTAAGGCGTGGCAGATGAGGGCTTTCAAACTAGTGAAGGGTTTATAAAATAGTGGGGGAGTTTTGGTTTTTATATTAACTAACTTAGGCAAGTAAATAAATAAAAGTGAAATAAAAATAAAACGTAAAGCATATAAGATAAAGATAGTGTTTGCTGAGACTTCGTTAATTAAGTTATGGGATGATATTTGGAGAAACTATTTTGATAGATATTAGTTAATTATCATTCTTGAATACTTGTATGTAAACACTAGATTCCATACTAATTAAAATCCCATTAACATGTCACACCGGGAGCTAGGTTATGGTAACATTACAAAGTATTTAGAATAATAAGCAAAGTCTTAATTATGGTTTAATAATACTTTCATATGAACGGGAATAAAATCTTAAGGTACTAGACATAACCGAATCATATAATGATTCCTCGTCATCCTAACAGATTCGTATATTTAATAAGTTCATTTATGACTTTAAACCAACCCTTACTTAAGACTACCCAATAAATCCCCTAATTATCCACAACGTTCCTCACTTAAAGTGGTTCCGCCGCTTCAAACATTGGCCATGTCTTATCCTACTATAATCCCCCATGTAGCCTTGCGGTTCCATAGTTTCATACCTTTGACAAATTATATTGACACAGATGACTGACTACCTTTTATTTGGACGTCGTTAAAAAGGCGTTGTAATCACGTTTATTGGTGGAAAGACGATAGATTAATTTGAAGTTTAAAAGTCTATTTAGAAAGGTTAATTAAATCAGGTTTCTCATTTTATATATTAGTTTGTAATATAACTACCTCGGTCGTTACTCGACTTCCATACATTTGTACTCCACCTTGAAGTGTTTCCAGTACTATATCGAATAACAGTCGAATAGGGGCCATCATATTACTTCGTAATATTGTACCGTTTCGTAATATGACTACCTTCGTTCGTTCCTCGACTTTCATACATTTGTACTCCACCTTGAAGTGTTTCCAGTACTATATCGAGTAACAGTCGAATAGGGGCCATCATATTACTTTACGATAATTAAGACCGTTTATATTTTACCACTATGATGATCCTAAGGAAACAATTAAACAAGAACATGCAATAAGACGATCAAAGCAATACTACCGATCTTTAATATTTAATTATAAATCATCCCATAATTAACTAACTACATCGCAAGCAAACACAACAAGTATACTACTCTCTAATCATGGCAATTACTAAATTTAGCATAATCAATATAAACGTAATTAATTAAGATAGATAAGGATAGAAAGAACCAGGATTAAATGAGAGAGAGAATAGACTTGAATTAATTGACACAATTCCGAGCGTACACCAAAGATTACAATGCATTCCGCACTTTCCTTCTATTCCTAATTAAACTCCTAAACTAGTTTAAATACTAGTTAAAACTAATCTAGAGAAAGAATGTAGAGTGAGAAAGTTGGAGCTTATTTCTAGAGTGAGAAAAATAAGCTAGAAAGGGTGTGTCTTGAAATGAACCATGGAGCACCTATTTATAGGTGAAAATTTGTTCATTTTAGCCATTAGGAGCACATGTTAGCAAAAGGTGGAAAAGTTGCTAGCACATGTACCCTAAAGCGCGTAAAGTTCTAGCACGTGTACCTTAGAGTTGCAGAAAAGGCCTAGCACGTGTACCCTGTGAGTACGAGGAAGGACGAAAAAGCGGACAGGGGACAGAGGGACAGGTAGCCAGCGCCACCACCATGGCAGCCGGCGGCGGCTGGCAGCCTGCCGCCCCGGTTCGCCGTCTTTCGCTTCGTTTCTCGATTTATGCGTATCTTCTTCGTTATGCGTCCGTTTTTGTCGATTCTTTTTGCGTTGGATTCGTTTTTCAAAAATGAAGACTTTGATGAAAAGAAATCCCAAAATGTATCTCTGATCTTTGGATGTCTTGTATGAATCGTTTGAATCTTCCGGCGTATGTAGAATCTTCATTCTTCGTCCGTTTTTGTTGATTCTTCTTCTGTTAGATTCATATTTTGAAAATGAATATCTTGGTTAAGAGAAATCTCAGTGATGGGTACTTTGCCTCTAAATATTGTCTTGATGTCTTGAATCTTCAAACGTGTGTGGAATCTTCGTTTTGTCGTCCGTTTCGCTTGATTTTTCTCGTGCAACTCCATTTTGACCTTCTTGGAAAAGTTTCATTGATTTCTAAATTATCTGAGTTTATTTGCCAAGTATTGTTCCAGAATGAGAGAGATATCGGTGGTAAAAATATGACTTTTTACGCGTTATCATACATCATCCAAAACTTTGTACGGAAGTTATTATATTTTTCGTGGACACAAGTGTTATGCATTTATACTATAGAACTAGATCAATACTCGTACGATGCCCGGATGGATTAAATATGACAAAATTTGTAAATAGATGCTATATGGAGTATTAGTTTATTTTATTTAACTAGCAAAACAACCCGTGCAATGCAGCGTAAAACATAATCTGTAAATTATATTGACCCGTATAGGAATATTCATTACTTGAGCACAAATCATAAATGTACCAAATTAAAGAGTAAAAAATATGCCACCGTAATTCTACATGTTACTTCTCAACTTGTCCGGTCTTTTTGACGTACTTTCCGATCGGAACGCAACACATCATAAGATCAAGAAGGACTTTACGATATTCCTTGGATGTAAAAGAGTATGTTTGTCTGAAGTAATTGAGATACTTTCTCACTCGTAATTAATTTTCATAAAAATTTATTAAGTGCATCTATTCTATTTGAATACACTAGGTGCCGCGACCAGCGAGTCCTTGTGTTTCATACTCAAACACTCAGTCTTTGACAAGTTTTTGTGTAAGAAAGTTATAAAAAGAAAAGACTTTGTCGTTTCATGTTTATTTTGAACTTCTATTGTCTAAATTGTATAAAGTGACTCCTAATATGTTACTTGTAATCTTCCAACTATTAGGCAAGGTATGCAAGTCTAATTACGTAAATGTCTTACAACGTTGAAATATTATAGTCTAGTTGGATAAATAACTTAAATGCTTGAAAGTCGTTGCAGTTTTCATGTTGGTTTAATCTTGCAAGGTTGATGGCAGGGCCGGTCCTGAACTTTTTGATGCCCCGGGCAAGTCAATCAAAAAATGCCCCTATTCAAATTTATAAATAAGCTACTGTCGCACCCCCAAATTCGGTTTGCGGAAGCGAATCGGGTTGGGGCGCGACTAATAATAATCATAGCACAAAGATATAATGAACGACTTTATATGCGTCGTTTTAACAAAATACATTGATTGTAATGAAAGTATACAATAGTTATAATGATTACACAAGCTCGGTACTCTGATCTAAAAGATTCCATAGCATTACTACTTATACAAAATATAATAATGCAGAAAAATCTCTTGATGTTCATATTTGCATGCGACTCGAGCTAAGTATGTCCTGAGCAGTCCTACTACTGCTGTGTACCTGAGAATACATGCTAAAAGGTCAACTAAAAGCTGGTGAGCTCACAGGTGTAAGTAATATAACCGCAATGTATGAACCACAAGATTTGATAATGTGTTTGAAATTAATCAAATCCAACTAGTTATGTCCAAATACATTGGTTCGTTTGATTGTTTGTTTGTGTTTTGAAAACATGTACGGCCCGTTGGTGACGTTTTGTAATAATAATCTTACATCATTATTATTATGTGTTGTTTCATTGTATACTATTAAGGTATATGTTTCGTGTGTTGTATTGTATATAAGTGTTGAAGTATATATATATGTATCATGTACGAGTACATCGTATGTGGTTCGAAGGTTGTAAATGTTTGACACGCAGTGTGTAAAGTATTTCCAAACTTTAATGACAGGGGTTCGGGGGCAGCGCCCCTGATTAGCGGGGTTCCAGGGGTGGAAACCCCTGGCGGGGTCCAAGGGTCAGAGCCTCTGGCTGGGGTCGAGGTGCCAGGTCAGGTCGAAAATTTTTTATTTCTACTATATTGCTCTAGTGAAAAACGTACTTAAAATCTGCATTTGGGTAACACAGGTGATAAAATTTCAAGTCTTGACACTTAGTAAAAATCTGTGTTTTCAAGGTTCTGATTTGTGCGACACTGGGTGCGACATAAGGCTTTGTTTCGCTAGATGCGACATTGTAGTTCCAGTGCGACATAGGCTGTTGTGTCGCAGGTCATGACTGCGACATAAGTCATTGTGTCGCTATGTGCGACGTCCGCAATTTAATGCGACATAAGGTGATGTGTCGCTATATGCGACATCTGAAAGTGTTGCGACATAAACATTTGTGTCGCTATATGCGACATAGGTAATGATTCTGCGACATAGGGCTTTGTGTCGCAAAGGCTCCAGGCCTGGTGCGACACAAAGGGTCTGGTCGGATTCCAAGGCTCGGGTTTGTGGTCAAACGACCTCGGTTTGACCCGAAACTTTTACACAATGCTTAGAATAGTTTATAATATTTGTAAAAATTATCAGTTGGTGGCGGAAGTATTCGAGGTGTCGGTTTTACCAAAATGACCAAAACCGACATTTCCGACAAAGTTCAGAAATCAAGTTTTAAACATATATTTGGACATAATCAAGATAGATAAACAACATAACATGTAAAAGAGTAAAATACAAGAGTTTTCGAAAGTGTCAGGTTCTTACAAAGTGATCGCATGAAGAAACCGAAAAGGTAGGAACGTAGAGCTCGTCGCGGTGATCGTTTTCTTCCAAATGAGCTTGGTGATCCAAGGTGATTTGGTGGTGATTTTTGGTGTGTTTGGGGCTGCCGATTTAGAGAGGTAAAGAGAGAGAGAGAGTAGAGAGAAAAGGGGGTTTAGTGTGGTGGTGAAAGTGAGGAGGGTGGTGAGGTGTTTGGTGAGTCAAACAAGAAAGAAGGAAAAGGGTGGAAAAGGAGGGAAGGGGGCCTGCCAAAGGGGGCCCCATAAGGGAGGGGAAGTCTCAAATTTTCGTTCCTTGCGTTTGCGCTCCGTGCGGTGTTCGTTTCCCCGATCGTTTAAACGTTTAATTATCGTTGTACGTTTTGATACGTGTGTTTCGTTAACGTTTTAAGTCGCGATACTTTTAATGAAATCATTATTATAAATACTTTATTTTAAGTTACTAAAATGTTGTCGGGTCTCGGTTTGCGCGTTTGTTGCGTAATTTGTACATTTGTTTAACTCGTGTAATGTTTTATTCGTACGCGTGAAATCGTAATATTTTTACTTGAAGTATTTTATCAAAATACTTAATAATGAATTATAAAAATATAATTTGGGTTTATTTCATTTGTCAGGTGCATTTCGCGCGTTGCTGTTACGTACGGTTAGTGTTAGACGACACGAAATACGTTTATATATATTATCCAAATAATATATAAATAAAATGAGTTAATTAAATAATTTCCCATTATTTAATAAATTGTTCACCAACGTCAGAATTTGTGATTGTGTCAGATTCCATCCGAAGATGAATTGCACGATTTAATTAAATCGCGTACGTGTGTATATATATATAACCATATACAAAATGATACACATAGTTAGCCCTAAACATAACTAATTACATGTATTAATACAATGATTAGATACTAAGTACTAGCCCTAATTTGGCGGATGTCACAGCTACACACTTTTTCCATAAGTTTGCAACTTAGTCAAGCTAGCTGGCTCATCCTAACTAGGATTTTTGATGATAAAACGCTCAAAGTTATCCCATAGATTTTGATATATGTAGTAAAGTAACAGCGCCTTTGATCATGATGAATTTGATCATCTATAAAGCTAATCTCAATATAATTACTATTACATTAGGTTTAAGTTATTTATTAAATGGTAGTTTGAGTTTCATATATTTCAATTTTTCAATATATCAAGTTTTTAGCATTCGATCAGTTCATAAAAGTAGATGTTTAAGATTAAAAATAAAAATCCAAACTAAAATTGTAATAGTATGGGAATCGAAAAATACAACAACAAAATTCTTTCATACAAGTATGCAAAAGCATAACTTTGTTTTATGAAACAAATTTAGGGGGTGCTTAGTTAGGGGTTATGCACTATGAGGAATGGGAAAGGGACTGATAAACTATGGTTGGTTGCCTATAATATAATCAATCATTCCCCATTAATGACCTATCCTCCATTACCCACAAATTTTGGGGTAATGATAAACCATTACCCCACCTTCCCTATTTTTATTACACAAACATCTTTCTTCTTCTTCTTCTTCTTCTTCTTCTTCTTCTTATTATTATTATTATTATTATTATTATTATTAGTAGTAGTATGCATATATGTATTGCCATAATCATTATAGTGATTAAATTTCTAGAGTCCATTTCATTTCTTATTTTAATATATGTCAAATTGAATGCTTGCTTGATTTTTGATATATTCATTACTTTTCTGTGTCTCATTTCTTATTTTCCGAATATATATCAAAGCGAATGGTTACTTGATTTTTGATTAATTCATTATCTAATATGTTTTCATTCTTTAATATTTTTATCTTCAACATGATAAAAATGTATATAAAAGAAATTAAAATGCGTTAGTCTGATCACGAACTCCACTAATTAATTAACATGGCTGGAGAATCGATTTTTCAACTATGAACCATCATAGGTAATACGGAAAATTTTTTCTTTATAAAAAAATATTTGTAAACCTTTTCTCTAAAATAGTGTAACGATTCCTTAATACTTACCGTTTTACCAAGCAACATCAATGCGAACATAATGTCTATTATCATTTCTTTATATTCCCTCAGTCATTCCCATTATCATTCCTTAATACAAACCAAGCACCCCCTTAGTGTTATATTTATCAACACCCTAATAGTATCCTCATGATTTGTTATTATAATCATTACGATATTTAATTTAATCTTATCCATTAAAAGTGTAAAACTCCTTAAAAAAATATTTTTATGAAAAACGTTTGGTATCTACATGTACGTTTAAAATAGTTGTAGGGTGTTAACTATCATCCAAGGGACTAAACTGAAAAAAAAGTAATAATTGCACAAATTGAATCATCTTCTTTGTCAGTATTGCTCCCTTGACAAATCCTCCATTATTTTCCATTATGATATTGCGAATTACTTAATAATTAATGAAAGCGTGTTTTCTTTATCATGGAAACACCGATTAACTGTATTAATTTGTTCAATGCTCGTTATATTTTCACTGATCAATTGGAGCCCTAGAAAATTGTATGCCCCCTCTTTGTTTGATGCCCTAGGCCGTCGCCCGGTCTGCCTGGTGACAGGGCCGGTCCTAGTTGATGGCTTCTAAACTATTGAAACTTGTGTATAATGTAACATCCGGTTTCTGGACCTGAAATTAAATGGTTATTTTAATAATGAGAAATATTTTATTTGGTTTAGTTGAAAATAAACAAGTAAAAGAGTTTCAGTTTTTATTGTGACAAGTAAAATATTATTTGTTTTAAATTAATAAAGTTGACAGTAAAATAAAATATTATATTTCGCAAGTATTTTCAGGTTCTAGACAATAGAGTTAGAAGGGGATAAATATTATAATGTATTTAAGTTAGGCGGTGGATTAAACCGACTGATTTTACCTACCAGTTTACTCTAAGATTCATTTCTTTGTTCTTGAGAAAACACATACATACATAGCTTGAGAAATCAAAAAGAGAAGTAAATAGCAAGTTCATGTTGGATTCAAGGGTTTACAAATCAGATTATCATTATCTTTAGCATCATCTTCATCTAGTTCTTCTTGAAATTGTAAGTGTTCATATATTTAACTTATGAATTGATTGATGTTTGAATGATAGGTGTGAGTTATATGAGCTGATTTTGTGATGTTTATATGATGATTATATGCAAGAATTGTGTATGTTCTTCAAGTTTGAGTTTACAAGTTAGGGTTTGATAAATTTGTGGATTTGATGATGATGCATGTATGAGTTTGGTGTTAGATGATATTGCTAGTTGTTGTTGTATGATTATACTTGTTAGTAAAGGTCATTTACATGTTTAAATTGAGTGTTATATAAGCATTTTGGTGAAAAGGATTTTTGGTTCGAGCTGGAATTGTTGCAGGTCTGAACCTCTGCTGTAAAGCATGAGAACGCGATCCAGAGCCCTAGTCCGGATCGCGTTGCTATGTGTTATTTTATCTTTGTGTGTTTTGTCATAGGAACGCGATCCAGCTCCTTAGTCCGGATCGCGTTTGTAAGTGAAAATTTGTAACAGAATGTTTTTCAAAGGGGGAACGCGATCCAGCTCAGTTTCCAGGATCGCGTTTGCATGTTTTAATTTGAGAAATTTGATAATCTGTGAATTGTGTACTTGTGTTATGTAAATGATAGTTGACGCTATTTAGTGGAGTATGTTTATAATAATCAATTAGTTGTGATGAGTTACTGACTTGGTATTATTGTGTTTTCAGATAAGCGAGCAGCAACTCAGTGATATTAGACAACTGAGTTCAGAAGTTCAGATTTCGGTGAGTGGTTACTGTAGTCCTCGGTTCAACTCAGTTGTAACGGGTTCGGTTACAACGGGTAAACCAGGATAGTTTAATTAGTAGTAGTTGCCATGTTAAATTCAGTTATTCAAGTTGTTGATTGTGTTGATTGATATTGGTTGATATGGTTGTGCAAGTTGTTCAGTTGATTTTCATAATTGCATATGATATGCTTTATGTGACAAGTTGTTGATATGATTTGGAGTGAGGTCAACGTTGGTTGGTTGGGTCTGGCTACTACTGTGTAGCTGTCTTGGTTACTTTGAGACACATAGTTGAGAATTAACCAATACTGTGAAGGTAGTAGTCAGGCTATCGGTAGGATTGTTGTGGTTGTTATTCCTCCGATCCTCATGTACTTATGTGCTTATGTGTTTAGTTTGTTGTGGTTTATTTAGTTGTAAGACTTGTTATGATTGGATTGAACCGTCGGTTACGGTTCCATTCACTTAGCAATAAGCTAACCCCTCGTTGTTAAATGTTTTGCAGATTGTGGTTAGTTGATGTAGATCGGGTTGTTGATGACTAGCTGGATGTTTGACTTGATGCGCTAACTCTGACTTTTTGATAATTATGTTTGAAAAGGTTTCCATAACACCCGTTTTGTTAATATGTAATTAAATATTTGCAAGTATAAGATTTAAGTTTGTAATTGTTGTTGAAATATTTTGTAAAAAGTTTGGGACTTCGCTTCCTAAGGATAATATATTATAAAATATGTTGTTGGAAAAGTCGGGTGTTACATATAAAGTTTGGTTAACATTCTGAAAGTGTTTAAAACGTGTATATATTATAGTTATAATGCTAGGTTTGACACCATTTCTTCCTCTGGTTTTTGTTGAATAACCAAAAAAAATTATTTTCACAAGTCACATTTTGACTTGCCCAATTGATTCCCCAAACCATCTCCAATTATTCTAAGATTCTTCATGATTCTTGAACAAAATAGATTTTGTTGATATGCCAAATCAAACGGTTGCTAAGTCGTTGTGTGCTTGCTAGATGATCAAAATTAGGATTTTGCTATACATAGTCCATAGGGCTATGGATAACAACCGAAAATGCACAGGTTGTTAGTAAATAGTGGTTAAAAAACTAACTTAATTGGTTAATGTTCACCATTTAATTGTAACTGGTTAACGTTTTCATGGTGGTTGTCAGTTTTTAATGGAAGTTATGAGACGGTTATAATGTTTAACATAGCCCTAGGTATATCTATAGCAAAGGGAGAATTTCATATATATCCTTGAAAAACCTTTAAATTACGTCAATATCCTTACAAACTTCAAAATTACACCAATATCCTTTAAAACCTTGAAAATACTCATCTATGTCCAAATATACATTTTAATTATAGATAAATGATTTTAATATGTAAAATTCTGATTATATATTAAATAACAAGTGAAATGACCTTTGTACCCTCCAAACCCTGTTCCAAAGTAAAATTGACCATCGATTATCAACGCCTCATTTCTTTCCTTTTATCTTCATACTCCATTTTCAATTAAGTTAATCTAATCTATTGTTTTCTTCATCAATGTTCGATTTGAAGATGATTTTGTTTGAAACAATATGGCAACTGAAAAAGGTAGGTGGGATTTTCTTTTGGTCAAAACATCTAGGGTTTATTGTAAGAAAAAAATTAGCTTGAAATTTTACATCGGTTCATATTTTCTGAACTTCCACTAAATTTGATTGACGGTTTGTAGTGGACCTCATGGTCCTCGATCAATCCTTATGGACTGAATATGAAATTCCAATGCCTTTATTATCTTACAATCAAATATACTATGGAGAACACATAATATTTACATCGATGAGGAAAAAATGAACCTATAATTATAGATTACACTAAACCTAGTTGGAAATGGATTGTGCGAATTCTTCAAAATGAAGACATGATGAAAAATGACTATAGCAGAAGGGTAAATAAGTAATAAAAGTTGGTATTTGGTTTTTAATAGGATTTATATAATTTAAAATTATTTATTTATAATTAAAATGTATATTTTGGATATATGTGAGTACTTTCAAGCTCTTTAAGGATACCGGTGTAATTTTGATTTTTGCAAGGATATTGACGTAATTTATAGGTTTTTCAAGGATATAGATGTAATTATAGAGTACTACTCTACCATATATGTTGTGTACATAATCTATTGATATTCTTGAGTACTACTATAACACACCAAATAATTTCATTCATTATTATTATTATTATTATTATTATTTTTTAAGTCGGAAGCGACATCACATTTATATTATAAACATAGATAACATGATGTCATCTACAAAATTTACATAAGTTATATGTACTAGTTATTAACGTTTACAAACCACTAATTCTACCCTAAGCATTATATATATCAAAACATATATCAAAATTTGAAGAACATCAGAGTATGACTATGGTCAAACATTCTTCAGTCATTCCTTGCCCGACCCAAATCATCTCAAAATCTGCAAGGAGTAATTAACGGGATTAGCACGAAGCTAAGTGAATAAACCTGTTACCAACAGTTTGACTTAGCTTAACGATATTAATTAACAACAAATAACACATGAACACTGCATCATCAAGAGGATCGGTGGTCCTTGTGGCGCCCTCAGTCCGCGGTGGCCCACCAAGCGACACTTATAATCACTGCAGGCCAATACAGTGATTTACCGATAACTGATTGCTACCTTTAGTCAATATGTGTTCCATTCTCAACACATGATCACAAATCTCACATTGACTAACCTGTAACAATCAGTCCAACAGTCGTTGACCTCCAATTCATTAGTCAACAACAATCAATAATCGCTATGTTTATTTCGTTGTAACCAATATGTTACAACTAACCCGAACCGAAGTTCCAAGTCTATTCACCTATCAACTTTGTTCCAATTACTCAGCTGACTAAATCACTAAGTTTTCGGGTTATCTGTCAATACAACAAAACACTCAAGTTAATAACTCAATTCAACTTATTACAACTTAATTAATATAATTACACATACACTTATGCATTCACACAAAAGCACAATCATATTTACACTGATTTTATTCATGTTTCAGTTTCATACCCGATCGGCTCACATTGCTTTAGCCGATCGGCTACATAGCTTTACCCGATCGGCTCACTCTGACCTGATCGGTTAACACAACTAAATTTCGAGACCTTCGTTCAAATGCCAAGTTCTGTAATCATTTTGCACTAAACTAGTCGTTCATCTAATCTTACCCGTTCGGCTATAATGTACATACCCGATCGGCTCAGACAGTATAGCCGATCGGCTATGGAACCTAAACACAAAACCCAGCAACCTGCAACTAGCTACTGCACAAACCCTAACTACGAATTTCACACTAACACAACTTCAAACTCAGGTTTTAATCATTCTAAAGCTATAATTAATTCATATAACACCAACCCATCATCAACAACAACTTCAAATACTAGATTTATAGCAATTTACACATTAACCTAACTTAACTTCAACCAAGCTTATATATATAAATAAAGCATCAAACACTTACAAAATTGGAGGAAGAAGATGATGATATAATCTGATGTAAGTTCCAAAATCGCAGCTTATGATTGTTAAGAGATTTCCAACTTGATTTGGATGTTAATTTCATATCATACTTCATAGTTTGCAAAGGAAAGGAAAATCACAGGGAAGAAGGTAAAGGTCGGGTTATACCATTTCTATATCACAGTATAATTATTATACCCGTTCTAACTCTATTGTTTGGAACCTAAATACTGTTGATGCATTTTAGTTTGTCTATCAGTTGGTCTATTGAGTTGTAAAAGTGTCGTTAGTCGTTTAATAGAAATATAGATTTTGTATTATGCGACACTTAAGTTTTAGTTTAGGCGACACTTGCCTAAGTGACGCATAGCGACACTTAGGTAAGTGACGCATTAAGGCGGCCACATGCGACACTTCCACAAGTGACGCATGTCTGCCAGAATTTTAGTATAAATAGAACTTACGGGTTTTCGGCTAGGAAAAACAAAACCCTAGCACCATTTGTCGACTAAACTCAATTGTAATCAGTTCTATTACGTTATTCAAGCTAATCAACTCGTTCACTTTGTTTAATTCAATCGTTTCGGTTTACGTTTATTAGTGATTTGTGCAATTGATTGTCTCCGCCATTCAATTGCTGTTGATCGTCACTTAGGTCCATCGAATAGGGCACTCACAACTGGTATCAGAGCCACTAGGTGATTAGATTGACGTTTTGAAGACGTTTTGGATTGATTTCGGTTTCGTTCGGATCAAGAATTGAGAATAACTATGGATTTTGAGTTGATAAGGTGATTTCCAGACGATATTCATCATTTACTACAGGTTTCGTTCATTAGGGTTCGAGGAATTTTCGTTAGGTTTACGAAAATTCAATTTTTAGGGTTTTTGGGATTTTACAGCCGTTTCTGCGACACACGCTGCGTCACTTGAACGCGTCACTTAGAGCGGCACTTCGTAATTCCAAATTAGGGTTTTACCGTCACTTGAACGCGTCACTTGGAGCATCATTTGGGGTTCATACGACACTTAACTTAAGTGTCGTCTAATTTAATCCACTGTCACTCACGTGCGTCACTTTAGCACGTCACTTGAGTGCCAAGCGTCACTTCTGCTAGTGACGCCTGTTTGATTTCTTGCGTCACTTCTGTTAGTGACGCCTTTTGATTTATTGTGTCACTTTTACTAGTGACGCCTATTTGTTTTATTGCGTCACTCAAGTACGACACTTGAGTGCGTCACTTGCTAGATTGAGTGACACTTGCTTACAGTGTCATCAGTCACTTCATCCGTCACTCGATAGCGTCACTTACCAAGTGCCGCTAGTCGTTGCGACACTTGAGTGCGTCACTTACCAAGTGACGCCTTCGGTACTAATTATTTTGCAAGTTCTTGTTTTTGAGTAAATTTTCAGGTTTATCTTTAATGGCTGCTGTTGCTGATAAAGAGGATATAAGGGGAATCAGGGATATGCTAAAACAAAATCATGATGTTGGTTCTAATAATAAACCTCCTCTATTCACGGCTGATATGGATTACGTATATTGGCGTGATCGATTTGAACAGTACGTAGATTTCCACTATCCGGAGCTCTGGGGTCCGCTCAGAGAAAGATATGAAGCTCCAGTAGCTGAGGGAGACTATCGTGGTATCCCTCCATCCAAAACTTACAAAGCCATGTCTCTTGAAGAGAAGAAGGAGTACGATATTGAAAGAAAGGCTCATTCGGCCATTTGCATGTGCCTTACTAAAGATGTCTTACGCCTCTTCAAAACACATGACATAACATACGATCTTTGGAAGGCTATTGAGACAAGATGTGGTGGAAACCAGAAGTACAAGGAGGCTAAATTAGAACTGATCAAAAAACAGTATGATCTGTTTGATTCTCTTCCTAATGAAACAGCTTCGGGTGTGTTTACTAGATACTCACAGTTGGTTAGTGAGTTGACCGAGGGAGGATATAATTTCCCTCAGATTGAAATAAATAAGAAGTTATTGGACGTTCTACCGAGTAGTTGGGATGTTAAAGTACAGTTTCTGAAAGAAAGTCAAGAATTAGCTACAATGAACTTGGATGAGCTAATTGGTGTTCTTCAAGCCCATGCGATGGAGTTGAAGAAGAAGGAATGCAAATCGGGTGGTTTTGTTCAAGACCCGACATTATATGGAGGAAAAGTCAACACTGGAAAGACTTATGGTGGAATGGCTTTCGTTTCTTCTACAAGTTCTCCACTTCAACCTTCATTGCAATCTACCGGTGTTCATCATCCGGTGTATGCTTCTGGACCCTCACAAGGGTCACCACAGCAAGTTCCAGTTTCCCCGGCTATTCAAGAACAGGCTGCTATCTATACAGCCTTTCTTAGCTCCTACAAGGATTTGGTTTCACAACCAAATTCTACTTTAGAACTTGCTAAAGAAGATTATGCTCAATTAGATGACGATGATCTTGAGCAAATGGACTTAAACTGGAATATTGCCATGATCTCAAGGAGAGTTCAGAAATTCTTGCAACGGACTGGTCGCAAGAGTTTGGAAGGAGATGGCAAAACCAGTTTTGGTTTTGATAAGAGCAAGGTTCGCTGTTATAACTGTCAGAATCTGGGACATTTTGCGAGAGAATGTGAAAAACCCAAAGTTCCTCCATCGGGTTTCACGAAGCCTGATGCTCCCAGAACTCCAGAGAAAGATGAAGTGAAGCAAGCGACAGCTGATGCACTAGTTATCTTTAAGCCTACCAACACCGACTGGAGCATGTATGCTGATAAGTATCAACAGTGTCTCATTTCTCCAATTTCTAATGAGGTACGCAATGAACCAGAAGAACCTTTGAACAGCATTTCATGCATTAAGTTAACTGAATCTTTAAGGTGCTTTCAAGAAGATAACGTAGACTTAAGAAAAAAGGTTGAAAAACTTAGTGAGTCAAATAAATACCTAAAGGCCAATGAACAATTGTA
Organism: Pseudognaphalium luteoalbum; assembly: GCA_963422505.1. Lineage (NCBI taxonomy): Eukaryota > Viridiplantae > Streptophyta > Magnoliopsida > Asterales > Asteraceae > Pseudognaphalium > Pseudognaphalium luteoalbum. The sequence continues at coordinate 91,351,541 of OY730194.1, forward strand.
TGATAAGAAAATTGAGGCTTATCAACAGGACACGCTTAGGTATAAATCTAAGGTTTTTAGTCAACAGGATGCTATTAATAGCTATCTTGCTGAAATAGACCTTTTGAGAAAGGAACTATCTGATCTGAAAGTTGAATATGACAAATATAAAAGTAAGATTCTAGGTTCCTCTTCTTCTACGGTTGCCTTCAACGAAATCCTTAACAAGCAAAGGACAGATAATAAAACTAAGAGAGGACTAGGTTATACTATAGTCCCGCCTCCCACTGAATACTGTCCTATGCCAGTTAAGGAAGGCACCGAAGAGATTCCAGTTGACTATGCACTGTTATATGGGGTCAAGTCTAAGGTCAATAATCAAAACAAACAGGCAAAGGAGAAAACCAAGCGGCCAGAGTATCCTTCGCCTCAGTTTGTTAAGTCTAAATGTGAATCTCCAGTTAGTATTGAGGAGATTGTTGAGATTGAGGATATTACTGATCAGGAGTATCCTGAATTTAAAAAGAAGGTTGAAGTAAACTCTGAAAATGTGGTTTTAAAGGTTGAACCTACGATTAAGGTTCAACCTAAAAAGGAAAAGAATAAGGTTTTAAATACAAAATTTCAAACTTTACAGTCACCTGTAAAGATTTTGCAACATAAAGCTACACGTGCAAAAGATTTTTGTGATAAACCTTCCACTTCAACCTCTCAACCAAAACAAGAATCTTCTAAGACGTGCACGAAATGTTCATGTTCTAGAAATGCTTCTCCTACTCCTGTGGTAAGTCCTCAGCCTCAACCATTTGTTGAGACCCGTTCATGTTTTTATTGTAAAAGACAAGGACATTTAATTCGTGAATGTCCCAAACTGTCTCATCAGCACTATGGGAGAGAGATGCCTAGGACATCAGTTTACAGAAATTCATTTTCAAAATCTCCACCTAGGCGTTATTCAATCTCTTCCAAGCCTGCTGAAAAGCCAAGTAATGTTGGGCAAAAACCTTTGCCAAAACAAAAGCCCGACATTACTCCCAAACCAATTTCCAAACAAACTAAAGTTTGGAAACGAAAGGAGTCTGTTAGTGACTCTTCTGTCATCAACAATAACACATTAGATGAAAATTCTGATTTGTTAAAAAATAAAGTTCTGTCCGATGTGATTATTGTTGATGACCTTGGTAGACCTAAGTCTGTAAAGGCTTGGGTCACCGTTTCTCACTAATCTCCTTACTTTATGTGTTGCAGCAGTCAGAACGCGTTAAAGATAGTGAATGGTTTACGGATAGTGGCTGTTCGCGACACATGACTGGTGATGTGTCTCTTTTGACGGATGTTAAACCACATGCCGGAGGACATGTTGCTTTTGCTAGAGATACAGGAGGAACCATTACGGGAAAGGGAACGCTAACTAACGGGAAAGTTAGCTTCGAGAATGTGAATTATGTGGCTCAACTTACTCACAACTTGCTGAGCGTTTCACAAGTCTGTGATAAGGACTTTACCACTGCTTTCACAAAGACGGAATGTGTGATACTGAAGCCTGGTTTCGTTATCCCTGAAGAATGGGTGCTTATGAGGGCACCACGGAGAAACGACACCTATGTTATGAATATGCAAACTGTGGAGACTACAGATGAGTACACCTATCTCCTGTCAAAGGCTTCGGAAAAGGAATCACTATTATGGCATAGACGAATGGGACACATCCATTTTCGTAAGATGAATTTTCTAATAAACAATGATTTGGTAAATGGAGTTCCAAAACAGTCATTTGCCCTAAAAGATGACTGCATTGCATGCCATAAAGGGAAACTCCACAAGAAGTCCCATAAGTCGAAGGTAGTGAATTCCATTGTTGCACCACTGGAGCTCTTACACATGGATTTGTTTGGTCCTATTTCAACTAAGAGCATAGGTGGTAGATCTTACTGCTTAGTAGTCACCGATGACTACTCCAGATTTTCGTGGGTATATTTTCTAGGTACGAAGAGTGAAACACCAGATATTTTGGTGTATCTATTGGATAAGTTGGCAAATCTGTGCAACTTAAAGGTGAAGAGACTGAGAAGTGACAATGGAACTGAATTCAAGAACTCAACTCTTGAGTTATACTGTGCCTCGAAAGGTATTGATCATCAGTTCAGTGCCCCAAGAACTCCTCAACAGAATGGAGTTGCAGAGCGTAAGAATAGGACTATTATCGAGACAGCTCGGACTATGCTGGCCGATTCTAAGCTTCCTATTATATTTTGGGCAGAAGCAGTTAGTACTGCTTGTTACGTTCTGAATCGCGTGCTCACGGTTAAGAAAAGGAACAAGACCTGTTATGAGCTTTTCAATAACCGTAAGCCAACTTTGCAGTTTCTAGAGCCATTTGGGTGTCCGTGTTTGATTATGATCTCAAAATAAAAGGTCTCGAAGTTTGGAGCTAAAGCCGTTGAAGGAATTTTCCTTGGCTATTCAGTCAACTCTCCGAACAAAAGAGTCTACATTAAATCAACACACCAGGTGGAAGAGCATTTTGAGGTAAAATGCCTGCGTTACACGGATCCTCCTCAAGGAACGGGTCCGGAATGGTTATTCAACTATAAGGATGTGTTTAATTCGTTTGACATACCCGAAGAAGATGATGAAGAGGAGGAGTTAGTTACCTTACTTCATGGCATCAGTCTGTGTCAAGACATATCTATCTCAAAACCTATATCCACACCTACTCCAACACCCACACCACTACCTACTACACCCACACCATCTCCTACTATTCCACCTTCGGATGTTCCTTCGACTTCAGGAACGACTAATGCAACAGAAAATTTTGTTGTCTACTGTGATGCTTCACATCAGGGATTGGGTTGTGTATTGATGCAAAACGACAAAGTCATTGCTTACGCATCTCGACAATTGAAAGTTCACGAAAAGAACTATACGACGCATGACTTAGAACTAGGAGCTGTCGTTTTTGCACTTAAGATTTGGAGACACTACCTATACGGTACAAAGTGCACTATCTTCACGGATCATAAAAGTCTCCAACATATATTCAACCAGAAAGAACTCAACATGAGACAACGTCGTTGGGTCGAATTACTGAACGATTATGACTGCGAAATTAAGTATCACCCGGGAAAATCAAACGTTGTAGCTGATGCCTTGAGTCGTAAGGAACGAGTCAAACCCCGTAGAGTTCGAGCTTTAGGTTTGACGATCCACTTAAATATCGTTACTCAAATTCGCGATGCTCAACAATCAGCATTCATTCCCAAACGCCTTAAGGAAGAATCCTTGAAGGGAATGGAGAAACAACTTGAAACCAAAGACAACGGAGTGTTGTACTTCATGAACCGAATTTGGGTACCATGCGTAGATGAATTGCGCCGATTGATTTTGGACGAAGCACATAAGTCCAACTACTCGATACATCCTGGTGCAGATAAGATGTATCACGACTTGAAAGGATTTTACTGGTGGTCTGGCATGAAACGAGACATTGCCACATACGTTAGTAAGTGCTTGACTTGTGCAAAAGTCAAAGTTGAATACCAAAAGCCGTCTGGGCTTTTGCAACAACCTGAAATGCCTAAATGAAAATGGGAACACATCACGATGGACTTCATCACGAAGTTACCAAGAACAACATCCGGAGTTGACACCATATGGGTGATTGTCGATTGATTGACGAAATCAGCCCACTTCCTTGCTATCAAGGAAACGGACAAAATGGAGAAACTGACCAGAATCTATTTGAAAGAGGTCGTTTCTCGACATGGAGTGCCATTATCCATCATCTCTGATAGAGATGCACGATTCACTTCTCGCTTCTGGCAAACACTTCAACATGCATTGGGTACTAGACTCGACATGAGTACTGCCTACCACCCACAAACTGACGGCCAGAGCGAGCGGACGATACAAACGCTCGAAGACTTGCTAAGAGCATGTGTGATTGACTTTGGAGGTAATTGGGATACACACCTACCTCTAGCAGAATTTTCTTATAACAACAGTTATCACACCAGCATACAGATGGCACCTTTTGAGGCACTGTATGGACGCAAGTGCCGATCGCCACTCTGTTGGGCAGAGTTGGGCGACAGACAATTATCGGGTCCCGAGATAGTCCAAGAAACTACGGACAAGATATCTCAAGTGCTCAATCGATTGAAAACAGCACGTGACCGACAAAAGAGTTATGCCGATAACAGACGGAAACCTTTAGAATTTCAAGTAGGTGACAAAGTCCTACTCAAAGTTTCACCCTGGAAAGGGGTCGTACGATTTGGTAAACGAGGTAAGCTGAACCCACAATACATCGGACCATTCGAGATCCTTGCAAGAATTGGTCCTGTCGCCTACAAGCTCCAACTACCGCAAGAGCTTAGCAGTATCCATGACACCTTTCATATATCTAACTTGAAGAAGTGTCTTTCCGATGAAACACATATCATCCCTCCGGACGAGGTCTTCATTGACTCAAAACTAAACTTTGTGGAGGAACCTATCGAGGTTATGGACACGAAAACGCAGAAACTTCGACACAAACGAATCAAGTTAGTTAAAGTTCGTTGGAACTTAAAACATGGCCCAGAGTTAACCTGGGAAAGTGAGGATGAAATGCGCAAGAAGTATCCTCGACTATTTGAAACCGTGACCGCGACTCACGACACGAATTAAATCTCGGGACGAGATTTCCCTAACGGGGGGAGAATGTGACAACTCTCCAAATTAGGTACTGATTAACCTTTAAGCATGTGCATTCTTACGCTAATTTCCTGATTAAGTTTAAAACAAAACTTTTGATGTGATGTAAGCCTAGCAGCCCAGTACTTTTAAACAAAAAGTATTACTAATACGTAAGTATTTAAAGTTACGTACAAACGTATCGGGACGAACCCGACAGAATACAGCAAAAGTTGATGACACAATATAATTAATAATTCAATTATTAATTACGAGTACTATTGTATCTATAATATATAGATAGAACGAGTTAAATATACGTTTAACATAAAACGTATTATAAAACGAACAGAAACAATTTTAAAATGCACTCAAAGATCAAAATGAGAAAAATTCAAATTTTCTCACTCATTCGGAAATATTTGTAACATTACCTCAAAATATGAACCCGAAATTCGACTGAAATTTGACACCCAATTGAATGATAGCAGTCCAATGTACAAATTTGTACAACGGTCTGAAATAATGAAAAACTCATTATTCTAAATTTAAATATCGAACCAGGAGAATATCTACAAAATAAAAATATAAAATATTAAATTTTATATTACACTAATTATACCCGTACTTAAAATTAACGGGCTAAAAACCTACACAATTAACACACTGAAAATATTTGTCGACACCTTAATGTATACCACCATACTTCCCTTTGAAATATTGAGCTGATATAATAATACACCTTCTCGAAAACTCAGTATCACAGTACTCAAATAATTGAGCTCAACCACCTTTCCTTCTCCTCCGTGTGTCAACCGGAAGCAGGAAACAAGAAGAGAAGCAGGAGCTAAACTCATTTTTCTTTTATCATCTCATCACCATACTCATCTTCAATATCTCAAAATCATCATCATCGTATCATCAATATCACCATCTTTACATCACTGTGAGGTTCAAAACTATAAATTTCATACATATTTCTTTGACTATTATTTGTTATAATTACTGTATAATGTGTAAAAACTTGTTATAATATGTTGAAACTATGATGATGATAATTTTTGACAAACAAAAATTATACTATGTACATAATTTTGTATGCTTACTAGTGTAATAAAAGGGTAAAAACTTGTGTATAATGTAACCATAACATTTGCAAGGAACATAACTCGAATCATGGCAAAAACTTGTGGTAATTTTTGGAATAAAAAAATGGATTGAGATGAATGTTCGAACAGAGCACAACACAGAAAGGAGACACCCGAACGGGTGAAGAACCATACCCGAACGGGTGAGGTAACCCACCCGAACGGGTGAGTGGCATATCCGTACGGGTATGATATCAAAACCGATCGGGTATCATTTTAGAACCGAACGGCTATATATGCTAATTCAACCGGACGTGTCACTTGATCAAGGCTCTCGTTGGCTCATGCAACACAAGATATATACTTAACCTTAAAGTAAACTGTGTGCTTTAATTTGTTGTAAATTATGCTACAGTATTTGTACATTATTTGACATAAAAATATATTACCATGTAAAAACAATTTACGTCCTTACATATCCATCTCTACACAAATTAATAAGTATTATTTCTTTGTTCACATATCTTACACTCTGATTGTGTACACATTTTACATATAAATTATTATAACCGGTTCAATTTTGGGAACATTAATATTTACGAACTGAATAAATGATTACGAGTTAACAGTATTGTAATGAACAAAATTATATTCATAACAAATGGAAATAAGTTTTCGAAACAAACGACACTCATGAACCAATTATATATATAAACTACGACGATAAGTAATAATATATATGAATATATATATTCAACTAATAAGTATATATACGTATATACTTACACGCAACGAATGTTTAAACAATGAACATACTTTGAAAAATAATAATTAGTTTTCAGTCCATCATCACCACGACTTGTACAAAATTTAGAAAATTATAATTTCTTCAAAACAATCAAACTGTTAACATAATTTGACAAACTGTCAAAGTACTTATGTTAATATAATTATTGCGTATAGGTTGACATACTTGGGGCGCGTCATCCATCTGCTAGCATTCACATCACTACCACTACAGTGAGTTTACAGCCCCTACTTTTAAACGTTTTCTGTTTTTAAACACAGAGGTGTTAAACATAGAAATTGCATGCCAACACATGCAATCAAACTATAAATGATTTATTGCTTTTATACAACTGTTGATTTGTGATATTTCATATTCACTGTTATTTTGGGAATTTAGACAAAGTATCCTAGTACAGACCCAGACTTGGAATGTGTGCATGAAAAGACCTCATGACATGCTACTATAACCATTAGCTAGGTGACTCTAGCCACTGAGTATACGGATAGTACTATTGCCGTGATGACCCTCCTACGGTGGAGCGTATACTTAAACGTCCGTTCAGGCAAACAACATAAGTTCTGGTCGTGGTTTGGTTATAGGGTTAGGTCACGTTACTTTAACCTGCGAGGTTTAGCTCACCTTTCAGGGGATCACAGTCTAAGTAAATTCCCACATACTTCTAGGAAGAACGAATCCTACAACTGTTAGATACCGGAAAACATGCTGGTAACTTATTTTACACTGGTAAATAACCAGTAACATATTTTGGGATGACATCCCACGTATAACTATACTTTAGGGTAACAACCCTACATAACTTGTATTTTATAAATGAATAACAAATCATTTATACAAACTTGGTTTAACTAACCACATACAAATACAAACCTGTAAATTCACTCAACATATTTGTTGACAACTTTCTCTATGTTTTTCAGGAAATTAGCTGGGTAAGTAATCGCATGCATTCAGGATGGATAATCCTGGACTACTTAGGATGCCACATAATGTTGGGACCGCTTTTGGGGATTTCATTCGGATAACTGCAGATATTGCGGTCATACTTATGAAATCTTATTTTAAACCTATGTATTATTGTTAAAACTGAAATGTTTTAAACTCCACTACTACTGTTACGACTTACATAGTCGTACTACTTTTGTAACAACTGTTAAACTTGGCATCCTCATTAAATAAAGTTGTGCGATAACCATATGCTCTGAGTATGTATGTATTTGTTGGTTGAAATACTGTTCGTAGCCCCGCCACGTCATTAAGGCTTCCGCGAACTAATCATAACTAATTGTAATCACCGTTTGGCGGGGTGTGACACCCTAAAGCAGAATGCCGACCTTTTCACAAAAGCTTTTTCGCGTACTCGATTTGATAAACTAATCAACATGATTGGTTTAAGGTTCTTTATCGCTAAAAAGTAATTTGTAACTTGGAACGTAATTTATGTCTTTTTATGTGTGTTAAAAAAAAAAGACGCAACAGCCACTCGTTATACTTTTTAGTATTAAAGAAATGCATCGTTGCTACATTTTAAAATAGACATTGAAGTTGTGTCTGTAAACAACTTGGGATATGATAGTACATCGGGTGACATGCATAAAATGGAATTTTAAGATTTATCTTGGATGTGTCAGTAGATTTATCTGACGTGTTAACAACAGTATTTATAAACATTGTCTTCATCATACGATATATTAGTAGGCATGTTATGCAAAACTCTTTGAGATCTCTTAAGAAGCCTAATAGTTAATTGTCTATTTCAAGTGGTACAACATCATTAGATGTATGACAAAAGTCTTAATTTCTTACTTATACTAGACATGCTTTCGTTGAAAGAATTTTATTTGATATCATATGGGGGTATATATTGACAGTTTCCTTTGTTATACGTAAGTATAGACCTGGTTTCTGTTAATATATACTTAAAAATTAAGCAAACACAAGTCAAAGTACTTGCAAAGTCTTTAAAATTAAGATACCTTACAAGGTCGCCAAAATGGTTTGACCAAGTCTGGTTTTGCTTAAACCTGAATCAAGCTATGTCGCTCTGTTGTACGTAAGTACAGACCTGTCACCGCTGACTTGATTCTTAAATTTGATTTTCTTATATTCTCTTTGTAAATGGAAACATGCTCTATGTCTTAAGTTAAGATGTATATCTATGGTGGGGACCACAGCGAAGTGTACATACCAATAATAATAAAATTACCTCCTAGATGTGAGTGTAACATGTTTAAGTGGACAAATATACTAATAATTGTTTTGAAATAATTTTTGTAAAAAGTGTTCTTAGCATGTCAAGTAAATTTTAAGTGGACAAATATACTGATGATCGAAATAACACTTACTGTTCCTAATAAATGCATGCTACTCCGATATGATCCCTAAACAGATTATATCAACTCCGTCACCAAAAAGAATGTGTTAATTTTCTATTTGTAAATTTGCTTTCTTTTATGTGTTCTTGTATTTTCTATAAGATAGTTTACTTTTAGATTTTATCCAAGTTACAGTTACCTTTTCAAATTTGAGTACCGAAATCATAACGCAAAAAATCGATAAAATCACAAACTTTTCACTAAAAGTGACATGTTGCGTCACTTTCATAAGTGACGCTACCAGTGACGCATACGATATTGCGTCACTTACACTAGTGACGCTGTGAGTGTCGGGGTAAGCTACGCTATAAGTGTCGGGTTGAGTGACGCATACTAGGGTTTTCGTATAAATACCCTTTCCAACGACACTCAACCTCACTACTTTTCAAAATCACATAGCGTCACTTTCTCTGACATACCGTCACTTGTTGTGTCCCTGTGTCACTTCCTCTGTGCGATTTTCTTCGATCCGTTCATCGTTTCTCGAGCTTGATTGCGCATTCCAGTGTCATATTCTTGTTCCCCTCATTCACACGACTACTTTGGTACTAATTTTAACCTCTATCTTTCGGTATTCATGTTTTAATTACGAATTAGGGTTACGGGTTTTGGGTTTCTTTGAAATCATTAGATTTGGGGCTTGATTTGTTACTGTTTTATGTTATTAAAAGGTGTGTTTCACTCGTTTTTATCATGCGTACGAAGTGATAACTTCGATTTTCAAAACTCCCAAATTTTATTTCTGGGTATGAACAGTGACACGATGATCTTCATCGTTGCGTCACTTCATGCGTCACTTACCATAAGTGATGCTACTTGGTAATTTAGAACCCATACCGTCACTTCATCAGTGACGCTTATTATTGCGTCACTTCCTAAGTGACTCTCTTAGTGACGCATGTACTTGTATTATCTGTTAGTCTGTCACTCATCTTAGTGACGCCCACTTATGCGTCACTCTCTTAAGTGACTCACTTAGTGATGCCCTTGTCTATACCGACATTTATACCGTCACTTCCTAAGTGACTCACTTAGGCTACCGTCACTTTGTTTAATGCCGCATGATATTGACCCGACACTTCTTAAGTGTCGTATATAATGACTCATGATATGGCAACGTCACTTACACCAATGACGCATGATAGCGTCACTTACCATAAGTGACGCTATACTTCATTTATGATTTTGAGCACTGTTTTCTGCGACACTTCCTAAGTGTCGGTAGTAGCTATGCGTCACTTACCATAAGTGACACCTAAATCAGAATTTCGTTTTTTAGGTTATGTGTGTTCGTGCTAATTCTATAACGTTTTTGGTTATTTTTGTTTCGTATTTTAGCTTACAGATGGCTGATCTACAAAATTACTATCGTCACACCAACACACGTCACAATATCACGGCGTTCTTGGAGTCAACACACGCCAACTCGGCTCCGTTCCGACCTATAATCGAGTTCCTCCGCTGATCGAGGATTCATTACGCTATTACTGCATCTACTCCTGTTTATATGAATCAGATTGAGGAGTTTTATGATCATGCGTTTATTCGGACTCAAGGTGATGTCCCGAGGATTGTTTCAAAGATGTTTGGTGAAGAAATCGAGATAACCGAGAACTCTATTCGACGGGTTCTCCAGTTCAATGACAATGCTACGATGCCGACTATGTTCCAAACAACGTTTATCTACGGGGGACTTCAGCGCATGGGCTATCCGGCGAATTAGCTTTCTGATTTTCGCAAGCAATATCTCTGCAGGGTTTGGAGGTATTTATGTCATATCGTGATTGTTTGCTTATCTCCGAGGAAGGGAGGATATGACGCCGCAAGTCATCTAACGTTATCTCTCATGTTGGCCCTAATCTACAACAAACCGTATAACTTCAGCGGTTACATATTTGGCAACATGGTTGAGAATATCCGAGCTGGTAAGGATAAGTGGCTGCAATATCCAAGGTTTGTGCAGCTGTTGTTGAATGATTTAAATCTTGAGATTGCCCCAGATCAGCGATCCCTCTTGGTGCCAACGCCTATGCTTCTTCGAGTCTTCAATGATTGCAAACTAGCGCCAAAGGGTGAACAAATTTTGGCTGACCGTGAACTCTTCGGGCACATAGTCAATGAGAACTATGTTGCGCCGCTCAATGATGGTTTTGAGGATGATGTGATTCCTCCGGTCAATGAGGATGACCTGGTTGACACTAAGATAGCTCAGGATTTAGATGATATTGATCGTGTTGACCGGGTTGATGATGATTCTGATGAAGGTGGGCCCACTCCACCCGATTCTGAGGGTGACGTGCCCCCACAAACTACTTTGGATGGGATTCAACTCGCTGATCCTCGACGCTTTAAGCGTATCTTGAGACGGATTTCTGCTGGCAGGGTCCACATCCCGAGGAATCCAGGGAAACGTCTTGCTGGGTCTTCTCCTTCGTATGCCGATTTACCTCTTCGAAGACGCCAGCGGACCACTGTTGTTATTGAGGAACCTACTCAGCATACTTCTCAGCGACCACAACCTCCACCACCGTCTGACATGCCATCGATTCAGATGATACTTGCTCAAATGGAGCTTTTGTCGAAACGGTTTGACGAGCAACAGGCTATTATTGCAGCTCAGGCCTCCCAAATAAAGGATTTGGAGCTCAAAGCTGCCGAGGTTGATAATCTCCAGCTTCAAGTGACGAATCTGTCGTCTAGGGTTTTAGAGTTGGAGTCTGTCACAATTGTTTCGGGGGAGGATATTCCCAGGGAGTTAGAAACAAATGTAACTCCTCCCCCAGAACCAGAAAATGTACAATCTTCAGATATTAATGAAAATATTGCTTTAGATTACTTCGTTGATGTTCCGGGACAACCGACTCCGATTGCAGCTGATTATTCAAATGTCAATCTGACATATCTGCAGAGTTTGGTTAATCAATTTGATGAAGTTGATAGATCTTTTGATCCCGATGATATAGAAATGGACGCAGAGGTTCCAGGGTCGGATGAGGAATATATGGATAATCCAAATCAAGAACCGGCGCCTGAACGTGAACCGGAGCCAGTGTTACGACAACCTGCTCAAGCATACAGCTTTGATGCTCCGGTTATTGAGACAGATTCTTCTGAGGATGAGGCAGAACCTGCAATGGAACAATATACCGATGAATCAGTTCCTGTGTCTACATCTTCAGGAATTTCAAACCCACAAGTGGTATACAAATCAATTGCACCTGATTTGAAGATTTGTAAAACTTATCTGGTTAAAGGTGAATTGACTGGTTTGATCAGAAGCTGGAAATTTGATGTTGATAACTTTCTTATTTTGATCAAGAGAAGTGATGGCGTGCAATACTTCAAGCCTAGATTCAATCATATCAGCACATTGCCAAAGGTCGAACTTAATCGTCTTGCTCAGTTAAATATTGTGAATCATTCTGAAGATACTCGAGGAGTTCTTTTTCAGAGAATTTTGAGAAAAGAAATTTACAACAAGAAATATATGTGGATTAGACCAGAGCTGGGAGTTAGGTATTCATACAAGAAGAAGATTGATTTGAGAACTCAACAACCGATTGTGAAATATCATTATCCACCAGCTGCTAGTCTCAAGACTGTTCCCCTACAAGAGTTACCACTGGATTTTTTACGAGATTTAAAGTATTGGTGGTTTGACTCTGTCACTCAAGAAGCTGTAATTGAATATTCTACCAAGACTGCTGTGGTACAAACACAGGATATATGGGGAGAATGGCCAGTTAAGGAGTTTGTGGGAAAGTCTATTTGAGTTTTTGATCCGATCAGCCTAATAAATCTGACGAAGAAAGATTTGAAAGCTCTCTACAAGAATAAACTTCAATATAATCAAGTTGATTTAGAGGAAGCTTCAAAGTTTACAAGGGTGGTCGAGATTTGTTTGAAAGTGGGAATACATGCTGGAGGAACATTCCCAGAAGGTTGGTGCTGAGTAAAGTTTTGAAGATTTTGAAGACCAAGCTGAAGACACGGGAGAGTTTGTTGATGCATTTTAGTTTGTCTGTCAGTTGGTCTATTGAGTTGTAAAAGTGTCGTTAGTCATTTATGCGACACTTAAGTTTTAGTTTAGGTGACACTTGCCTAAGTGACGCATAGCGACACTTAGGTAAGTGACGCATGAAGGCGGCCACATGCGACACTTCCACAAGTGACGCATGTCTGCCAGAATTTTAGTATAAATAGAACCTACGGGTTTTCGGCTAGGAAAAACGAAACCCTAGCACCATTTGTCGACTAAACTCAATTGTAATCAGTTCTATTACGTTATTCAAGTTAATCAACTCGTTCACTTTGTTTAATTCAATCGTTTCGGTTTGCGTTTATTAGTGATTTGTGCAATTGATTGTTTCCGCCATTCAATTGCTGTTGATCGTCACTTAGGTCCATCGAATAGGGCACTCACAAATACCATTTTGCAAGATAACTATTTTATTTTACCGTGAACTATAACTATTTAAAACGATTAATATTTTACTAGTCACAATTAATTTTTTAACCGAATTTTTCTAAGTTATAATCCAATATACATAAAAATACAATATTTATAATATAACAATTAATAATATATAAGTAAAGAAAATTGCCGAATTACCCTCAGGTCACAAAAGTGGGTGTTAAAAATCTTCCCTTCTTAGGAAAATTTCGTCCCCGAAATCTCGCTAAATTCAAACAAATGAGGGTATCGTGAGCACATACTCGACTCAGTCTCCCATGTAAGGTCCTTCCCCAAACTATGTCTCCACTAGACTAGAACCATTGGAATCTCTTTCTTACGTAGCTTAGTCACCTTCCTATCAACTAGCTCAATGGGTTCCTCGACTAATTTCTGACTGGAATCAACTCTAAGGTCCTGTAACGGAAGGATTTGGGATTGATCATCCACATTACATTTTCGAAGATAACAAACATTAAAGGTATTGTGAATGCCAGATAACTTAGAAGGAAGATCCAAGGCAACAGTCTGATCATTAACCACCTGTCGGATTCTAAATGGGCCAATATACCTCGGTCCGAGTTTTCCACGTTTTCCAAATCTGATTACACCTTTCCACGGGGAAACTTTTAAATACACTAGTTCACCCTCAACAAAAATAACAGGTCGACGGCGCGGGTCAGTATACTGTTTCCGTCTGTCTCTGGCAGCTTTCAGTTTCTCACGAGCTATAGCAACTTTATCGGCTGTAATTTGAACGATATCAGGACCTGCAAATTGCTTTTCTCCAGCCTCTAACCAACAAGTAGGTGTTCTACAACGACGCCCATATAGCATCTCGTATGGTGGCATACCGATACTGGAATGATAAGAGTTATTATAAGCAAACTCTACCAAAGGCAAATGAGAATCCCAAGAACCCCCATACTCTAATATACAAGCTCGCAACATATCTTCCAAAGTTTGAATGGTACGCTCTGTCTGACCGTCTGTCTATGGGTGATAAGTTGTACTGAGATTAACTCTGGTACCCAATTCCCGCTCTAAACTCTACCAAAACCCCGAAATAAACCTGGAATCCCTGTCTGACACAATCGATAATGGAATCCCGTGTCTCGAAACTATCTCATGAATATACAACTGAGCTAATCGGGTCAAAGATGCAATCTCTCTGGTAGCCAGAAAATGAGCACTTTTTGTCAATCAGTCAACAATTACCCAAATCATATCATTACCTTTCTGCGTTTTGGGAATCTTGGTGACGAAATCCATAGTAATATGTTCCCATTTCCACTCGGGAATATCAAGTTGTATAAATGAACCATACGGTTTCTGATGCTCTGCTTTAACTTAGGAACAAATATGACAAGATTCCACGACACGTGCAACATCGGTTTTCATTGTAGGCCACCAATATAAAGGTTTCAGATCATTATACATTTTTGTACTCCCGGTATGTATAGACAATCTAGATTTATGTGCCTCGGATAATATCAAATCCCTAAGTCCCCCAATAAATGGAACCCAAACTCGAGACTGAAAAGTTTTCAAACCCCGAGAATCATTAACTAATAAATCCTTTCGTCTCAACGTAATTTCATATTTCAAATTAACATCTAATAAGGCTTCCAATTGGACATTTTTTAACTGAGAAATCAAATCAGAATAAATTTCCAAACGCATAAAACATACCCGATCAAGAGACAACTTTCTGCTCAACGCGTCCGCCACCACATTGGCTTTACCTGGGTGATATCGAATTTCACAATCATAATCCTTAATTAACTCTAACCAACGTCTCTGTCGCATATTCAAATCTTTCTGTGTGAACATATACTGTAAACTTTTATGGTCAGTACAAATAACGCACTTAGTACCGTATAAATAATGCCTCCAAATCTTTAACGCAAATACAACAGCTGCAAGTTCTAGATCGTGAGTAGGGTAATTCTTTTCATGAGTTTTTAATTGACGGGAAGCGTAAGCAATTACCCGATCTCTTTGCATTAAAACACATCCCAACCCAGCATGAGAGGCATCACAATAAACAATAAAATCATCATAACGTAAAGCTAAAACTGGAGCCTGACATAATAACTGTTTTCATGAGTTGTTTCTTGCTAATCATCCCACTGAAATCTAACATTCTTACGTGTTAATTTAGTCAACGGACTCGCAATTCTAGAAAAATCTTTGATAAACTTTCTGTAATAACCCGTCAACCCCAGAAAACTCTTAATTTCTGAAGGAGATTTAGGTATAATCCAATTCATTACAGCCTCAACTTTAGAAGGATCAACCTTTATTCCATCATTACAAATAATATGCCCCAAAAACTGTACCTCCCGCAACCAAAATTCACATTTCGAAAAATTAGCATAAAGATGTTCCCTTTTTAAAGTCTCCAAAACCAATTTCAAATGTTGTTCATGTTCAAACTCAGACTTAGAATAAATCAGAATATCATCGATAAATACAATTACAAATTTATCTAGAAATGGTCGACAAACTCGATTCATTAAATCCATAAACACGGCAGGGGCATTAGTTAACCCAAATGATATAACTAGAAACTCATAATGACCATACCTGGTGCGAAAAAGCAGTTTTAGGAATATCTTCTTTACGAACTCGCACCTGATGATAACCTGATCTCAAATCAATTTTAGAAAAATAAGAAGATCCCTGCAGCTGATCAAATAACTCATCAATTATGGGCAAAGGATATATATTCTTGATGGTTCTTTTATTCAACTCTCTGTAATCAATACACACACGAAGAGTACCATCGTTCTTCTTCACAAACAAAACAGGAGCACCCCAAGGAGAAGAACTAGGCCGTACGAAACCCTTATCTAACAGTTCCTGAATCTGAGTCATCATTTCACGAATTTCTGAAGGCGCTAATCTATAAGGAGACTTGGCTACAGGGGAGGAACCAGGAATCAAGTCAATCTGATACTCAACTTCCTTAACAGGGGGTAAACCGGACAACTCATCACGGATATCACAGATTTCTTTTCTAACTTGGTATTTACAACATAAGCCAAATAAAACTCACACCCTTTAGCTAGAGATTTTCTAGCTTTCATCACGGATATCAATGGAATACTACCCTTTTCCCGTTCTCCTCGAGCCATTACGTATGACTCTTCGGAAATTGGGATTTTTATCAACTTTTTATGACACTCAATATTAGCTTTGTTTTGACTCAGCCAATTCATGCCTAACACCACAACGAAACTCGGAATAGGCAATAGAAGAAAAGTAACAGGAAAATTATGACCCTCTATAGTAATATTAGCCCCAGTTACCGAGGTGGTAACAAGAATCAATTTGCCATTAGCCACTTCTACTTCAATAGGGTTTATAATCAACGAGGGGGTCAACTTCAACTTTTCATAGAAATTTATAGATATAAATGAACAATTTGCACCGATATCAAAAAGCACACGCGCTGGTACAGAATTAACAAGAAAAGTACCAGTAATGACGTCCTCAGTGATGACAGCCTCATCAACTGTCATCTGAAATGCACGGCCAGTAGCGGATTTTTCCGCTTTTGGCTCAAAGAAAAGGAACCACCACCCATACCCATTCCCTGCCTCCTAGCCTCAGTACAATCCCCAGTTCTATGACCTTCCTTATGACAATTCCAGCATACCTGATTAGGATAAGTACAGTCCTTGGCTGAATGCCCCAATACCCCACATTTGATGCACCTAGAAGTTTGAACAGTACAAGGCCCAGTATGCCTAGATCTACATCTAGTGCAATATGAATTGTCAGAGGATAAGCCACCAAAACTAACTCTCCTATTCGACTGAGTACCCTGCCATTTCTGTTTTCCCTTACTCGACGAATCACCCTTTGATCTTTGTTGAAACTTTTCTTTATTTTGTTGTTTCTTATCCCGAATATCACTATCCATGGATCGAGCTAAATCGAAAGCTTGAGAAAGCGTACCTGCTAATCTCACGGTGGTACGATAATCAGAAGGTAAAGTCCTAACAAACTGATTAATTTTGGTTCTATCAGTCGGGACTCACTGCTGCACAAATCTCAATTTCTCAGAAAACTGTCTAATAAGTTCATCAATTGACATCTGATCAGTCTTCTGTAGATCAAGAAATTCCTGTAGGATACGCGAAAGATTATACTCAGAACAAAATTGCTTACAAACCTCAGCATGAAAATATGGCCATCTGATAGCACTCAGCTGCTGTGGAGTCAATGATGCAGTTATAGAATCCCACCAAAACATAGCTTGACCCTTTAGCAAGTGTACTACATATTGAACTTTATCCTCTTCCTCACAATGACAAGCATCCAGTTTTCTCTCAACATCACGTAACCAGTCCAGAGTAACTGTAGGATCAGAACTCCCAGAATATATAGAAGGATTACTAGACATAAAAGTTTTAAGAGAACAACCTTTCTTTGACTGCTGAAATGGTGAGAATGTAGGTATCTGAAAACTAGAAGATCCAGACGTAGAAATTGGTGCAGAAGTCTGAAAGTTATAACCATGAGGTTGCTGTTAATGAACATACGGAACTGATGTCGGAATCCGAAAAGTAGATGTAATAGGTGGAGTAGCACTCTCAACATGTGGCTGATTCAAAACATGAGGTTGAGAAAGCTCGGCCAATTGTTTCCTTTGATCTATCACTTCGGCCTCTAATTTCATCATATACTCTCGATCTGTTTCTCCACTGACCGAATTTGATGCACCCTGAAAACCCTGATAATCTGGAGGTATATTCGTCTCTGAGGCATTATTAAGGGTAGGGTCCGGCTGCTCATTCTCAGCCATTCCTGTAATCACAACACATCTCACAATTCGTTAATTGTTAGTACTAACATACTAACCAATTTCATTTACCATTAATCCCACAACCTGGAATGTTTGACCAATACCACTAGGTTTGGGATTGAATACTTTACTATTGCTCAATTCACCCAAACCTAGGCTCTGATACCAATTTATAACACACCAAATAATTTCATTCATTATTTTTTTTATTATTATTTTTTTTAAAAGTCAGAAGCGACATCCCATTTATATTATAAACATAGATAACATGACGTCATCTACAAAATTTACATAAGTTATATGTACTAGTTATTAACGTTTACAAACCACTAATTGTACCCTACGCATTATATATATCAAAATTTGAAGAACATCAGAGTATGACTATGGTCAAACATTCTTCAGTCATTCCTTGCCCGACCCAAATCATCTCAAAACCTGCAAGGAGTAATTAACGGGATTAGCACGAAACTAAGTGAATAAACCTGTTACCAACAGTTTGACTTAGCTTAACGATATTAATTAACAACAAATAACACATAAACACTACATCATCAAGAGGATCGGTGGTCCTTGTGGCGCCCTCAGTCCGCGGTGGCCCACCAAGCGACACTTACAATCACTGCAGGCCAATACAGTGATTTACCGATAACTGATTGCTACCTTTAGTCAATATGTGTTCCATTCTCAACACATGATCACAAATCTCATATTGACTAACCTGTAACAATCAGTCCAACAGTCGTTGACCTCCAATTCATTAGAACCATACCTCACAATTTTATATATATATATATATATATATATATATATATATATATATATATATATATATCAACAATCAATAATCACTATGTTTATTTCGTTGTAACCAATATGTTGCAACTAACCCGAACCGAAGTTCCAAGTCTATTCACCTGTCAACTTTGTTCCAATTACTCAGCTGACTAAATCACCGAGTCTTCGGGTTATCTGTCAATATAACAAAACACTCAAGTTAATAGCTCAATTCAACTTATTACAACTTACTTAATATAATTACACATACACTTATGCATTCACACAAAAGCACAATCAATATTTACACCGATTTTATTCCTGTTTCAGTTTCATACCCGATCGGCTCACATTGCTTTAGCCGATCGGCTACATAGCTTTACCCGATCAGCTCACTCTGACCTGATCGGTTAACACAACTAAATTTCGAGATCTTCGTTCAAATGCCAAGTTCTGTAATCATTTTGCACTAAACTAGCCGTTCATCTAATCTTACCCGTTCGGCTATAATGTACATACCCGATCGGCTCAGACAGTATAGCCGATCGGCTATGGAACCTAAACACAAAACCCAGCAACCTGCAACTAGCTACTGCACAAACCCTAACTACGAATTTCACACTAACACAACTTCAAACTCAGGTTTTAATCATTCTAAAGCTATAATTAATTCATATAACACCAACCCATCATCAACAACAACTTCAAATACTAGATTTATAGCAATTTACACATTAACCTAACTTAACTTCAACCAAGCTTATATATATAAATAAAGCATCAAACACTTACAAAATTGGAGGAAGAAGATGATGATATAAACTGATGTAAGTTCCAAAATCGCAGCTTATGATTGTTAAGAGATTTCTAACTTGATTTGGATGTTAATTTCATATCATACTTCATAGTTTGCAAAGGAAAGGAAAATCACAGGGAAGAAGGTAAAGGTCGGGTTATACCCAATTCCATTTCTATATCACAGTATAATTATTATACACGTTCTAACTCTATTATCTGGAACCTAAATACCATTTTGTAGGATAACTATTTTATTTTATCGTGAACTATAACTATTTAAAACGGTTAATATTTTACTAGTCACAATTAATCTTTTAACCGAATTTTTCTAAGTTATAATCCAATATACATAAAAATACAATATTTATAATATAACAATTAATAATATATAAGTAAAGAAAATTACCGAATTACCCTCAGGTCACAAAAGTGAGTGTTACAACTACTCTACCATTTGAGATTTCTAAGTATTTACTATATTTAATTTATTAATATTAACTATACCCTCGTTGATATTTTTGAGTAATTAACAAGTATTACTTTACCATTTTGATATTCTTGAGTACTCGTCTCTAAATAAAAACACATTATTCGATGAGTAGTATTCAAAAATATCAAAATAGTAGAGCAGTACTTAAAAATATCAATAGATTTTAAATATATACTTGTGATGTTAACAAAGTCATTAATTCGGTGAATACCACTTTTCTTACTTTTTACCGTAAATTTTTTAATACCTCACATTTCAATACATATATAAACTTATTCAACTTTTACCTAACAGCACACCAAAAGTCCAAAATACATAATTATATACTTTTAATACCTTTCCTTTCGCGATCATTTACAACCAAAACTTTATTTTTACAACATAAAGGTGAAAAAAAAGAAGAAACAATTAAGCCCAAACACACTTTTAAATATTTCCAGTCATATCATTCTTTTTTTTCTTCTTCTTCATGATTTATAAAATCTTAAGTCTATGTATGAGAAGTAAATGTTAATTCAAATTAAAGAACTTTAATTTTGTCTTTACATCAGTTTATATTATGAGACATGTGTATTTGTTTATCTATATATATTTGATATTTTCGATTTTTTAATCCCTGCAATAGTAATTTTGCTACATTTATTTTATTTTATTTTTTAACAAAAAATCTCTCTATTAGAAAAAAGGATTACAGGTCATCACTCATATCTGAGACGAGCTGCAGAGGTGTTCTTCTCCTCTACCAATTTGCTGGATTCCACCTATTCTTTCTTTTTCCAATAAAACTAATAATTTCTCAATTACTACTACTTATTATTATTATTTATTATTAATTATTAAAAGAAAAATTAATCAAAAGCAATCTACTGATTTCCCCGCCGCTTTATATAATCATCTCATCATAATAATAATAATCAATCAATAACATTCTTCGATTCACCGGAACCTGAAAATTTTGATTTAGATAAATTAAATGAAGAAAGACAAATCAGTGTTAATTGCAAACCCTAGCCAACCTAAATCACCACCTCCAACCTCATCATCATCTTCAAATCATAAACGAGTAGCAGATGATCACCAATTAGAATCAGATGAGAAGCAATTTAGCATCAATGACTTCCCTTTGCGCACCGGCACTCGTAACGGTTCCTCTAAATACGATTTCGTCAAGGTTTTCATTTATTTGTTTATTTATTCATATTATATCTATTATTATATGTCAATGTTAATGTTAAGTTGTTTAATATGCTAGAACGAATATTGAATTTACATGTAGGACTATATGAATGAATTGATTGATTTCTCTAGTTATGCATGCAGATAAATAAATGATTATATATGTCGATTCTGGATTAATTTATGTATGTGCTTTTATTGTTATCAGGTGAAAGTATGGTTAGGTGACAATGCGGATCATTACTATGTGCTCTCTAGATTTTTGCTTAGCAGAATGCTGACTGTTACTAAGGTTTTATCTTTAATTCTCTTTTATTTTGCACAACAAATTGAGTAGTTTTCATGCCTCATTGTGTTGAGTAATGATGGTCATTGGATATATCTAATAGGTGAGAGCAGATTTGCTTGATTCGGTGGATTTCAAAAATGGAAATAACACTATCATATACAGAAGAAAGTAGCGTCTGATTATCAGTTGACATTTGTAATTGCATTATTTTGTTGCTTTGATATCACATTCATGTGTCATACTTCCTGCATACACAATAACTTATTAAGTGCAAGCTTCAAAAATCATATTTGTATACTATAGAAATCTGTGTCGTGTCTTATCTTTAGTGCATATGATATAAGCACACTTAATCAAAACTAATTCAAAATTGATAGTTGTGAAAAGATAGTTATGACAAAACAAGGTTTTAGAAAATGTAACTGCATTTCTGTTGTACCCACTGGAAATGGTAACTACGGAAGGAGAATACCAAATTGCTTAAGTAGTTTAAGAGATCGTTTTAGATCTCAATATCTCATCCATTCTGCGTACCTGTCAGAAGCTTCAAGCGTTGTTTCCGTAACAACTTTGAAGAATTTTTTTTGAAGCTTCAAGTGACAAATATTTACTTCCCTTGTTTCATGTGTTTCTTCTTTTATCCTTTTTTCTGCTAACATGACATTAAAGTTCAAATCTAAACATCATACTGTTTTTGTCTTTTAGATTCCTAATCACGTGGCTCTAAAAATTGCTCTTGAACTCAAGAAGCTGCTCATAGATAATAGCCTTTTGGACGTGTATGTCATCGTATCTCATCCTTCTCCCCTCCATTTGCGACCATGTCGCTGTTATTCTTTGTATGCATTTCTATAACCTCATGCATTGGGTTTTTCAATTTGCAGCTCTCAGTCCGATCTGGAAGCAAATTTGTTTAAGGTATATCACCATGATGTTCATTTTTCACTGTGTCTCAATTCTCTACTACTTGTATCTCTTTGCAGTGATTTAGGTATACTTGCAAGCATATAGTTTCATAGTTTGTTATTTTTATTTTAGACTTACTTATCTGCCTAAGCTGATTATTGTCTCTCCATGCTTATATTATACAAGTTTTAAGCAACTCTATCAAGATTTTCAGACTTATGGCACTCAGATTATATAGGATGCATTATGATTTCTTCTTTCTAAAAGTAACTGACAACCACAGTAACTAACAACGAAATTGAAAATGTTCGCTTGATTTGTTTAAGTTCTGTATCTCGAAGAATTTGGTAGATTATCTGGTAAAATCATCTTCATGCCTAAACAAAATGTCAAGATTCTCATGATGTAAAAACATCTCAAGATAGTCACTTTACCAGAAGTTGATGGTTACTTAAGGATTTAAACTTTAAAGTTGTATATGGCATGCTACTCTTTTATCTTTGTTAGATAAAAGGCATACAGTTCTGCTGTAAGAGATAATGAGATATACATATCTCCATTAATTAAGACTTCTTTAATAAAATTAACATGAAACTTTTGTTAAGATTTTGGCATTTTTCATGTAGCTCATGGAGCGGCGGGGCTATGGGCAAGAGTACATAAATCGATACAAGATGATGACAAGGTATAGACTAGGGTCGGGTCGACCCATCGGATTTTCACCAAACTTCTTTTTTTATTTGAGTGAAAAATGAAAAAAAATGAAATGAGATGAAGAAATTTTTTTTTTACCCGCTAGACCCGTTGGTTAATTGTTACACAATTGGATGTTATATTGAAAAACCCATTCAGACCTATCCAAAAAATGGGGAGGAGACCCAACAGCATCCCCTTTTAAATATTAACCAAATTGACCCATAATTAACCAATGGGTCTAAAATTTCCACCTCTAGTATAGACCCATTTCAATCTTATTGTAAAGTTAGGCTACATGCTGAAGCTCAATTCATACATCCAGATCAATGAAATTGCTCATGCTTATCATATATAATGTAACCAAATGAAGAACATTCTGCATATGGTGCATAAGTTATCTAAGATTTCAGTACTGTTGATCATATTTAATCGATCGGTGTAGTTCAGTTATGGCTATTGCATATAGAAAACATATCAATCATTTTAAAATTTATTAGTATTATTATATTGTAATTATAATTATTATTATAATTTTGATTATATTTTGTAATTTTGGCTTTTTTCTGTAAACAAAGCATTTATATATCTTGCTTCTTCTAATCATTCCCTTTTTAGATTTCACCATCAAAGAGTACCTTTGGTTATTCTTGTATGTGGCACAGCATGTGTTGGAAAGTCTACAATTGCTACCCAACTTGCACAAAGGTTAAACTTGCCAAATGTATTGCAGGTGAATCTATTTTCACATATTTGTAGGATGTCCCTTTTATTATTTCGCATGTATGTGTTTGTCCCCATACCTTTGTGTGTGCATACATAAACATGCAATTGACTCGATATATATTGTAATGACTTCCATTCCACGCCCCGGTGCATAATACGCAAGTCGAGAAGAAATCCCATTTGTGCTTCACATTAACTCTCTTGATGTTTATGTTTCTTGATGTCACAGACAGATATGGTCTATGAATTGCTAAGGACATCGACCGAGTATGTAACATTTCCATATTTTTGTTCATATTTCAATTAATGTCTTCTTCCCCACTTTCAGATACATAGAATACATTTAAACTAGTGTTAAAATTTTACACTATGCTGTGATATCTTAAAAGTAACAATGATGAACTTCAGCAAGGGTTAATGTATGATAGTAAGTCATAGCAGAAGGCTTATTATACTTCTTTTAATTACCTCAGTGCGCCTTTGACATCTTCACCTATTTGGGCACGGGACTTCAGCTCCTCGGAAGAGCTAATCACTGAATTTTGTAGAGAATGCAGAATTGTTAGAAAAGGTAATGTACACTTTTTGGTCAAGGCCAGGCTGGAGTTAGAAACAGTATACAATGATTTAATTTGAGATGTGAATCATGTTTTGTCATAGGTTTGGCTGGAGATTTGAAGAAAGCAATGAAAGATGGGAAGCCAATCATCATTGAGGTACCTACAATATGTATAGGCTCAAATCTGCTTAGTTGTGTGTCCAGATAATCAGTTGACACTGTTGGAAACAGCCTTCCCTTAAACCCGATGAACACACACAAACACACACTCATTGAACGACTCTCATGCATTTTTGGGTTTTTCACTGCTATATTACTTTCAATATATGGGAAAACTGATTACAATACAATATGAAACCTACTGCCTATTTATAGACTAAACTAAACAAACAGTAACAACTACTAATGCAAAGAACTGCTACTACTAAATCACGTTGTATGCATGATCTCCACTATTCCCTATTCTAATGCCATGCTATTCGGTCAACACAACTACTATGCCCATGTTCCATGCATCTCCACTTGATTCGGTCAACTCACGACTAACCCAAGTTGAACCGTACCCGTACCCGTTTCTGAAAACAAACCCGAAACATCAAGAATATTCCAACATTCACCCCCATAATCTTGATGATCTCGATTCTTCATTCTTGCACATGCTACGATCATTGTCATTAACAACACCTCTGTTGAAAAACTTTAGCTTCAACAACAACTGCCACAGCCACGTACATACATACTTCGGTCTTGAACCTGATCTCATTCTCGATCACGTTCGACTTGCTACTTGCTTGCTTGATTCGATTCTCTTTCTTGCTAACATTGAATCTTCTTGCTTTCTATCTTGCTATTCGAACCATAAGGTCCGGTCTTGCTACTTGCTACGAGTCACACATGACCCGGTTCATGCTACTTGCTTTCTTGCCTTTCTTGCTTATTGTTTCTTGCTTGCTAACATGCTTTGAATTCCTGCTGCTTGCTACTTGCTACTTGCTACTTGCTGCTGCTTCTTTCTTGCTTTCTTGCTGAATGATTCTTGCTACTGCTTTTAATTCTTGCCAACAAAAACTGCTACTGTCCAGCCTTAAAATCACGACTTCCAGATCTCTAAATGAAGATCTGAACGGTCAAAACACTCATTGAACGGCTCTCATGCGTTTTTGGGTTTTTCACTGCTATATTACTTTCAATATATGGGAAAACTAATTACAATACAATATGAAACCTACTGCCTATTTATAGACTAGACTAAACAAACAGTAACAACTACTAATGCAAAGAACTGCTACTACTAAACCACGTTGTATGCATGATCTCCACTATTCCCTATTCTAATGCCATGCTATTCGGTCAACACAACTACTATGCCCATGTTCCATGCATCTCCACTTGATTCGGTCAACTCACGACTAACCCAAGTTGAACCGTACCCGTACCCGTTTCTGAAAACAAACCCGAAACATCAAGATTATTCCAACAGACACTAAGTTGTGGAACATAGCGTCTCTAAAGTCATATTTCACAATATAATCTAATTGCAATGATTGGGATTAGATTGAACCAAAATGGATCAAGTAGCTGGAATCTTCTCTTATTCACTAGATATCAAAGAACTGTTTCTTACAACCTATTGCAAATTGTAGATTATGATTTCTAATGATGTCATAATATGGTAAGTTTGCAACAGTCTTCAGCCTTTTCATGCTAACCCAGATACCCAATGATGTCGTGTACTCGTATTTGTAAATTCATAAATTTGTATATTATGATTTCTCACCGCCCCTAATCTAGAAACTCTCCTATTACCAGAGTCTAATCTGCTTTATACTCACTTGTATGCTGAGTTTTATTTTGTTTGTTGTTATATTGATGAACTGTTGGACATGACTTTGAACAGTCTCTCGAATGTATCATTAGTTGTTGATGGAGAACATTTCCTTCAGAAATTACTATAGAGCTTCCAGTTATAACTTTTGATGTGGACTTGAAAGATATCTGATCATGTAATCTTATAAGCTGTTTTGCTTCATATTGAGCTGACAGAGCATAGGTTCGCTAATGTGTTGCTAAACCTGTAGCCAGATTTTCCCACAGAACTAAGCTTGACCTGTGTCAAATGCTAACAACAAAGCGTAGGTCCTAATACCAGGTACAAAGAGGTAATGACCATACCAACTAATGACGTTGATAATGGTATTTTAGGTTTTAACACAAAGAAGACATTATGCAAACTTCAGATATATTTGTTGCTTGATTTTAGATTTCTAGGTTCTTACAAGCCATTGATACCGAGTATATTGGGTGTGGCGTGACAAGCTAATGATGATGAAAATTTCATACTAGGTTGTTTGCCAAATTTATGCATTCCTGTATATAAATAAGATGTGATATCTGTTTCAGTACTCGGTAGTCAAACTCTATGAATATCATGTCTTAAGGAACCACTGATATTCACTATAAGCAATTTCAATAACAGATGTGACATCTGTTCTGAAGCTACCATCGCATATGTTCTTACAGAGGTTGTCGATTTCTTATAAGCTATTCGTTCAATCTCCATATAGACATCGATATTGTCCTTTTCTTCCTTCTAAATGAAAAGTAACACGTTTACACAAACTCTGAGTTTGCCTTTCAGGGGATGCATGTGGATCCTAGTATATACCTTATGGATGAAGAAAATAAATCACCACATCACGCTCAAGTGAATGCCGATGAGTCAAAGTCTAGAAAAATGGATGAAAATGAAATAAAAGACGCAGAAAATAATGTTTCTGCTTCCAGTACTCATAGTGAGAGTAGCCATAACAGCGCCGAAAATTCCAAGACAGAAGCAGCATCAGCAGAGGAGACAGATAAGATTTCAAATGGCCTCAACTCTGTTCATATTGTTTACCAGGCTGCTGGTAGTCAAGGTTAGCTCCAAATCTAACCTCTGCAATTATTTTGTTTTGTTCTTCATAGAGTTTGACTTCTGTTGCCACCATTTATTTCTTGTTGATGTTAACCTTCCTTAAACTAGAATGATTATAACACAGTTTACAAATTGCCTTCTTTCTAATTGCTTATTTGGCCATTCAGACGACAAAACAAAAGAGCAAGTGGCAGATAGGAAGCCTGTTCTTGTAAGAGAGAAATCTGGGGTCACTGAACCAGTAATAATTCCTATAGTCCTAAAGATGGCAGAATTCGATCATAAGGTATTAAAATGTTCAGTCACCTTAATACCTTAATGTCATGTATTTTATCCACTTCTTTTTCTCATTCAAAGGGAGACGAGGGGTCTATCCGATGTGCAGTTAATTATAATAAAATTTCAATAGCTCAAAAAAAGAAACTAAAGATTCATTGAGTGCTGTTCATCTCACTTGCAGGCACTACTGGAGGAGTGGATATCCAGCCGAAAATTCAGTGATAAGTATCCAATCAAGGTATCAATATTTACTGAGCTTTGTATAGCAATTAGCTGACACTCTTTCTACATTTTCAATTCAGAGTAATATATATTAAATTTTTCTTGTTTTAAAAACATTTTCAGGAAAAGGATAAACTGATCAGCAACTTAAAAACCATTCAGGACTATCTGTGCTCGTTTAAGTCACAGGTACCTTTACATCACATCTTGATCATGGAAAATAGTTTGGGTGTTGCGCATATATATATATATTTTCTTGGATCTCTGAACAGGGATTGACAGTTGCTAATATATCTGCTACAACATTTCCACAAACTCTTGATTGGCTGCACAATCATCTTCTTCAAGTATGTTGTAACTAACTCCAGGCTTGGCCATTTCCATACTTTTAGTTTCTTACGCCTACTATTTTGAGTTATTGGTGTTAGTTAATTACGGAGTATCAAATAAAATAATATATTTTGATCTGTAGGTGCACATATCATCTACCTAAATAGCATATATTGTTTTCGAATAAAAGACACTCAAAATGTCTTGAAGTTACTAGAGGGGGTAGTGTTTGTTGAGATGTTCCGTTTCCCAACAATGTTATACTCGAAGTTTGTTTTCTCTTTTTAATTTCACCTTCAAGTTTGCGTGTTCTTTTATCTAGTGTATCGAGCAAGGTATTTCCTCTGCATCCAAAGGAAGCAACAGCCAGACAGGCGACATTAAGAGTACAAGTTAATGTTACTCACAGGTATCAATGGATCTCGAGCTCTCTTATCTCTGGTGATCTATTTTTAGAAACAAATATTCTCTTCTACAAGGCATAATAATAAGGGTTAAAGGTACGGATCGTCAACGAACTTATTTTTTTGTTCCGAATTTGGTAATATACCCAATTTATTACTAATGCACGTAATCAACTTTTGAATTTTGTTCCAATGTAGGCAACTAACTTTTATTTTACTGGTTACGATTTGAAATTGCTGACGTGTACTGCCACGTTGTTAAATAAATACACGTAATCTTCCACGTCATAAATATTGTTCAATCGGTGATGATTTCAATGATCTGCCTAGCTAGTTCTTCACTTGAATTTCTAGGTGATGTTGTTATCGGGACCGCTACCAACGGAATTGCCGGGGGGTGTTGGCGGAGCAATTGAAATTTCCCGGCGGTGAATTTCACGGAGGAGTGATTTTTCATCTCGACGGAAGTAATCATTCGCGAACTCCCAACGATCAGATACGATCTTTCTAAATCCCTAGATTAAACACGAAATTAGGTTAACCTAGAAACGAACTCGTATTCGATTAATTTGAGCTAAAATAAATTTTAATTAGTAATTTAAATTTCTTACGTAAGTGTTTAATTGACGAATAAAGAAATTGTTGTGTTTAAAGTATTTGGGAAGCAGATCATGAGTGAATTTAGCTGGTTTCCAAACAACGAACACGTTTCCAAACAAATGAAACCCACCACCACCACTGATTGCAGGGAGGCGACGGTGGTGGTCATTAGATCCAGGCCGGCGGTGCAAATACCGAGCGAAATCGAGACCCATCAACACGAGATGATGTTAGAGGTTCTTGGCCGGAACTGCACATGGCGATCGTTTTGCTTTTTTTTTTTTATGGTTGAATTTCCAAACAACGAACACGTTTCCAAACAAATGAAACCCACCACCACCACTGGTTGCAGGGAGGCGACGGTGGTGGTCATTAGATCCGGGCCGGCGGTGCAAATACCGAGCAAAATCGAGACCCATCAACACGAGATGATGTTAGAGGTTCTTGGCCGGAACTGCACATGGTGATCGTTTTGCTTTTTTTTTTTTATGGTTGAACGATGAGCCGTTGCCGGAGTTGCAGCT
This sequence comes from Pseudognaphalium luteoalbum, assembly GCA_963422505.1. Taxonomy (NCBI): domain Eukaryota; kingdom Viridiplantae; phylum Streptophyta; class Magnoliopsida; order Asterales; family Asteraceae; genus Pseudognaphalium; species Pseudognaphalium luteoalbum. The sequence goes on from OY730194.1 coordinate 91,381,427, forward strand.
CAAAGTAGGTGGTGGAGTATTGAACAAGATTTATGACGTGGAAGATTACGTGATTCATTTTAACAACGTGGCAGTACACGTCAGCATTTTTAAATCGTAACTGGTAAAATAAAAGTTAGTTGCCTACATTGGAACAAAATTCAAGAGTTGGTTACGTGCATTAGTAATAAATTGGGTATGTTACCTAACTCGGAACAAAAAAATAAATTTGTTGGTGATCCGTACCTTTAACCCTAATAATAAATCAATTTCGATGTAAATTTTTAGTCAGTAGAACGCTGTTTCTCTTGTGAGTAGTATCATTCTCCAACATGTTTGTTTATTGCGCAATGTGGTGTGCTTTCATTTTAATTCCTTATTTAACTGTCTATGATTTTTCTCTTCACAAGTTACTCTATAATCTCAGGTCCATGGTTGTGTCCTGGTGATTTGGCATCTGTGTTATCACAATAAAAATAGTAAGGATTATAGTCGAAGGCTGTACATTGATGGCTAGCAAATCTCAAGAATGGGCAACCGGTAGAGTCTTGCACGGAGCAAAAAAAGATACCAAATTCTCCACTAGAAGATGTATTTTTGTGTGTATCAAACAAAATGGTCTAGTATACAACAATGAATGATATGTGACTAGGAGAAAGTGTTTGCATTATCACACCTGTGTTTTCAATTGATGAAATTTACTGTTTATCCTTGTACACATCGCATCAGTACGTCACGAACCTGACAAATAACAAACAGGTTAGAGTTGCCCGTTTGGGTCTAATTCGTCTAGAATTGGAAACTGGTTGGGTCCGCAAACTCATCAGCCCTCTGAAAAATGCAATCATAAAATTTGATATTATATAATACAATATAATCTTAGTTTCATTTTTGAAAAATCTCAACTACAATAAGGTTGTTTATGTTTATATTCATGTGTTGGTATTCATTGTGCCCATTTTTTCGGCATATTAGGGTTGCTTATAGTTATGTTTCGACATTATAGGGTTAATTATCAAAAATACAACGTTGTCCATTTTTCCCAATGTATTTTTTAATGTCTCAATTTTTCATTGAAATTTTAGTTTTTGTCCCTATATTTCCAACTTGTAACAAGTTTGTGATTTTTTAAGTTCTTTTTCCATTTTATTTTATAACAAGTTTGTCATTTTGCAATTTTGACAAAGCTGTGGAAGTAGGGGTGTTCATTCGGTTAAGTCGGTTTAAACCGAACTTAATAGATGAAAATGATCGGTTTTCAGTTTTGAAAAATTGAAACCGAATCGAACAAGTAAAAAACCAAACCAAACCGAACCTTTACTATTCGGTTTATTCGGTTTTTACTATTCGGTTTATGCTTTCATATATTTATAATATAAACATTCAAACAAAATTAAAAAACTTGATTATAAAAGAAAACTAATTAGCACGTTTGTTAAGTTCGTGACAAAATTATAATAAATTGCAAGACAAAACTAATGTATAGTTAAGAAATTTGTGATACACGATGAATAAAGTTAATAATGGTATAAGTATGCATAATATTCAGTGATTAATCAAATTAATTTATACATATTTTGAAAGTATTACCAAAATATATTACTATTCGGTTAATCTGGATTACTCGGTTTCTACATTGGTAACCAAATCCAATCCAAAAACCAACATAAATATTCAGTTTTGAACCAAGCTGATCCAAAAAACCAAATTATCCGAATCAAGTAGTCCAATTCAAATTGTCCGATTGGACAATTCGATTTGTCCATATAGTGAACACCCCTATGTAAAGGGGAGGGATATACCTTTTTGAAAGTGGTTGGGTCCGCAAACTATTCAGCCATCTAAAAATTGCAATTATAAAATTTGATATTATATACTCCCTTCGTCCCAAAATTATTGTCACCCGACAATAAACATGCAGTTTAATAAAAACATAATTATTACTGTTTTCTCTTTCTTATTTTTTGCAGAATGACAGTTTTACCCTTAACCAATTAGTTACTTCTTTCTTAAAAGTGTGTAATAATAATTTCAATTAGGGGTAATATGGTAATCACAACTAAATTTCACTATCTATTTTTGGAAGTGGACAATTAATTTGGGACGTCCGAAAAAGAAAACCTGAACTATAATTTTGGAACGGAGGAAGTAATACAGTATAATCTTAATTTCATTTTTGAAAAATCTCAACTGTTATAAGGTTGTTTATCTTTATATTCATGTGTTGGTATTCATCGTGCACATTTTTTCGACATATTAGGGTTGCTTATGATTATGTTTCAATATTATAGGGTTAATTACCTAAAAACATAATGTACTTTCAATTTTGTCAATTTTTCCAAATGTATTTTTTAATGTCTCAAATTTTCATTGAAATTTCAGTTTTTGTCCTTATTTTTTCAACTTGTAATAAATTTGTCATCTTTTTATGTTCTTTTTCAATTTTATTTATATAAAGTTAACTTTAGAGCCTCCTAACTTGCCACATCATCATATTATTTTTTCCTTAAAAATCTTAATTAATAATTAGTAAGACTATTATTATTTATCAATTATATATTATTATAATAGCCTTTAAAATTCCTATATTATATTTAATATATAATAATTTATACCTACATAAACAAAAAGATTCATTTTCTAATCCATATCTTATATATAGCAATTAACAGATATTATCATCATTAACTGTCATGTTTTATGAAAATTAATTTTATTAAAGATATATGAAATTCATTATTTTATGTACATTTTGATATATATTACTATTGAATTTCAGTAATAAATTTAAACTTTCAACAATATTAAGATACATATGAAACCCAAAAAACATATGATTAATTCTAATTTTTTTAATTAACTTGCATTGTATAAGCTCAACAAATATATTAAAACTTAACATAATAACTTACAAATTAATTTAATTGTAGTATAATAATTTAATGGTATTAATTTATCTACATAAAAAAAAAAGATTCATTTTTAATCCATATCTTATATATAGCAATTAACTAATATTATCATCATCAACTGCCATATTTTAAGAAAATTAGTTTTAATAAATATATATGAAATTCATTATTTTTTGTACATTTTGATATATATTAGTAGGGTTAATGTACACATTCGTTATTGTATTTTGTGAAAATGTTCATATGGGTTACTAAACTTTAAAAATATTCAATTTCATACTATGCTTGTAAAAAGTGTCAGCACACCTATTTTTGCTTAATTTTGGTTAAAAGTTTTGTAACCCAATTCCACATTGTTAAGTACATTTTTACAAGTACAATAACATAATTGAACTATATTGAAAGTTTGGTAACCTAATTGAACATTTTTACAAGTACAGTAATCCAATTGTATATTTTAAAAGTACAGTAACCCACATGAACAATTTTGCAAAGTACAGTAACGAATTTATACATTAACCCTATATTAATATTGAATTTCAGTAATAAATTTAAACTTTCAACAATATTAAGATACAATTGAAACCTAAAAAAATATGATTAATTCTAAATTTTTTAATTACCTTGCATTGTATAGGCTCAACAAATGTATTAAAACTTAACATACTAACTTACAAATTGATTTAATTGTATTATGTATTCAAACTTAAACATAATAACATTCAATCTAAATTAATGGTAGTGATTTATCTACATAAAAAAGATTCATTTTCTAATCCATATTTTATACATTGCAATTAACAAATATTATCATCATCAACTATCATGTTTTAAGAATATTAGTTTTAATAAAGATATATAAAATTGATTATTTTATGTACATTTTGTTATATATTACTATTTAATTTTAGTAATAAATTTTAAATTTTCAACAATTTAAACATACAGTCGAGGACCTAAAAAACATATAAATAATTATTTTTTTAATTACCTTGCATTGCAAAGGCTCAACAAATATATTAAAACTTAACATAATAACTTACAAATTTAATTTAATTGTATTATATATTCAAACTAGAACATAATAAAACACAAGCTAATTTAATGGTATTATGTAAATGGACGTGCATCGCACGAGCTCAATGTTTAGTTTTTATATATAAAATAAAGTTTTTAATTACCTATTAGAGCGTATAATTTTAGTTAACGATTACGTGTTGTTAATTTACAAACTCTTGAACATTGTTTGCACAGAAGTTTAATTTATAACTTTTTGTTGAAAAGTAAATAAATGATATATATGAAAAATATTGAAGTAAATGTAAAGTAATTGGTCAATACCACAAATTAATTGTGCTACCAATAACACGGTCTATACGCCCATTAATATATTCGGCTACTTAGACCGGTTGCAATGGGGCGGTGAACGCCCGTCGTGAAGCTCGAGAACGCCCAGAACGCCCGCAACGGGGCGTTCTCGGCGGGGCGTTGTGGGCGTTATGTCATTGGAGAACGGCAGCAGAACGACAAAACTTGTGGGCCTCACTTGATTTTTTAATCCTTTTTCCATTTCCAATAGTAATAAACAAAAAAAAATTAAAAATTATAAAAGGAACGTTGGGCAACGGCTAGGGGGCAGGTAGGGACCAATTTTTTTTTTTTTTTAAATCAACTCCTTTCCACACTATACACACACACACACACACACACAAATCTAACCTTTTTTCCTACCAAAAACACACAACAAACTCAATTTCTTTCTACACTTATCCAACATTATGTCTCAATCTCCAAATTCAAACTAAAATCCCAACTCAAATTTAAACCCAAACCCGGATAACTTATCATACACCAACCTCATGTTATTCAGGACACCAAACGCACCCGGCCCGAATTCGTCTCCCTCAATCCGCCATCCACCACTAATGCCACAATACGGAATGTATGGGAACACGGCGCCGACCAACTTTCCCCTAAGTGGTGTACGGTTAATAATAATTGCAAAGACTTCAACGCGATTTACGAATCGCAATACAAGGCTTGGGGAAGTGGGCGAGACGACAACATGGTGTACGACCTGTCCGTTGCCGAATACTACGACACATACAGAAAACACTGGAACATGAAGGAGGCTTGGTTGGTGGTGAAAGATCACCCAAAATGGAAAGCACCACCGTCAGTTGGTGGAACCGAATTACACGACGAAGAAGATCTTTTTGATGATTCCGTTGATCTCTCTGCCGACCACAATCCATCACAACAAAATGAGCTATTTGGGCCCGACCCACTTTCAAGGCCCATGGGTCGGGACAGGGCCCGAAAAGCGGCTCGAAGTGACAGGGTGGAGGAGGCGATAGAGAGTATGGCCAAGTATAAGGCCGGCATGTTACTCGCCAAAAGACAGTCAACTGAGACGATCACCCGCCAAGAACGGCTTTGAACTGCTATGCAGGGTGTTCAATTTCTCCAAATCAACACCTCGGACATCTAGGATCCAAGTGACCGCGCAGCAGTTCAGAGAATGAAGAAAAAGTTCCGACAAAAATTTCGGGAGTACTACGAGGCCGAAGATGAAGATTCGAAGAACGGCGAGTAGTTTAGTTATTAATTGGTTGTAAGTTTTTATTTTTAGGAATGTAACGTTTTAATTTTTGCGAATGTAACTTTTTTATTTTTATTAATGAAATGTTTTGTTTTTAATTTTTGAAATGTATTATTTTTAATTTGATTGTATTTGCATTGTTAAATAAGTGAAAATTATGTGAAAATTAGTGGGGCCAAGAGGGGAAAAAGGGGCGTTCTGGTGTTATGACTGCATGGGTTAAAATGGTGTTGTGGTGTTATGCTAACGTGACAAGGGTTCTGGTGTTATGACTGCGAGTGGTCTTACAAATTACTATATAACTGCACTTTTCAAACGGCCGTGCATCGCACGGGCTTAATGCCTAGTAAGTATATATATCGTGTTCATTGACATGGTTATATTGGATGGACAACATATTTAAAGTATATATATATATATATATATATATATATATATATATATATATATATTGGAACTCATTAATTAATTAGAGTTAACATTAACATAAATGACACTATTTTGTTTATGATGTAGCGTTTCATTTTCATTAGCATTAAATACATATATATCAACTTGCTTATATAAATATATGAAGAATGTGAAGTACTAATAAATTAAACCTTGAAATTAAACGAAAATTTTAATTAACAGTCCCTATGGAGTACCTTACATGCAAGATTATTTTCTTAGCCATCTGCCTAATTACCCCAGGTACACAACTCTCACTTCGATTCCTCCTTCGTTTTGTTATCTTGTTGATAATTAAAAAGTATAAAAAAGATAAATTAAGAGTAGTTTTGAAGCTGATAAACTTTACCAAATAAATAGAAAATAAGGTATTTAATTTTCTTTTCTTTTTGCAGTATGGTCATCAAATGATGAAGAAAATGAATATTGTAAGAAACGTTGCAAAACAGATCGTTCTTTTTGTGACATTCATAGTGGGAAATGCATTTGTATGCCTGAAACTACGTCTGTCGTCTCAACACTCGGTAGTCGTGCTGTACCAGTAAGGAACAAAGGAAGATCCTTATTGTCATCGCAGTGCACGAACGATGATACCTGCAAATACTATTGGTGTCATAGTAAAGATGCGTATTGTGATGATGGTGCATGTATCTGCCATCCATGTATGCCTCGTCGGGGTTAAATCTTAAATTACTTGATACAATTATTACACGTTTTGGCAAGAAATAAAGTTATTGTTTGAGATACTAGTAACGATTTAGGCTCGTGCCAGGCTAAAAAAAAGTTAATTTTCATATTTTAGATGTTACACATATATTATATTTTAATATTATCATTGATTAAAACGGAAAAGGTTGATTCTTACATATTATTATCACCAAACACCGATACACCAACACTTCCATTAGTGCATCGCTCTGATACATCTTGAGTTGAGTCGTAGTTGATGTGGAAATTAAGAATATGAGTTGTGAACCCAATAAAAAAATAAGAATGTGTAGGAACCAAATGATAACAATGAAATCTTATGTTCTTAACAATACACTATTCCAACAATTACTTCATTATAAATTTAGCTATTAGTAATGCCTTCGTAAACTTGTTCTATTGATAATAATGACTCCTTTTATAAAAACGCACAATGTGTTATTGAAAGAAGCAGTACGACTCTTCTTCTTATATAATAACACTAGAAAATACCTGGGTTGTGCGATGCACAACCCCCGCCCAGGTATGCTAACATTGATTTTTTCAATGTTTTTTTTATCTTATATCCAAAATTAAATGTTTGACATATAGTTATCAATAAAGAAGAAAATAAAATAAAGAAGATAATAAAACTGTTACAAAAAAAATCATATAATAAGTTACAAAGATGATATATTGAAACGCTAAAGATAAAAACGGGCTTGAAATTATAGAAAATATTTTTTTGACATATCATTGTAAATTATATGCAATGTAAATTATTAAAGGGAATGAGATATTAAAATGAATCTTCCAAAAATCCATTCTCAATGACTTGTAACAATTAGTACATATAGAAGATTATTTAGAAACTATTACACAAATGAAATTTTGTTAGATATTTAGTATAAAGTTCTAAAGATTATGTATTTTTGTAAGAAAAAGAATATCTTGATTTACTACATCTCTTTAAGGTTTGAGATGTTGTCTTAAAGTTAACGATGTATTTTAGTGTTAAATTTAAGATGTGAAAAAGGATCAAGTGTAAAATATCTTATATATATATATATATATATAAAACAGAATACCATAGAGAAGTATTAGCCCTTGATTAGGCTTCCTAATTAACGATCAACGATCTAAATTATTTCATCATAATTACACTTTACAACCCTAATAATTATTTGAAAAAAAAAATAAAATTAATCCAATATTTAAAAATTTTATCCATCCGGCTATATGATAAACCATAATTAAATCTACTAAAAAAATAAAAAAAATATGGCCAAAATTAGAATTAGAAATTAGATTCTCCAGACCTTAAAACCCTAAAATCATTCAACCAAAATCACGCTTCCATCACAGCCCTACCAAAAAAACCTTCTCATCAACCTACTTTAATCTTGGAATCAAAAGTAAAATCGTTAAATTTGTAATCTTATTCCTTTCAAATCGTCCATCATTCATTGGTGTATACTACAATCAAGAATTGAAATTCATAATATTGTGTATACCTCTTTCTTCATCCAATTAGTATATCTGAATAGATTGTTTAGATTTAAACAATGATGTTGATGATGCACGTTTAAAGATGTCAACCTACACTTGGTTTTACAGAAACATGGATTTGCAGGTTCTTGGTATCGATTTTTGTACGGTTACAGTTTTTGTTTGTAGTTTAGAGTGTAATAACATATTTCATCTCAAATATTGTTGTTTACTTTGTATAAAATTAAGGTTCTGTTTGGTTCATGCACACCAATTATTTGATGAAATGTCTGAATACAAGAATAACATTAAAATGCATATTTAGCTTGGCGTATTTATGTTTTATTTTTTAATGACATTTAGTTATCACCTTCTATTCAAATTTTAGTTTAGATTCTGTTTTCGTTTCTTCCTTTCGGTTTTTATATCACAGGTTTGGTATAAGTTCGTAGGTTGTAACACGTTTTTGGCACTAATCTGTTTCACTAATACTCAAGTTTTTTTGTTTTTTTGCTTATCAGTTTGTTTAGATTTCTTGATCACATTTTACTTTTGAGTTTTATAGATATGTATAGATTTGAAGTTTGTATATTAGTTTCTTCATGCCGATTTTGTTTCGATTTTCATATTACCATCAAGTTCTAGATTCTATGATAAATGGAAGATACTTGAAAGATGTAACTTTTGCAACTAATTTCATCATGAGGTATGAGATACGAATCGGGGTGTTAACTTTACATAATTTGTAAGAAATAAGTTGAAGCATTATTTTGGTTAATAAATCATTTGTATTTCTTTAACTTCTAAATTGTGAACTTCTTCAAAAAATATTGTTTTATCGTTACTTATTGTGACACCCCGTAAATTCAAACGCAATTACGAACGCTAAACACTTGCATTATTAGGCTAATTCTCTACTTGAGTGAATTCACAACACATTTTAGAGGTAAGTCTAGCAAAGCCCAACTAGTTAATACACGTAATATTACATTTCGTAATTAGTTGTAATATGTATAGAACGATTGAAACAACGCGACAAAGATATACGACTGTTGGTGAATAAAATTAATTAATAATATGAGATTATATTAAATATTATTTTGATAATATTTAACGAGTATTTCGTAAACTGAAACAAATTCGAGACATTTCTATAACAAAACAAAGTTATAATGTTACAACTTAGTTAAGTTACTTTTATAAAAATATCTCAACTAAAATATATGTTAAAATGTATTTAAAAATTACCAATTTAAAATATATTAATATTTAACGATCGGGTAAACGAACAAGAGACCCAAACGAGTTGCCCAGACCCGCGGACCCGACCCATGACCCAACCCCCCTTTTTAATCCCTTCTTCCCCATTTCATTTCATTTCTCTCCACACCTACACCCAAACTCTCTCTTTGCTCTCAAATCACAGCAGCCGAAACCACCAAAAACACCACCAAAAATCGTTCATCATCATCATCAGAAAAAAGGACGAGGATCACCATCTCGAGCTCTTCATCTTCATCTTCTTCATTTTTAAGTTCGTGGTATGAAACTTTAAAACTCTTTTAAATTACTTATAAAGCTTTGATTTACATTCTAGAACATTTACCCAACAAGATTATGTCCAAAAATCGGCTTGAAAGGGTTTAAAAATCAAATTTACGCTAACAGTTGCGTCTGCGAACTGAGATGCATCTCAGCTCGCAGATCGAGCTGCGAACCGAGATTTACCTACCAAAAACTGAACCTGCGAACTGACCCGACCTGCGAGTTGACCTGACCTGCGAGTTGACCTGCCCTGCGAACCGAAATTCTTCCTGCGAACCCAACTCGGTTCGCAGCCTATCTTATCTTGCGAACCCAATCTCAGTTCGCATTGCGAACTCGGTTCGCACTACATTTCAGTCCGCGGCCAAACTTATTCGATTTTTCCGAATTTAAATTTCTGATACATTTTTATTAAATCAATACTAGTAGAAATAAAAAAATTTCCAAGCTGACCTGGCAGCTCGACCCCAGCTAGGGGCTCTGCCCCTTGGACCCCGTCAGGGGTTGCCACCCCTTGGACCCCGCTACCAGGGGCGCTGCCTCCGGACCTCCGTACACAATTTCATACTTTATGAAACGAATATAAAAATGTTTTCAAAGATTATTAATACAAACTGATACCAACAAGTCGTATACATTTCTAAAACTACAAATTCAAACAACAAACAAACACTTTGGACATAATCTAGTTGCGTGGACACTAGCATGGACGGTCGACATAGACATCCACATACTTATTAAATCTCATACGTATAGGGCGTTAGGAGATTTCAGATTAGACTCGGGCTTTAGGCTTTGCTACACTCGAACATACTTAACTCAACAGGTGAGTTCACAACCCCACTTTTAACTATTTTACCGCTTTCAACTGGGGTGAGAAACATAGTCAACTGCTTTATTGATTGTCATAACTGCTTTTACATACATGATTGTATACTTGTTTTACTCGAACGATTAGAGTACGTTAAACTGTTGAACTCTTACACAAAACTGGTATTTATGAAACAACATTTTCATACTATAAACTTGTTAAACTTTGTTTGGTAAACTGGAGAATGACCGGTACTTTTAATGTAAACGCTGGAGAACGACCAGCAACGTATTTTAGTGCTAGAGAACGACTGGCCAAGTTGGACGGGAGAACGACCCGTGCGTGTTTAGATCGGAGAATGACCGGTACTGTGTTTCGCTGGAGAATGACCAACGGTGTTTTATGCTAGAGAACGACTGGCCGAGTTTGAACGGGAGAACGACCCATGCTTATTTAGACCGGAGAACGACCGGTACTGTTTTGGAAACGCTGAAGAACGACCAGCAACGTATTGTAAACTGTATTTTTGTTAACATCCCACGTAAACTGTATTTTGGATAACATCCCACGTAAATTGTATTTTGGGTAACCTCCCACATAAACGGTACTTTGGGTAACATCCCACACAAACTGTAGTTTGGGTAACATCCCACGTAAACTGTACTTTGTGTAACATCCTACGTAAACTGTACTTTGGGTAACATCCCACGTAAACTGTATTTTGGGCAACATCCCAACCGAACTATATTTGGATAACATTCCACAAAATGTTTACTTAACTATTATGGCAATAACTATTTGTGAACGTATTTGTTCCACTAACTGTGAATACATACTTGATTCAACTATTGCAAACATAAAACCTGTGAATTCACTCAACCTCGTTGTTGACTTTTATTATGTTTTTTAGGGAATTAGCTGCATGTAAGACATCCTGCACACATGGAACATAGACGACCCACGAAGGAATAGGATGCTAACTTTTGACAACTGGATTTCTATTATATAACTAAACTGTTTAGTCATGTTTACGAAATCTACTTTTGTAACTTAATTACTTTTCAACTTATACGATTCGATGAATCGTAAATTTTGTAACTATTACTCTTGGCATCTTAATATATATATATGTCTGTTGTAATCATATGCTCTGATACATATGCATGTACTGTGTATTGTGGCACTCACCATACTTAACTAAATGCTTCCACTAAATTCAATCAACGAATTTTGGGGGTGTTACAGATTGGTATCAGAGACATTGGTTATAGCGAACTAGATTTCTTCGGTGACTTAGAGACCTAGACTATAGCCTTGGCTAGAACGCACATGCATACACACATTTGCATACGTCTAACATCGATACGACACAGTTATACCCGTGATCCATTCATTGAACCGTACTACGCTCGAACCGTTCACTTTCACTATGATCTCATACGAACCTGATCGTATTAAGCGGTTGATGAAAAGAAGTATGTATTTAGCATTATATAATGACGTCTGGCCAACGTGATTATATTATACTAAGTACATATGGGCGTCTCATAGTCGTAAGATACGTGATGGGGATCTTGTCAATCCTTTTTAATGTTCTGTAACTAAAAATATGTGAAACTTTATTCTTCACATCCTTTTCATTGGCATTGACTTCTGCACTCCTTCATCGCAGAACGTCATCATGTCGCCTAAACAAAGAAAGACCCGAAACAGTCGTCGAGCACCTACACCTCCTATCGTTGAAACCACCGAACAGATCATCGAATGACGTGTGGCTGAAGCAATTGCCCAGTATGAGGCAAGCCGCAATCGTGATAATGTGGTGCACAACAGTGGAACCACTCATGTCAACAGTGAGACACCGGCAAATACCCAGCAAGGGTGTTCTTACAAAACTTTCCAGGCCTGCAAGCCGAGCACCTTCACCGGAACTGAAGGGGCCATTGGCCTAATTCACTGGATAGAGAAAATGGAATCGGTCTTCGATATCAGCGACTGCGCTACCAACAATATGGTGAAATACGCCATGTGTACTCTCGCCGACAAGGCGTTAACCTGGTGAAACTCTCAGGTCCAAATCCTCAGACGCACAACTGCTTACTCCATCTCATGGGAAACTTTGAAACAGATGATGATGGAGGAGTTTTGCTCTCCCGACGAGATCCAGAAACTCGAAACTGAACTCTGGAACATTCAGATGACCGGCGCTGATATTACCGGTTACACGACAAGGTTCTAGGAACTTGCACGCCTGGTACCCCACATGGTAACTCCCGAGAAGGAACGCATTAAGCGATACATCAGAGATTTGGCACCCCAGATCCGAGGCCTCCAAACCGGCTACTTTTAGGAGCGCAGTTGATCTGGCTCAAAGCTTGACTGATGATGCAGTCCTGATTGGAACCCTGAAAACTACTACGGGGAAAAGTGAACCCAACCGTACTGATGCTGGTGATTCAGGTCAAAACAAGCGAAAATGGAACAGTGAGGGTAATGACCGACAGGGTCAGCAAAATAAAAACCCAGGGAACACCCGAGCGTAGGTTGCCACCACCGCAACTGGATCCAAACCCTATCTTGGCAACAAGCCAAAATGCGATAAGTGCGGAAGGCACCACGAGGGTGAATGTTTCCTTTGTGGCAAATGCAGCCAATGGGGACACCCAGCCCATTCATGTAAAACCAACCCTCCCACTCGAACAAACAATGGGTGCTTCGAGTGTGGTGAACCTAGCACTACTGAAACCAATGTCCACAACTCAACAACCAAAACAATAACAACTGCAACATCGAAAACAACAATCAGAACAACAACAACCGCATAGCCAACAACGAAAATGCTCGCGGACGCGCATACATACTTCGTGCACGGGATGCACCAGAGGCACCAGAGTATTCCCATTGTCAAAGTCAGGTGGAATTCACGGCGTGGGCCGGAATTCACCTGGGAACGGGAGGACCAGATGCGACTCAAGTATCCTCAGTTATTTGCTGACGTTACTTCAAACGTGACTTCAAACTAAATTTCAGGATGAAATTCTCCTAACGGGGGGAGAATGTGACACCCGTCAAATTAGGACTAGTAATTAGTGCCTAATCAAGTGTAATACATGTAATTAGTTCTATGTTAGGCTAATTAATGTATCAATATGTATATTGTTGAATATATACAAGTATGCGATTTGATTAAATCGTACGAGTTTTAAATCGAATACAATTCGATTCAATTAATACGGATGTTGGTGAACAATTTTATTAAATAATATGACATTATCTGATAACTCTATTTTATCAAAAATATTATTTAGATAATATTTCAACTCGAATTCGTATCGTATTAACAACATTTACGCGATTAAAATAATAAACTCGCGAACAAAATGAAACAAGTTAAGTTATATTTTATAACTCAATTATTAAGTATTTGATGAAATACATCAATTAAAATATCGAATAAATATTCGTATTTCAAAACCTATAATTAAATGTACAAACAATCATTTAAACGACAGGGAAAATGAACACCACACGAAGCGCAAACGCGGGGGTTAAAATTTGGAGATTTCCTCCCCTATCCCCCCCAAAAAAATTTTGCCTTTCCCTCCACTCCCCTCATTTCATCTCCATTTTCTCTCTCTTCTCTCTTTTTCTCTCTAAGACACCCACCACTACCACCTCCTACAACCACCTATTTCCACCACTAAACGGCCTTAGATGGTCAAGCACCTTTGCAGAAAAACATTCCCCACATGACGATCACATTTCCATCTTTCTAGAATTCTCCGGCGTCAAGTCGTAAGTTTTCCGACAAAACTCGAAACTCTCCGATCTTACTTATTTTCACTTGTTTGTTGTTGGTAATAGCTTGAAATGTCCATCTAAGGGTTGGGTAAAAGAATCGGACCAAACGGAAATCGGAAAACTCGTTTTTGGCTCAAAATCCGTCGAACGGACAAAAGTGTCGCATAGGCCAGACCAGTGTAGCGTTACTTCGTGCGTCACTTAAGTGCCGCATTAAGTGCCGCATAAAACCCTAAATTTGCGTCACTCGCCCAAGTGCCGCATAAAACCCTTTTTTTCCCCAACACTTACATCCGTCACTTGTCCAGTGACGCCTAACACTACTTACCGACACTTCTAGCGTCACCTGCCCAAGTGACGCCTATAACCTAAATCTGATTTGTACCGTCACTTGCCTAGTGACGCTTAACACCTTTACCCGACACTCACGCCCGGCACTCGCTCAAGTGTCGCATCTCATGCGTCACTTCCTCAAGTGACGCTAGTACCTCAGAATTCCCTCATTTTATACGACACTTCCTGAGTGTCGCATAGATCCTAAGTGTCTCTATAAGTGACGCTAAAAACAGACTGTTTGCAACTCTTTTTCACACCAAGTGTCGAACTTATATAACCTCAAACCTTTATACGATACAACTTCTAAAACATATTGGGACATGTTTTCAAGCGTAACGCTTCGAAATCATAATAATGATAATGTGATTATTATTACAACCAATTCACCAACGGGCCGTACACGTTTTCAAAACATAAACCAATCAACTAAGTGATAGTAACTTGGACAATTTAAACAACCAAATCATAGTAATTTGGATAATCAAATCAACCAAATCGTAGTAATTTGGACATTCTAGTTGGACGAACAACTACAAAGGTAGTCTTTTGAGATACCTACTCATGTTTATAACCATCGAGTGTCTTGGACACCCTCAGGTTACAAGTCTTCGGACATCAATTCACGGCTAATCAAACAAGTTTATTAAGCTAAACTTCTCAAGGCTCATGTGAGTCTCATAGCCCCTATTTTACAGTTTTAATCAGGGGTGTGATTACATTGCTCATTTTATTTTACAATATGAACGCAAGTACAATACAAATCAAATACTACATGAGTTGTTTTCACTAATCATTTCAAAGCCCTCCACAACATAGTTTGGTAATACATCTGTAGCATGAATGTTAGTATATGATATCATATAGGATTGACAATCCTCGTCCGGGTTAGCATACACTAACTGGTCAAACGGACGTATTAGTATTTGGGAAGACGAGTGTAGATTAGGCACTCATAGGAGGCAACTCAGTAAGGTTTCCTTAATTGGACCTAACGCTCAAGTTAAGCTCAGACTATGTGCTCATGGTTATATAACTTTTATTTTGCTTAATTGCATTTTAGATTCAATTAAATCTTGCGGTTCATACAAATATGTGTTAACATATAAATCTGTGAGCTCACCAGCGTTTCGCTGACCCATTTTAGCATGTATCACAGGTACTCAGTAGTAGGTTGGCTGCCCAAAACAGGAATCATTAGCTCGAGTCTGCATTCAAACAAATCAGAGATTTAATTGCATTATTATATTTTGTATAGATTAATTATGTAATGTAAATCTCTCAATTTCAAGTAACTGAGCTAATGTAAACAATATTTTGATGTAAACTTTGGTTTTATCAATACAATGTAAAACGACACATTTAGTGGTCGTTCATTTTATCTTATGTGCTGTGTATATTGATTGGTCGCGCCCCGACCAGATTCGCTTCTGCAACCCGAATTTGGGGGTGCGACATATGGCAACTTAGACCGCCACGCAAACTATTATTATTGTTAACGACATGACTTTTTGGAAAACATACGCGACGGGCGTTCCGACTTGATTTTAAATCTCGGGACGAGATTTCTCTAACAGGGGGAGAATGCGACACCCCGTAAATTTAAACGCAATTACGAACGCTAAACACTTGCATTATTAGGGTAATTCTCTACTTGAGTAAATTCACAACACATTTTAGAGGTAAGTCTAGCAAAGTCCAACTAGTTAATACGCGTTATATTACATTTCGTAATTAGTTGTAATTACGTACAGAACGATTGAAATAACGTGACAAAAATATACGACTGTTGGTGAATAAAACTAATTAATAATATGAGATTATTAGTTAACATTAACGTCTATTAAATATTATTTTGATAATGTTTAACGAGTATTTCGTAAACTAAAACAAATTTGAGACATTTCTATAACAAAACAAAGTTATAATGTTACAACTTAGTTAAGTTACTTTTATAAAAATATCTCAACTAAAATATATCTTAAAATGTATTTAAAAATTACCAATTTAAAATATATTAATATTTAACGATCGGGTAAACGAACACGAGACCCAAACGAGTCAGCCCAGACCCCGCGGACCCGACCCATGACCCAACCCCCCTTTTTAATCCCTTCTTCCCCATTTCATTTCATTTCTATCCACACCTACACCCAAACTCTCTCTTTGCTCTCAAATCGCAGCAGCCGAAACCACCAAAAACACCACCAAAAATCGTTCATCATCATCATCAGAAACAGCACGAGGATCACCATCTCGAGCTCTTCATCTTCATCTTCTTCGTTTTTAAGTTCGTGGTATGAAACTTTAAAACACTTTTAAATTACTTATAAAGCTTTGATTTACATGCTAGAACATTTACCCAACAAAATTATGTCCAAAAATCGGCTTGAAATGGGTTTAAAAATCAAATTTACGCTAACAGCTGCGTCTGCGAACTGAGATGCGTCTCAGCTCGCAGATCGAACTGCGAACCGAGATTTACCTACCAAAAACTGAACCTGCGAACTGACCCGACCTGCGAGTTGACCTGACCTGCGACCTGACCTGCGAGTTGACCTGCCCTGCGAACCGAAATTCTTCCTGCGAACCCAACTCGGTTCGCAGCCTATCTTATCTTGCGAACCCAATCTCAGTTCGCATTGCGAACTCGGTTCGCACTACATTTCAGTCCGCGGCCAAACTTATTCGATTTTTCCAAATTTAAATTTCTGATGCATTTTTATTAAATCAATACTAGTAGAAATAAAAAAATTTCCAAGCTGACCTGGCAGCTCGACCCCAGCTAGGGGCTCTGCCCCTTGGACCCCGTCAGGGGTTGCCACCCCTTGGACCCCGCTACCAGGGGCGCTGCCTCCGGACCTCCGTACACAATTTCATACTTTATGAAACGAATATAAAAATGTTTTCAAAGATTATTATTACAAACTGATACCAACAAGTCGTATACATTTCTAAAACTACAAACTCAAACAACAAACAAACACTTTGGACATAATCTAGTTGCGTGGACACTAGCATGGATGGTCGACATAGACATCCACATACTTATTAAATCTCATACATATAAGGCGTTAGGAGATTTCAGATTAGACTCGGGCTTTAGGCTTTGCTAGCACTCGAACATACTTAACTCAACAGGTGAGTTCACAGCCCCATTTTTAACTGTTTTACCGCTTTCAACTTGGGGTGAGAAACATAGTCAACTGCTTTATTGATTGTCATAACTGCTTTTACATACATGATTGTATACTTGTTTTACTAGAACGATTAGAGTATGTTAAATTGTTGAACTCTTACACAAAACTGGTATTTATGAAACATCATATTCATACTATAAACTTGTTAAACTTTGTTAGGTAAACCGGAGAACGACCGATACTTTTTATGTAAACGCTGGAGAACGACCAGCAATGTATTTTAGTGCCAGAGAACAACTAGCCAAGTTGAACGGGAGAACGACCCGTGCGTGTTTAGACCGGAGAACGACCGGTAGTGTGTTTCGCTGGACAACGACCAGCAGTATTTTATGCCAGAGAACGACTGGCCGAGTTTGAACGGGAGAACGACCCGTGCGTATTTAGACCGGAGAACGACCGGTACTGTTTTGGAAACGCTGGAGAACGACCAGCAATGTATTGTAAAATGTATTTTGCGTAACATCCCATGTAAACTGTATTTTGGGTAACCTCCCACATAAACGGTACGGTGGGTAATATCCCACACAAACTGTATCTTGGGTAACATCCCACGTAAACTGTACTTTGGGTAACATCCTACACAAACTGTGTTTTGGGCAACATCCCAACCGAACTATATTTGGATAACATTCCACAAAACGTTTACTTAACTATTATGGCAATAACTATTTGTGAATGTATTTGTTCCAACAACTGTGCATACAAACTTGATTCAACTATTGCAAACATAAAACCTGTGAATTCACTCAACCTCGTTGTTGACTTTTACTATGTTTTTCAGGGAATTAGTTGCATGTAAGACATCCTGCACACATGGAACATAGGCGACCCACGAAGGATTAGGATGCCAATTTTTGACAACTGGATTTCTTTTATATAACTAAACTGTTTAGTCATATTTACGAAATCTACTTTTGTAACTTAATTACTTTTCAACTTATACGATTTGATGAATCGTAAATTTTGTAGCTATTACTCTTGGCATCTTAATATATATATGTTCTGTTGTAATCATATGCTCTGATACGTATGCATGTACTGTGTATTGTGGCACTCCCTATACTTAACTAAATGTTTCCGCTAAACTCAATCAACGAATTTTGAGGGTGTTACACTTATTCTTATCACTTTTGCAAATTGCAGCAACACTAACAATCGATAAGACAATTCATGTTTCTCTTTAGTTTAGAATGGCTATTTGGAAACCTTTGTTAGTTCCTCTTTCTTGGATAGAAAGCTTGGGTTAGTATTGCATCCTAAATTTAACTATCTGGATCAATTGAGCCATTTAGCTTACTTAAATATTTTTTTTTAAAAGCAGTGAACTTACTCATGAGTGGAGTTAGTACTCTAAAGTGCAAACAAATATTTGTTCAACACTTTATCCTACAAAATATTAGGAACCAGAGATTTGTAAGGACAAGAGGATAATTTTTAGCATTAAGGTATACTAATTAACACCCAAACTAGATCAACATCATATATATTATTAGCCTGTGACAACCTATTATACTTGATTTGTTTGCCATATGCAGTTGGCCGAAATTGTCGTGATTATCTCTATTTTTTTTATATATAAACTGCGGTAAAACTTAAACAAGTACAATACGAAAACAACCTGCTACAAAACCCAGCTAAAAGCAGTAGCAAGATATAAGGAAAAAAAACAACAAACTACAAGACACTGGACTACAAAAATAGCCTTTAACAAACAAAACACAAAAAGAAATGCACAATGTCCCACACTCAAATGACCAAACCGACATAAATAAAAGAATATATACATTAAAAGTGATCAAGCTATGCTCTTGACCCTATGGACCCACTACATTATTGTTTTGTAATCTTTATTATTTATTGCACTATTTTTTTATTCTTTGTATTCAATTGATTTTAAGTCTATAAATTTAGAGCAATGCTAAATAGACCTACTTACATAGATCTACAAGTAGGTCTAATTTTCTGATTGGTTGAATTTCTTTCCTCTTAATCTTTAACAATCAATTTTTCAAACATATCAATCACATCTTTAAATCTATATTTAGTACCTCTTTCAGAAATGTAATGACATTACTAATTAAGTTCTCCTTTTTGATATGTGTCTAGCTCAGCTGCTCAGGTCTTGACTCTTAACAAATTGGTTGATCCAGGTAAAGTTTGGAAAATTGGGCTGATTTGGTCTCTTTCTGAAATGTAATGACATCACTAATTAAGTTTTCCTTTTTGATTTACATCTAGCTCAGGTCTTGACTCTTAATAAATCGGTTTGATCCAGGTAAAGTTTGAAAAATTGGGTTGATTTGGTTATAGCTTAAAGTATGCATATCTTTAGAAATATAATGACATTATAAACTAAATCAGTGATTACTTAGTTTTAGGTACGCAAGAGAGTAGGAGTCCCTTACAGAATTAGTAGAGGATGAGCAAGAAATCGCTACTACACAACCTGATTTGAATCGCATATCTGTTATGTGTGTTCTTTCTCATCATCTCAGCAATAATATAATGTTCACATTGCTTGTAGAAGGTATTTTTTAAATTTTTCTATCCTTTCAGTTGACTATTTTCTGTGTTAATACAATATAATGTACATAATAAACAGTGGAAAGGGGTACAAATTATTTAACTTTGTTGCAGTTGACCCGTTTGAAGCATTTGCTTCGTAAAGCTTTTTAACTCATTGGTATCAATTTTTCATGTTAGCCTATTATAGATAATACAAAAGTTCCATTTCCCTTACATGTGTTTTCATCTAAGATCATAATTGTAATGGTATAGTATCTCATCAGTACTGCTTGGGATTATATGCTAATTAAGTTTTCCTTTCTGATCTTTATCTGCTCAGGTATTGACTCTTAATAAATTGGTTTGATCCAAGTAAAGTTTGAAAAATTAGGCTGATTTGGTTATAGTTTAAAGCATGTGTCTCTTTTAGAAATGAATATTGGTCGTGAATCTGATGGTTCACAATTCTAATAAGAGTGGTTTAACGTCGCATTATCTGCAAGAAGTCGCCATTATTATAAGGTAAGCATTTAATGAGTTTGTTGTTAAGATTATCCGAATAGGGGGGATATTGATAATAAAGTAGGGTGCTTAACTTCGTAGGATAGTAGGTCACATTGTTAACTAAGGTGGATTTGTTTCATTGCGGTTGACCTTGAGTGTTTATATGTTAGTTTGGATCGATCAAGTGGGTGTATAAAGACTAAAGATCATACCAAATTATTGTGAGAGCATTGAGATTTTCATAGTTTCATTTTAACAGTTATTTTTGGTCAGTTATGTGTTATTTAGTATACTTCAATAATTTGGTGAGTATTTTCAATAGTGGCATATCAATCATTTATTCTGATAATGCCTAGAAGTTTATATGGAGATTATAGAGGGTCAACACATGCTTTATAAATTTCAACAACTATCAGTCAACATTTTTACATTGTATAGTTGTATAATAGTTGTGAACACATTGCAAGCTGATTTATGATATGTAATTTATTATGTTTCAGTTTTATCTTAGTTCTTCTAAGACATCCCAGATTGAGTCATCTTAGAGACGTCCAAAGAACTTTGAGATTGACAAAGAAGCTTTTCCTAGAGGATACTCCTAAAGTCCAAAATATTATAAAAAAAATGTCAAAGTAAGCTTTTTATATAAGTAAAAAAGATACATTATGGCATTATCCATATGATAAATTCGTTTTTAAGTATCACTGTTGCTATTTACTTACGAGTATTGCGGATCCGGATCCTCACTTATTAGAAACTAGACAGCAAACTTTGTGTGTTGTTCTTTTGAAGTTTTTGAACTGCTACTAAGTCGTTGATAGTGTTTCTATATGTGTAATGTGGAATGTGGACTACAATGTGAAGTGCATCAGAAATCGAAATATTAACAAAAGAGAAGTCAAGTGAAGTTTTATAATAAGTTTGACTTACAAAAGTCGGACCAAAGTTTTATTGTCATGAGGATATACAGATTTGTACATATTTCGGATGTACACTAATCAATTTCTTTGGGTATGCTTAAAGTCTATAAATGGTCATTTTGTGTATTTATTATCAAAATAAAATATTTATTCATCACATTAACACAACAATATACATATAAATTTATAGTTAAAATATTTTATCAAAATAAAATATTTATTCATTCACATTAATGCAACAATATATAAGTATAAATTTATAGTTAAAACATTATAGTAATTATATCTTTTACAATTTATATTCAAAGTGAAATTATATCCTTCGATACGAAAAGTAATGTCATATTTAACTTACTTATTTTATCTTATAATATATCAAAAAATAAATCAAATCATCATTTAAATTAAAAAATTTAGAAAACGGACATATTAAACTCGCGTTGTCACGGGTCCTTAACCTAGTGTAATAATAAAAAAAGATTAAGTTATATAATAATATTCAACTTAATGCTAATATTAATTAAGTTTAACAAAATATAGATTTTTTTTTTCAATAATATTAAAAGATAAATGACACATGACACTTTATTGTGTAATCTTAAGAATGAGGTTTTCAATAATGTTAAAAGATAAATGACACATGGCATTTTATTGTGTAATCTTAAGAATGAGGTTTTCTTTTATATAATAAGTAAAGATAAAGAAAATAAAATGATAAGAAGACTTAATGACGTGGATTGAAATAGTATTTGCTAAGAAGAAAATATATAAGTAAACGTATCAAAATGATAGACATAGCGAATTTGAAGATGTTAAAGAAATTTAATATATCAGATAAATTAGTAGACATTTTTTGTTTAAGGAGAGATACTTTAACAACTTTTGTTAAAAATTTGATATGGTAAACAAAGAGGTCACGGTTGTAACTTGTAAGCTTTCTTGTCTATTTAATGACATGATAATGAAGGTGTCATTTTTTTACTTTTATTAGAACATTGGTTATTATATATGTATTTAGATAGATAGATTAGATGAGTGTTTTTTTCCAAATGAAAGATCAAGTATTAATCAATATAAATAGAGTCATTTTTTCCAATCATAAACAATATGAAGTAAGAATAATGTATATACGTAATAATAAATTTTCATAATTGGTAAAAAAAAATACTAAAATTGAAGTAAGGATTATGTAAATACGTAGTAATAATTTTCTTAAATGGTAAAAAAAAATTATTAAGTCACAGAAGGATCAGTGCTATCATAGTATTCCGGTGGTTTGCTAGCCGTAAAAGTCTTGAATGAACATAACTTACTCGACTGGAGCGGTGGAATCACTGGAGTCTGATAATTAAATGGCCCCGAAGAAGAAAATAACATTGATGTAGATGTATGAATTGTAGATACTAGAGATGGTGGAACAGTACCAAATACAGGTGGTTGTTGCTGAAATTGTTGTTGAGATGATTCAGCTTCCCTCTGTCGTCTATAATCTCTGAGGGACATTACTTCTTCCTCTAATTTTGCAGAATATAATCATCTCTATTGGTTTCTTCCCCGGCAGAAAAAGATGTACCATCATGATCATGTCTTTCAGTATGAGTATCCAAGGAGGAACATCAATCCTTGAGGCATTGTTAGGGTTGGTGGTCGGTTGCTCGTTATCTGCCATATCTGTTTTCACAACAACAACTCAAAACTTGTTAATCGTTAGTACGTATCTACTAACCGATTCATATCCATTGCTAAATCCCATACCCATAAATGTTTGACATAACACGATCTAGATATGGGATTGAGCACTTTACAATGCTCAATTCACCCAAATCTATGCTCTGATACCAACTTATAACACCCCTCTTTCTGTATATAAATATTATATAATTTAACTCGGAAGCGTATATATTTTATGGATAAAACATATTTTATTAACATATATCATAAAATGTACATAACTTTTCAAACTTTAATGCACAACAGTTCAAGGCTATCAAAGCCACCGTATACTTACTACACAAAACGGGATATTATATAAATCCAAACTTTAGTTTATCAAAACTATATTAGAGTTACATGACGTCAAACATTCCCTACTAACATCATCATCATCCTGTAACCCACATACCCAAAATATAACATGCAGGATGTAAATAGAGGGACTAGCACAAAGCTAAGTGAATGAATTCGTCACTCACAATTCAACTTAGCATAACCACTCGTTTACACCAAATAACTGTAAACACATATTACATAGTATAACAATTCAACAATGAGGATCGGTGGCTCTTGAGAAACCCTACTGCCGTGGTGGCTCTTAAAGAAAACTTACCCAACAATCGGTAAGGCCAATACAGTATAGACCGATATCTAACAGTTATTGTACTCAAACACGGGTTCTACACACAACGAATGAATCAAGACCCTTTGTAATTCACACAATAATCAAATAGCCCAACTACCCAGTTGACCTCAATACACTGATGTTTGAAGGCCACATAGCACGTAGATTTTAAATCAATAACTCAGATTAAATAATTCAACAAACACATCTACGTTCACCTGTTGTAACCAAACAGTTGTAACTAAATCAAAAGGTGAGTTTTAAATCCACTCACCGATACCTCTGATATCTCCACACTTAGGATTCTTATATCACTGAGTCTTAGGTTGATTTGAAACAGAAAATCATATATGAGTTAGTAATTCATTTCATAATCATCATCATAGCATATTTATTCAATCAGGTAATCCCTGAAGTTTAGGCAAACAAAAATTCAATCAAATATAAAATTATAAAGTCCCGAAATGACGTTTAAAAACTGAAAAATGCCATTTTTGGCGCCTATATGACCCCGAATGGCCAAAAACTGCCTAGACTCTTAGAATAGATCCTTGATCATTAGGCCGTTTCCGAGTGACCATGTGGATTTCAACCCAATCCGAGTTAATAAAATTGTCACTTACGCGTTTTCAAAAATTACAAAACAAAAATTTTTAAGATCTCGGTTCGAAGCTATCTCAACTCGCACAGTCAACTCGGTTCGCAACATTTCAGTTTGCTTTGCAAAATGTCAATTTGCACAGCGATTCAACTCGCTTCGCAAGTTCAACTCGCATCGCAACGACTCAATTCGCAGAAACTCAATTCGGAACGCAAAATCTCAGTTCGCAAGATCTCGGTTCGCTTCATAGTATCTCAACTCGTTTCGCAACAAAACTCAGTTCGCAAGACGAACTAAGAACTGCGAACTTCGCTGCTGTTACGAGTTTTTTCGAATCAAAACTCACCAAAACTCCAAAAACTTAGTTTCTAATGTTTTTAATACTTCACTAACATCAAATAACACCTAATAACAACAAAATCAAGCTTCAATTTGATTCAATCACTTAAAATCAAACTCACTTTTAAAGAAGATGAAAGTGAACAAGATGGAGAAGATGATGAAGATTAAGATGATGATGTTAATAGTTCTGATGTTGTAGAATCAAAATCACATAAACGAATTAGTGAAACTTGGTTATGGTTTTATGTAATTGTAAGTTCTTCAAAGGAAAGAAAGTGATGAAACCTTGAGAACATAAGGATATTAAGGTCAGCTCACAACCGACTTTGATATCCAATTGCTATAATTTTAAACCCGTCTTAAATCTCTTGTCTAGAACCTAAAACCATTTGTGAGAAAATTATTTTATTTTACCGTCATCTTTAATAAATTAAAATAACTAATATTTCACTATTCACAAAGAGTCATGGGACTTATTTACCTAAATTTCACAATAAAGCAATTAATATCAAGTAATTCCTAAAAACAATTAAATAACCAATTTAAATAAAGGAATTACTAAACCAGTGAAGAAGGTGTTACAATAATTGCACATTTTAGTTAACAATACAATTCATTCGACAACTTACAAATAAACATATAGTTGTATTTTTTTAACAACCATATATCATACGGTCTCAAGGCCTATTATATATATAATACATGAAATTTAGAAGGCTATATTATATATTAATTAACGATGATGTGTCACCATTTCATGATCCTATGTGCCATGATTTTAGACAAAGTAGTTTTTACATATAAACAACTAGGGTGATAACCCCTGCGATGCACAGTTTCATTATTATACTCGTTTAATATTTGCTAAAAGATAAAAGGTTTTTGGAAATTCAAAGGTCTCGTAATAATGAGTGAAAATGATGGAGACCAAATTGTTAACTTAACAATGTTAAGTGTCTGCCACATCAGATTATGAGTTATTAAGGAAGTTGAGGTGGAAGGCTCTATGTTTTAATCATACTTAGTTCTATGACCCATGACTACACGGGCTTTAATATGGTCATGGAAAAAGATACAACTTTATTTTAGAATGAAAAAAATGTAATGAAAAATAAAATTATAAGATTATAAGTTCTGTAAGTATATAATAAATATATAGATAAGTTATCATAATGATATTTTTTATTATTACGTTTTGGGTAAAAGTTATTATAACAATACCTCTCCTATCGTTGTATCCTTCTTTCCCCTACGAAAGAGCATCACAACGGAAGAGAGTACAATCTAAACCAAAAGAGGCTCAAAAATTAGTTAATTTCAAATAAAAAGGTATAATAGGCTTTTCAAAGTATAAAAAGGAACATATAACCATGTGAGTTGACAATTTCAGTTAGAGTTGGCAATTTCGTGAATGGGTCCATGTGAGTTGAATTTTATTCCAAAGGTGCTACTTATAATCAAAATGGCTAGCAAGTGGGCAGGTTGAAATTTATAAGACGTCCAATTCTTGATACATGCCAACTCCTATATAGTTAATCTAGAGATTTAAATTATTACTTTAACCATAATTAACACGTTAATTTTGATGATATTGCTTGTAAAATGGATGGAAAAGTGGTCATAGGCCAGCTGGACCTAACCCTGACCATTTCAACATGTACTGAGAATCCAATCCAAACCCATTTTGACCCATTACCCAAGCACCTAACCTGTCACCGTTTGCTTAAAAGGTTGAACTGTAACTGTTGATGCTGGGGAAGGGATTGTATAGTGTCAACTATTGGCGATTTGTAAGCCCTTGACAAAGCAATAGCCATATGGTCAACCCTCACCTGCAACATATTCATGTAAACATAGTCAATAAAAGTAAGATAAATTTTACAAAAGGATATCAGCATCATCACTAGGATCAAACCAAATTCAGACGTGGAACTTTTCATGTAAGTCATGCTATCATAATCGGTAGAAAAGATATAAGCTATCTAGTGCAAAAAGTTTACCATTGATGTCAGATTTGAAGTGCAGGTGGAATCTCTAAGCTTAGATTCTAGCATCTCAATTGCACCCCTAAAAACCATTAAAAATATTCAATTTTAATCTGCCATAACCAAATCAATATATACCAATTTTGTAGCAATCTAATTTGCATACCACTAATAAACTATTCTTCAAATTGCATCAGCATATTTCCAAACATCTATGGAATCATCTCTATCAAGCAGAAACCATATATCATATTAATTTCATCATAATAACCAAAAGTCAGCCCGCAATCTTGACCACATAATAAACCGCTCCCTCTCTTGAATTAACTTAATCATATGAATAAATAAACCTAAAATATACAAATTGCACAAATCTAATAAAGAGAAATGACACACCTCTCCCTCTCTTGAACTTGACTTGAAAACCTCTTGAAGTAACATCTCAACTTCTGGGCTTTGACAAACACCTTAGATGTTGTGCAATAACTTTTTCTTAAACCAATCAAATATAACATCTCACTTTCGTCTGCAATCTCAAAGACACTTAAAGATAAATGAAGCAAACCATATTTATAATTAACCTACAACACCTCTTTGAGTCTTGGATTGCTAGCTTTAAAAGATTACCATTGACTTTTTTCTTCAGCACAGATCCAAAGAAACAAAATTGAAGAAAGGATGTATTTCACAATTTCATTACTATCACATAATGCATTGTCGTATGTTGGTATACTGTCAAAACATGACTCATTAAACACAAACAAACACATGTATGTGCGACAGACATGTAATATAATTATAAACAAAAAGGATCAAATGGGCCAAAACATTGTATTTGTTTCAAACCTCTACACTCAAATATCTAAACTTGCAAAAATCACACATACACATATATGAAACTTGTCAAAAGATTAGCTAGAGATCAGCCCAAAGAAAAGATTGTATGGCCAAGATTAAGCTCTTACCATGATCAAATTCAACTAAAAAAAGAAGGCCATAAAAAACTGTGTGTGTCGAGTGTGTATAACGATAAGAAGCAACTGCCACATTTGCTTTCTGGTGTCAGTTTTCATCCCCTGCAATGAAACATGTTTTAGCAATCACTTCATATCAACATTAAGGGTTTTGATAAAGTAAACAGATGAAAAGTCAAACAAACAAAAACTTATGAATAGAAGGATATGTTATATGTATGAGTAGTTAGATAAAAGAACATTCAAACAATCATATACTGGTGTATAGAAAACCAAATAAACTAATGTAAGTAAAGTTAGTGTGACTGCTAATAAAAAAATCATTTCTAAACAAATTCGAAAATCAAATAAACTATATGTTCACTAAACCATTAATCCAATACATAAACATAAATATTACATTTATATATTTTAAATTAATTATTGTCAAATTGGTACATGCAATAAGTTTTCATCGTATTCAAATTCAGCACAATTTAAAAAAGTTACCTCATTTTTGTTGAAAAAGGAGCATACTTATTAATACAATAGTACACCATCACTCATCAAAACAAACCGATTATTACTTTTATTAAACGAACTTAAAATATACGTTAAAATAAAGTCAGTGTATGAATCCATAACTAACCAATTACGCATTTAAGCATATGGGATTCCTTAAATCTATCGGAGTGGCAAAAAATCATGACAACCCTTGCTCAAATTTTAACCAAATTATTATTATCATTGTTCAAAACAAACATAGATGTAGCTGTCGTAGTAATTATCATTGTTCAAAACAACCATACTTACTTCAAACCAACACATGCTTGAGATATGGAGTATACAGTAGTAATAGTGATGGACGAAATTAAGGGTTTAAAAGTGTAAACCTCATTTTGCACCGGTATAGTACTCCTGAGGGCCATCGGAATCGCGGTCGTAGTGATTAGTGGAAGGGAGATTCAAATCAGCCAGTCCCATACCACGGGGTCGACTGGCTAAGGCTTTTGCGGGTTTCTTATCGCGTGATGTCATCATTTCTTAAAGGTTCCTCCTATCCCAACCTACAAAGATGAAACTTAAAATTATAAGATTAAAACCGTTAGAGAATGATGGAAATGGAGAAGAAGATTATTGAAGAATTTTTCATGGTTGAATGGAGAGATAGATGAACAGGTTTGATGCAGATGATGAGGTGTGGATGGAGAACCTACCAAGTTAATTAAAGCTTGCAAAATACGTTTTCAAGTCTCAAAAAAATGGGCGGTGGTAGATACACAGACAAACCAATTAAAGAAGATGGGTGACATTGATTGGAGAGAATCAATAATATTTGAGCGTGCAAAAGAAGCATGGGAGTTTCAAGAAAATGATTAATTTAATTTAATTTAATTATTTTAAAAGTTAATTAACCTTATTTATCTTGCACCTTAAGCTGCCATGTCAGCAAGGCAATGGCCTGTGTTATTATTTTATATCAATTTAAAGAAAATCAAAATTCCGAGAAAATTCCTTGAATATGAGAGATGTCAAGTCAGCATTGAGATTGTCTAAGAGTGAGACAAATCAGCTTCATGACATCAACATCAACTCCCTTTTATTAGATATGTAAGATAACCAGAATAAATTTCAGTAATGACACGTAAGATTGACTCTTAAGATGATATTACGAAAAAGCTTGCACCTAATATGGGGGATACCTAATTAGTATGAAAGGAAGAAGGATAAAACCAAATGATACATACATTAACATAATTTGAAAATAAAATTAATTGTTGAATACGTTTCTTTTAGTGTTAGATTTTTGTGGATCGTTGTAATTTTCAACTTATATATGTAGTTAGATGATTAGGCAAATAGTTTAAAAAAGTTATGTAATGTTCAAAATTTTATCACCAAGTGTTTATTAATTTTTGCTAGAAGAAAATTATTTTATCAAAAATCTTAGATTAAGAAGAATGACACCTAATTATTTTTTTATCTTAGACTCTTGAAACGGGGGTTCTTATGTGACCAAGAGCTCCACATTCTTTCTATTATTACTACACACGCAACCTTCGATTTCCTGATCGTCATCTTCTACATATGAACATATGAATTTGTCACTTCAATTTTAGAACCGTTAATAGCTATGCTCATGACTCCAAATGTTTTACATCCAAATTTGTGGTGTAAATTGTTTATAAATGATGCACATTACTTTTAGGTAGCATTAATTCTGTTAAAAATATATATATGGATTTGGTCAAGTAATATTCCTTTTACTATAAGAGTTTGGGTCTGGTTCAGAGGGGATGGGATGTTTATAGAGGCAGGAAAAGCAGGAGCAATCTCGACCATCCATTCCATTTAAACGGCCTAGATTACATTAGTCAACAAGGATACGCGTGCAATTAACTTTAGTCAAGGGATCTACTTTGTAAAAGGGTTAGACACCATCAGTCAGCTTTTCATTTACTCACCTGCCCCATCTTCTCTACTCACCCCTACTCACCCACAGTTCTTTCTCTCTCTACTGCAAAAAAATGAAAAACTCACCTCCAAAAGAAAAAATTACACACACAAAACAATGAAACTCACACAATAAACCGACTAAAAAAGATCATCGTCAAATACCGTCATCGTTTTTATAAGGAAAAAACATGCCGAAATCAATTACACCTAAGATCTTATTTACTACAGATGATCGTGGTTTACAAAAGCAAAAAAAAATAAACAACTAGTAAGTTTTACTGATCATGCTAGGTTATTTCTTCATTTTTATAGCTATTTTCTTCTTTTTTAGTACTAAAATATTAGATATTTTTACACGTCAGCTACTAGAAGAAGCCAACGACGAACAAGATACAAATTCGAAGGCAACAATAACGAACAATAGATGCAAGTGAACTTGTTATCGGACGGTAGCGATGAAGCTGGATCTGTAGCGAGAGGTATACACTTTTCTATATACATACATCTGGTTTTATATATCTAAAAAATAATATTAGATCTGTAAAAATTTTAAGAATCAGAGATTTAAAAATGAAAAAATAGAAAGTTACTTATTAATGCATGATGTTAAATCTGATATTTTTGTTTTGATTCGATGATTTTTATGTGTTTATGAGAGTTTGATTTTATAGTTTATACTTGATGATGATATAATTACAAATATAAAATAATCTACTGCATGTTGAATATCGGTAACTGCATTTTATGAATCTTGAGTACTTGAACTATATTTTATGATTTTCTCTTTTACAAATATAATACATATAAATTAAACATAGTAGCTTTACTGCATGTTGTATATTGTGTTCACTGCATTTTATAAGCTGTGAACATTCTGCATATTGTATGTTGTATGCATTGCATTTAATGATTTTATAGATTATACTTGATGATGATATAATTACTAATATAAATAATCTACTGCATGTTGAATATCTGTAACTGCATTTTGTGAATCTTGATTACTTGAACTGTATTTTATGATTTTCTCTTTTACAAATTTATATATGAATTTTATAAATTGTGAACATTCTGCATGTTGTATGCTCTGTTAACTTCATTTTATAAGTTGTGAACATTCTTTTTAAACTGTTACTCATTTTGCTTTATTTTTATGTCATTTTACAGCATTTTATGTGTTGTTTTAACAAGAAATTTTACATTATTAATGTAGCTGCCCCTGGTAGTTCAGTCGCTATACCAAAAATAAAACTAGATTTTCCAAAAGATCTTCCGAAGCCTATCATTCCATTTCCAATTAGCAGGAGTTTCACACCTTCGAAAGACCTATCAGTTCTTTCAAAACCAGATGAAGCAAAAGTTAATACTCTTGAAAAAACTGATAATAAGGTTTATTTGTTGGTTAATGAGACAGTCGAGGTGGAAGTTGATGGCAAGACTGAGGTTGTGAATATTTGTGATGATCTTTTCTCTCCATATGTTGGGAACACGGTTTGCATGCAGTCAAAAGTAAATGTACAAGAGGAAAGAGTGTGCAGATTTATCTTCAGTGCATACCAACCAGTCAAGTAAGTTAACTGATATGTTTATGAAAACAGTAAAGTGTTTACTGCATTTTAGATATTTTTACTGCATTTTAAATAATTATTCACTGCATTTTATATATCCTTAGTGCATTTTATACATCTTTACTGCATTTTAGATAAAAAAAAACATGTGTTTTGATATATATTTTTTATAACTTTTTATGTGTGAAAGTATTTCATTTATGATTTTTATTAGGTGTTCTTCCCCATTTTGAAGATTTGTGAAACCAAAAGATCAACCAACAACCATTTATTGGAAATAGTGTCCAAGGTTATAACTAATTGGTAAGACTATTCTAAAGGTAGAGCCTTTTTGGGTTACCCTCGATGAACAGTAAGAGAAACAATAAGAGAGATAATATTAATTGGAATTAATATTATAAGTTAATTATTTGGTTTGTTAATTTATCATAGTTGATAAATTAATTAGAAGCTAAAAGTAATTAACAGAAACTATAAAGAATGTTTAGTTAGTTTATTAATCGAATATTAATTAGAAACTAAAAGGAACATTCTGGAAACAAGTTCCAACCGGCGGTTGGAAGGTTCAACCGGCGGTTGGAGGATTAAGGTTTGTAAGTCGGTGCAACACGTGCTTGACTTGGAAAAGGATTAATCTCAACCGCCGGCTGAAGGCTTCAACCGGCGGTTGGAGGCCGTCTGAATTTGTCCCACATCGGCCAGGGATTAAAACCCCAAGGCATCCTCTACCCTATAAATAGAGGCCTAATCCAAGGTTTCCAATCATCCCAGAATTGAATAGAGTTCAATTCTTTCTCTCTTTCTCATTTCTACTCCTTGTAAGAGTTTACACGACTTAGAGTCGGGACCCTAGGAGTTTAGGAATTTCTCTTGGTTCACGGGTATGACGCATTAGAGGTATTCTATTTTGGGTACTTACCATCCAAAGCATGGAAGTCGAGCAAGGAATCTGCGTGAAGGTTCTGCAAGGTTGTCTGCGTGTGAGAAATTGGTTTTCTCAAAGGTTAGTATTTTCTCGTTTATCTATTTATTTTGTTATTGTTAATAGCTTTATTAAGTAACGGTCCTTTAGGGTTTAGTTTCCTAGTTGCTCTAGATTAATTGTTATTTTCCGCTGCATATGTTAATCTAGTTAGGGAATAGAAAACCCAACAGTGGTATCAGAGCGTAGGCTTAATAAGGTTAGCAATACAAAATGTAGATAAAATGTATTTTGGGAATAAAATTGTTTTTATTCTGTCCAAATAATTAAATTAAGTATATATGTATAATAGATTTATATATGTATACAATTAATTTATTTACTAATCAGACCTTAGTATTTTAATGGTTTAAAATATATGCTCAAATTTTAAAATGTTTTAAAATAGAACCCTGAACCTTAAATGTTTAAGAGAGACCTTATATATAATATGATTTATATATATGTATCATTTAAGTCTAAATACATCGTCAGTCAATTGATAAATCGGCTCACCCATAGAGAACAAACTATAAGAGAGGAATAAGGCGGGTCGCTTTGCTTCCCTAAAGAAGTAGGTTTTTAATAAGCTTCGCGCTTACCTGCTTCTCCACTTCTTTGTGCGTTCAATGGAGTTACCGAGGACTTTTGATAGGATGATGTCAAGATTAAAAGTAGACTTAAAATAGTAAAACAAAATCCGGTTTTAGCTATAGAAAAATGTGAATAGTATGTTAACCCATCAGAACCGCACATTTCTCATATGGACTGTTAATGGAGCGTGTGTGGTTAACCGACACATTAATATGAGGACATATTGAGAGGTGATGTGGACTCGCGATTCTCGAGCGTACTCAAGCCGGGCACCACGCGGGGTTTGCATGGTTAGTTCACCATCTAGTTCATGATCCTCGGCATACCAGTCATGAATGGTAGAAGAGCATAAACGAGATTAACATGCAATTGATAGGTATCAATGAGTCTCAAAGATCTAGGAATTTCATAGAAATGAAATAGACAAAAGTATTTTGTTATATGATTAAGGCGACCCTTTTCATATAACTAAAAATATAGATCATAGCCTTAATTAGAAAATTGGGTAATTAATTAAGGAATAGTCAGACTAACTAAAATAGTTTTATCTCAAAATATCTTGTTGAAAATGGTAATAATCCTCATGTTCCCAATTCCGCAAATAACCTAAACTTCTCACTACTCTCAGTTCTTGGGAGGGAAAGACTTACCAGTTCAAAATGTATGGACGGGTAATGTAACCCTAGGTTCACTCTAAGGAACAAGGAGTATGTTCTTGATGAGCTGTGAAACCATAGGTACAAGAACAAGGAGTATGTTCCCGACGAGAATAAGGAGTATATTCTCGATAAGTAAATTCCCACTATTGATAGTGATTCAACCCAAGAAGAGATTAAAGCTCACCGGAAATATTATGATGTTTGATACAAAGTTATGGTCAACATAATACTGTCCGGTCAGCCAGCTGCCCACAAACAGTTTGTAACCTCATGTCAAATAGTTTTGAATGAGAAAGAGACATGAATAATGGAACTCCAAAATTACAGAGCAAAGGATCAAGAAGATATCATGTTGATCAGATGGTTTAATAGAATATTTAGCTTATCAATCGTATGGATCAAAAACTCTTCATGGATTCCTTTCCTTAATTGTGAAAATCTGTATAATTTCTAATATTTTGAAGACTTTGCTGTCAGCTCCAAAACTTTAGAAGATGTGCAAAAACAGTCCCTGTAGTTTCCTGTAGAGGGGGGCCGCATGACACGTGGCAATCTACTATTGGGTGAAACCCTACCCCACCTGCTCCTCCAAGAGGAGCTGCTCCTCTGATCCGTTTCTTAAGAGTTTTGATAAAAATAATTATTTTCTTTGACCGATGAAAAAGGTGATATTCATTTGAGTTAAATTTTTTGACTTTACTTTGTTATTCTGTGCTATTTGCCCCATATGATACGATAAACATGATGTTCTATATTATATTGAATCAAGGTAAAGTAACCACGATACATATAGCAATTTGTTTCTCGTAGCAAAGCGCGAGTTATCCATTTCTAGTTACATCATATAGATAAGTTTCATACCAAATGGCTCTTAGCCTAACGATATGAGAGTAACCCTTCAACCAAAAGGTTAGGGCCTGGGGGTTTAAGCCTCATTTGTGACAATGATTGTAAATGTCTGTGAAGGTTGTACATAATCGTGTGGATTATGTGATATGTAAACTATTTTGCAGTGAGGAATATTACTTTGAGGTGTTAGTACCATAAATAAAGATATTATTATAGATTAAATTACGTTATTAGTCCGTGTGGTATATACGTTATTTCACTCTTAGTCTCTGGGTCATTTTTTGCAGTCACGGTCTCTTGACTCGGATTTATGTTTCATTCATGGTCTCTGATTCTTAATATTGGTTAATTTTACCGGTTAAGTCAGTCAACGTGCGTAGCACAAGAGGGTGAAAATGACTTTTCCCGGTCTTTGAACATCCACCTACTTTTTTCAAACCCTTGGAAAGTCTTTTTTGCCGCAAGTTGGATAACTTAACAAAAACAATTAACCGACGTTAGGGTTAAGGATCAGGAGTGAAACGTAAATCCGGATCAAAGGATTATGACCTTAAAAAAATAATCCAAAGATTGAGAGTAAAATGATGTGCATAACAAATGGATTAGTATCCAATGCATTCTCGATGTAATTGTAACTTACTCGTTGTAATATCATGTTTTAATTAACGTGTCCCAGATCGAATTTGACAATTTGAGTCCCCGAACCCCTAACAAAAGTAACCTTCTGGAACATTCTCCCGTATCGTCACTATTTTCTTCCACAAAGAAAGAAGCTGTTGCTGCATCTCTTTTTTTTCTCATGAATTCTGGTTACCCTAAATGGCTTCCTCACTTGTTCTCAAAAAGCTCACCACCTCCGCCGTCTCAATCCGTCACCTCACGAACTCCAGCCGTACATTCCGTCAATCGACGGCTCCTAAAGTCCTCACAGGCTCATCTATCGCATTAGGTCAATCATCTGCTTCTAACGTGATCACCGGCTCCGGCGTTACATTCCGTCAACCAGAAGCTTCTAGGTTACACAGCTCCGACGATTCTCCGGCGAATGCTTCCAGGTCGTTCCGGACTTCCACACGCTTCACCAGATCTGTTGTTCCTGTCCGGCCGCCGGCGGCCACAGGTGCTCCGATTTCACGGTTAATGTTGCTCAAGGAGTTCCACGTTCATGTCTCTCATGATGATTCCGGTAGTTCAATGTTACTCATATATCTAATCTAATTTATTTAATTAAAACGTATTTTTTATTGTGTTTTTCAATCATTCTTCTAAATAAACATGTTAAGTTATGGTAGTTTACCTCATTAGACATTAGCGTCATGTTTATTTTGCTGATGTATTGTTTGTTAAGATAAAGTGATCAGTTAAGAAATTCAACATGTTAAATTTTAACTGTGGTGATTCTTGTAAATAGTAACCGTCTTAAGTCTGTAATTGAGTGTGTGGTTAATTTGATTCGTCATCCTGTTTGATTAGTTGTAAATGTAATCGACTTATTGTGGTTATTATGTCCTCAGTTATAAGGATTGTGCTGAGACGCCTATTTGAGGCGTTAGATCCTCGCGGCTGGTGGTACTTGAGTGTCGCATTAGATGCGGAAAAGTTGGAAGTTGATGTAAAAAAGAGGTTATTTGGAATTAAGCGAGTAGTTACTGATGAAGGTGTCGCTTTTCAGTTACGATTTATGCCTGGAGTGGATAGTCGTGATATGAAGGTTTCACTGGAAGACAACGAGCTACGTTGCGAAGGCATAAGGGCAGCTGGGCATATCCACAAATTTAGATTTCTTTTACCAAAGAGGACGTATCAGCCTAGCGATGTGAAAGCTAAGGTGGAGAAGGAAGTATTAGTCGTAACTTTTACTAACTTGACAACGGATGATCTTGATGATGCTTCGCAATATTAATGAAAGACAGCCAGTAGGTAAATGTAGTGTGAAACAGAAAATAGAAATTGATATATGAAGTAAAAAAAAATTTGGGATGACGAAGATATTACAAAGCGACTCAAAGAAATAGGTATGAGGAAGAAAGGATCTTGTATCTGTGGTTTATTCAGTTCAGTTTAAGCTCTTATCATCGTTATTTTGACGGTATACTATTTGAAACACAACCCTTTTCGTGTCGATATAAAATGATGTCGTAGTACAACTTTTGATGAATTTCAGAGGATTTACTATATGAAACACAATCCGATCCCGATTGAAATTTTGCTGCATTATATTGGCTTCTTTGCAAGCATTCATGGTGTCTTTCCAGTGTCATGTTTCTGCAGGGTTTACTTTTATGATTGTTTTTGTGGTGGTTTTTCAAGAGTTCCTGTGTGAAATGACAACTAATAGCCTTAAATTTTCATTTAAAACAACACAGATATGATAAAGATTCAAAGTGTAACAATGGCAGCTAGTGAACAGTACACAAGAACAACTTGTGTATGCGAACCTTAAATTCGATCACAATAACAGCTTGGAAACCAATTGGTGAGAGCAACTTTCCCCATCTCAGAAGTATTATTCAAATTGATCAAAAGAAATCTCCCCTGTTTACATCAAGTCCATATTTATATTCAATTATACACATGTTCAACTACCTAAAGTAACTAACTAATTAAATTTGTTCTAACTATTTATATTAGTGTATATCTGTAGCATAATAATCCTGTCTAATTTTGATTGTTTGTGGCTTTGTGCTTGTCATGATCATGATAAATTTGCGATCAAGTGTGGTTAGTTAAAATAGTTCATTTTGTTAATCCTGTTTAATTAATTTACTTGTAATCATATACATGTTGAAATTTGTTGATGCATAGTTTGTTAAGATAATCAATTAGTTATGTAATTGTTTAAATTATAACCGTTGTGCTTCTAGTAAATAATAATCTTGTTAAGTTTGCAATTGTGTGTAATTCATTAACATTAACATAAACAATAAATCAACATCCTGTTTAATTGTTAATCTCTCTTCTGAAACATGTTAAGTTTGCAATGATATGTGGCTGAGTGGTTCCGGTTCATTAATATAATTATAACTGTTACTATTCAATTTCACAATCCTGTTTGATTATCTAATTACTTGTAACTGATCTATTGTTGCTATTTTACTCAGTTACGATGCTTGTGATAAGACGCTTAATTAAGGATTTGAGATCCTCGCGGCTAATGGAACTCAATCTTCACAATAGATGAGGAAACATTACTGGAAGTTAACAACTTGACGTAAGAAAAAAGTTATTCGGACTGCAGTGAATAAAGACAGATGAAGGTATCGCTTTACGTTTAGGATTTATGCCTGGAATTGATAGTCGTGACTTGAAGGTTTATGTGGAAGACAACACGCTACATTGCAAAGACATAAGGGCAATGGGTAAAATCTTCAGTTTCAAATTTCGTTTACCAAAAAGGACGTATCAACCTAGCGATGTGAAAGCTAAGATGAAGAAAGGCGTATTAGTTGTAACCTTTACTAATTTGACAATGGCGGATGTCGATGATATGTCGCACTACTTGTGAAAGATTGTTAGTATGGTAAATGCAAAAGGAAGAAAGAATTAGGTATACGAAATTAAGGATCGTGTATGTGTGGTGTATTCGGTTTAAGCTCAGTTTGTGGTTATTGAAGACAAGTTAAGTGCTTAACTCTTGCAACCATAATTATCAACGTAATTTGTACTCAATCTGAATTAAAAATAGAAAGGTAAGCTTCATCCAACAACAAAATAAGACTCTTATGTTAAGACCAAGTTATTAGTAAGTCTTAGTTCTTATGGTTTAAGCTTGACATATATATATCTTTTTTTTAATTTAGGTATCGGCGCATTTAATCACGGAAAATGTTTCTCATTTTTTATTTGTTGTTTTTCTAGGGAATGAGTTTTACTTCTCTAGAAAAAACAATCAAAACTTGAAGAATGGGTTCAAATTTAAGGGATTGAGTTTTCATTTTTCAAGAGATGGTAGAGATGAAAAAAATTAGAGAGCTATAGCACGCGTTTAGTTACGGAAAACTCCTTCACTTTTTCATAAAACTTCTCTAAGAAAGCTAGAAAGTTGAAACACGTGTTCAAATCTTTTCTAATAAAAGGAAAATTCTCATTTTCCTTTTTATAACTAAGATGTTGAAAACTACTTTTTATGGTAAGTTTCCATCTCTATTTTCCTATGGAAAAATAAAACTACATCCCTCACATTTGAGGGCATTTTCCAAATTTTATTGTTTTTCTGAAAACTGAAAATGAAAAAATGGAAAAAAAATTCCGTAACTTAAAAAACACCCATACAACGTAGTTTTCAATTTCTAGTTATTAAATTGAAAATCATAATTTCTCTTTTCTTAGAATATTTTTATTTTTTTATTTTATTTTTTTAAAAATTTGAAAACATTATTTAATGATATAGCTTTTTTTAGAGGGTTTTTAGAAAAGCAAATGAAGTTTTTCGTAATTAAAAATGTATTATAAGTATCTTATTTAAAACTAAGACCACTCCCATTGCAACTCGCCGGTTACCGTCGGTTTGAACCGACGAGACCAACACCAATGGCACGGATTCGTCGGTTCGGTCGTCGGTTTTACTTCTTCGGTTTGGCGACGAGGGGGACGAGAGGTGGTGGGGCCCAGCAGCTTCTTCTTTTTTTGAGAATCTAGCCATTTGACAAAAAAAAAAATTAAAAAACAAACGGTCATATGGCCGTTTTTTCAAAAAAATAATTTTTTTTTCTTTTAAAAACCCACTTTTCACCTTTAAATACCACTACCAACTTACCCATTTTCACCCACCATCTAACTTTCTCATCTTTCTTCAACAAAAATGTCAAGCTTCAACAAATCAAACCCCAAATCCAAAACCAAAAAGAAAGATTCACAAAGTGTTGGCCCTGATATGTGGCAAGCTTTGTTCACCAACCCGTTATCAAACCCGTCACCACCAAACACCCAAGCTTCCGGTTCCTCCCAACCACCTCAACAATATGCCGTTTTTCCACCGAATTCAAACCCGTCACAACCAAACACCCAAGCTTCCGGTTCCTCTTCTCAACATCAACAATATGCCGCCTTCCCATCGATTGCTCAATCATTCAACCTTGGCGTCGATGATCCGAGAAACAACTACCAACACCCCGGGTGGTACCAAAACACACAATGGTCACCACAACAACCACCCAACTTTTCACCAGCCACTTCCAATGCTCACTTTCACCAAACCAATTTCACCGTTCCTCTAACGTTGGAAGAAAGCTCCGACGAGGCCGAACCCGAAAATGAAGAAGTTGTACCCGAGTCCGAACCCGACATTGAAACCGAACCCGGTGCCGATCCAAAAAAAGGCCAAAAAAGTAGTAAACAACCCGCCGGCGATCCGAAACGCAAACAACTACGATGGCTTGATGAGGAGGCAAGAATCTTGGCGAAGAGGTGGATCCACTGTTCCGAGAATGGGGTCCAAGGAAGAAATCAAACAAACGAGTCATTTTGGGCTCAAGTCAAAGCCGGTTACAACTCTTGTGTGGCAGCTTCACGCGAGTGCAACCTCAACCAACTTACCGGCAAGTGGAACAAGATTTCACACGATTCCAAGACTTTCCAAGGCATCTACAAACACTACAAGGAGATTCAACCACAAAGCGGTGCCGACGAAAACGACGTCTTAACGGCGGCCCGAAAAGCATTCCGAAAGCAAGTTAAACGTGCTTTCATCTATGAATCATCTTGGAATGTTTTGAAACGTTACCCAAAATTCTTTGCTGAGCCGGGGGTGATGGCTAACGAAGACACCTTCGCACCTTTTGTCACTGATCTTGACATAGACGACGAGCCGGTTCATTCTGCTCTAGATGCAAACATGAAACGGTTGTTTCAAGACAACTACATCCGCCGTCCAGCAGGCCGAAAAGCGGCCAAAAGTACGGCTTCTAGCTCCGCCGGTTCGTCTTCGCGAAGTGTTCGTTCGAAAAAGATTGACACACTTGATGCAGTAAAACAAACCGCTTTAGCGCAACAAGAAGATATCAAGTTGATCAAGGAAAACGCAATGAAAAAGGCGGCGTACAAAGCTATTTCTTTTCTTGCTAAGACACTTGGAAAAAAGCCGTCTAAAAAAGAGCTCAAAATGATCAAATCTTCTCGCCAAGAAGTCGTATCACAATACGAACAACAGTATGCCGCCGGCAAGTCCGATGAAGACGAGGAGGAAAACGCAAACGACAACGAGGAATCGGGCTCCGATTAGATTAGTTTATGAATCGTAGTTTTTAATTATTGCACTTTTTAATTTTTAGGATTTGTAGTTTTTAATTATTGTAATTTTTAATTTTTAGGATTTGTAGTTTTTTTACCACTCCCATTATTGCATTTTTAATTTTTAGGAAATTTGTAATTTTTTTATTTTTAATGAAGTGTGTTTTATTTAAATTGTTTTGTTTATTTGAATTTTTGAATTTAAATTGATTAATTAATTAGTTAGTGGGTCCCAGAAAATGAAGTGACGGAGTGTTGATGGGAGTGGTCAGTCAGTTTCAGTCAGTTTGTGGAAAAAGCTGACGTGGCTCTGTCAGTTTCAGTCGGTTTCAGTCACTGATGGGAGTGGTCTAATAACTCGAATTGGACTAGTTCATACTCAAAGTCTCAATAGAGTTTATTGGCCACCGCATACAAATATTTCTTGAACCGCCCTTTTAGTGAAACTGAACAACCTAAATGATTGCGTTTAGGAGGGGTTGAACTTTTATTGAGTAACTTGAGTTCGGCTTAAGCATGATCGAGTCAAGCTTATATCAAGTTCGAGCTAAAAAATAAAGCTCGAATATATATTGAGCTGAGTTTAAGCTTTAAAAAATAAAGCTCGAATATATATTGAGCCGAGTTCAAACTTTTAAGAGCTCGGATCGAGATGCTATCGAACCTTTATTAATAGACTAGTAGATTACCCATATAGCACGCCAATAAAAAAATTCAAATTGTTCAAAATAAATAATATATTTTATATCAAACACATGATAAAGTTCCGATCATAACATATATTAGTTTTTTAGTATATTAATTATACTTCATAAATGATTAATACAATTGATGATAACGACTTAAAAACTTCGTGTTTTTATACATGAATAATTGAAATCACAAGAGATCTAATTGACCTACAAATATACTATGCAAATTAAATTGTCATCTTTATAGTAATTAATAACTTTGTAACGGATTAAAACTTTGGAATTAAACCTATAAATTATTGGAAATGAAACCAAGAAAAACTACTTATAGGTACTCAATTCTATTATTAATAAGTTCAAAATTGTCACTAAATAAAAATGAAATGAGAAAACATTTATGTAGAAAAGTGAAATTTTTGTGGTAGACTTTCAAAATTCTAAAACATATATACGTTACTTCATAAATCCCAAATCAAAAATAAAACATATGTACATGGATGTTTAACATGATTGTGATGTCTTGTAGAGATTTTGAGACTTTTCATTATAATACATTGTCATATTGATTACTTGATTAAATGTAATTTATAAATGAGGGGCATGTTGAAAATTTTTTATATTCCCTTGACTAAGTTTAAGGTTAGAACTTAAAAGAGTCAAATGCTTAATAAGGGGTAAAGATAAAGATATACTCCCTTTGTCTCAAAATTATTGTCCATCAACAAAAAACACACAGTTTAATAAAAGTGGAACCACAACACATTTCAACCACTCAAATGGAATCTTCACCCACTAAAGTCTACCCACTAAAGTCTTCTCTCATTGATTGAAATGAGAAGTGGACAATTAAAGATGGACTATAATTTTGGGATGACGGGAGTAATTGTATATAGATAAAACTAGTATTAAAGTCGTGCGATGCACGACTAAAAATATATAATATCATAATATGTGGATCATAAGTTAAAACGGTACATAAAATGTTTTAATCATATTCAACTTTATGTTGTATACACTTTATATAAGAGTGACGATTAGTACATTGTAATTTTGTATTCATACACCATCAATTATACGTTAAGGTATTGTAGTGTACAACTTTGTAAATTATGTTTGTGGTGTACGGCTAAAAGAATGTGGTGTACGAATCACTTATCTTTAAATAATTATTTTTGTAAACATTTAAAAAATATATAAATAATATTGAGTAATTGAGTTGTGTTATATAAACTAAAAAACTCTTCAAAAAAGAGATGATTAAGTTGATATACCTATCCTAAAGCTTAACAAAAAATTTCAAAATTAATAGAACTATAATGAAAACTACAATGACATTAAAAGCAAGTTCTTAAAACTCACTATAAGTTTATTTATTATTTTTTAGAGAATTGGAGAGAGAAAAGTCAATATTAAGATAAAAAAAACTCAAAAATTATATAAATTAAAATTATAGGGAAAAACAAATTAAATGATATCATGACTATATTTTGGACTAAATCAAAAACTATAAGTGCTATAAAAACTATAAGTGTTATCAGATGGTACATAATTCAAATTAAATTGGTTATAATTTTAATTTAATCAATTACCTTATTAAATGATATTAGTTATAATATGGATTTTAATTAATATTTTCTTATTTAGAATAAAGGTGTAGGAAAATCCACATCATCAAGTTGTTTTATATGGTGATGACACATAAGATTTGTATGATGTGGCATGAGTATTTATTTGACAGATAATTGGAGGTCTCTTCCTTTAGTTATAATATAAGATATTTAATGTTTTTATATGTATTATATGATGAATTGTTAAACTATTTTACGTAGTCTTTGATATGTTTTCGCGATTTATTATAATTTTTTTATATATTTGAAATGATTTTTGTTATTAATCTTTGATTTATAAATATATATAAAATAACTTTGGAATATCAAAAATTATATTTATATAAAATTTCGAACTTTTCGAGGCGAGCTCGAGCCATTTCGAACTATTTCAAGCCGAGCTCAAACCTAAATCGTGAAAGCTCGTCGAGTTATCGAGCCGAACTCGAAGTTACCCTAAATAGCTCAACCCGAACCTTGATTATAGCCCTAGTTGTGCTCTTGCTTTTCTTGGTTATATCTTATTGTGTGATTTCCGTTTGGTACTACGTTTCAAAATCACAACTATCATGCCGAGTCCTACGCTTCATACTGAAATCAGTTATCAGTTATCAATAAAATATCATTACCTCGAGGGTTTTTATTTAGGGGAAATTAAAAAAAATACCACTTTTTTTGGACCGATATATCGTTTTGCCTTCTCGGAAAAAAATTTGACAATATACCCCCTCCGGTCGCAAGAGCAAAAAAAATTTGCGGCTGGAGGCCTTGCGTTTTGCGACCGAACGTGTTTTACCCGTGTTTTGTCACTACGACTAGTGTTTTGCTACTACAACACGTGCAGTCGCAAGACTTTTTGGTGATTTGCGACTTACTCCCGCATCTAGGTCCAGTCGCAAATATTTTTTTATTTTTGCTCTTTGCTACTGCTTCCGGTAGCAATTTTTTTTTGCTCTTTGCTACTGCCCGGTTACAATTTTTTAATTTTTTTTTTACTTTTTGGTCCTACCACACATTTTATTATTTTATAAATACAATAAAATATGAAAATAAAATTTTCAATTTATCCTTAAATAATTATTGAGACACATAAATAAATTGTCAATTTATGAGACACATTTTATTAGTATTTTCTAAGAAATTGAGAAAAATTAGGTAATGTGATTCCGCTTACAAATAGAGTCTTTAAATGGCAAATAT
This sequence comes from Pseudognaphalium luteoalbum, assembly GCA_963422505.1. Lineage (NCBI taxonomy): Eukaryota > Viridiplantae > Streptophyta > Magnoliopsida > Asterales > Asteraceae > Pseudognaphalium > Pseudognaphalium luteoalbum. The sequence continues at coordinate 91,426,198 of OY730194.1, forward strand.
TTCAGAAAATCTTATTCAAAATCTGATCCACATGCTTTATAATTTTATTCAAAACTCTTATCCAAAAAGGTAAATCCCAAAAATCACGGAAAACCTTATCTGAAAATCAAGGAAAATCTTATTCGAAAATCAAGGAAAATCTAATCCGAAAATCACGGAAGATCTTATCCGAACTGCTTGAAAAATATTATCCGAAAATCATATAAAATAATAAGGATAAGAGGATCATATATTTTATGTGTCTCATAAATTGAAAATTATATTTATGTGTCTCAATAATTATTTAAGGATAAATTGAAAATTTTATTTTCATATTTTATTGTATTTATAAAACAATAAAATGTGTGGTAGGACCAAAAAGTAAAAAAAAAAATAAAAAATTGCAACCGTGCAGTAGCAAAGAGCAAAGAGCAAAAAATTTTTGCTACTAGATGCAGTAGCAAAAATTATTTGCTACCGGAAGCAGTAGCAAAGAGAAAAAATAAAAAAAATATTTGCGACTGGACCTAGATGCGGGAGTAAGTCGCAAATCACCAAAAAATCTTGCGACTGCACGTGTCGTAGTAGCAAAACACTAGTCGTAGTGGCAAATCACGGGCAAAACACGTCCGGTCAAACGCAAGGCCTCCCGTCGCAAAAAAATTTTGCTCTTGCGACCGGAGGGGGTATATCGTCAATTTTTTTTCGAGAGGGCAAAACGATATATCACTCAAAAAAATTGGCATTTTTTTTAATTTCCTTTATTCAAAGGTTTTGCTAATGTAATGATCTTTGTTTAGCACTTTTCGTTGAAATGTACAACTAAAATATTTCACATTCTTTTCTTCAGAATCCAGCCCACAAAAAGTCCATTGTTTCCTACAGCCTAGTAGGCTAGTAGTGCGTATTGTTACTTTGGGCCCATAAGCCCAATATCCCAACATTAAATATTAGCTCAATTTCGATCACACAAGAAGGCATCCAAATCAACGACAATGAATTAGAGTTGTGACACCCACACCTAACCAATGTTTGCTCCCGTTTAGAGGATAAGGAATATTTGCCTTATGCTAAATGTTCACTGAATTTTAGTTTTAGAAAAAGAAGAAAGTGAAAAATGGCAGCAGCTCTTCAAACGTTTCCATCGAGCTTCACTTTTTCCTCTAAAATCAAACCCTTTCTATCATGACCGTCTCTGACTTTTCTAAGACCATGAGAAAAAACATGATTGATCGTCAAAATGAGACCATATATCGAGCTGTATTTTTTTTTATTTTTGTAGCTCAATTAACTTTAAAACAACTAAAATATATTCTTCTTCTTGCAATTGACAAACAAATTATAGGTATATGTATACCTATGCACATACATATACACAATTACAAACAATTTGAGGCCCCTATAATTTGAAGGTTCTGTACGATCAACCCTTCACACACCCTCAAAAACAACTATGTTTTCATTTTCAAATACAAATCAAATAAAAAAACCAAAAAGAAAGAAAAAAAAAAGAATATATGGTGAATTCAACGTTGAGGGTTGCACATCTGAGAAGAACGCTGGTCGGAAGTTGTGAACATTTTGACTTCCGTCATCTATGGTCAGATAGGTTGAACAATTTCCGGCCCACTCCGTGTGCCCCTAATCATCGAAAGAGTAAAGCCATATCACTACTACAAGCAAAAATTTGGACTAAAAAGTCAAAAAGTAATCACATGAGAAATCGAACGGTCATGACGATCTCCAGTTTGGTAAAGTACAAGTGAATAACTATGAGAATGTTTGTATGAGACTTCAAATCTTTAGTATGGATGATTCAACACTTAATTTACTAGATACGAAAATATTATTTGTGACCTCTCATTAATTATATACAACAAAAACTAGTCAAAATTAAATTGGTCATGATGCAATCAAAATTTTAAGAATAAGATGTAATAGTGTACGTTTATGATAAGGTGAAATTTAGTTGTAAATGGAGTATCTAGCGTGGGATCCATTGGTTTGTGCAGTGTAGTTGATTAGTCGTTTGGGTGAATTCAAAGTGTAGAGCAATGTTGACGGGAATCGTTGTATGGTCGTTTGATTTGATATTAAGGTGTAGGGTTGTGTAGTTTGGAATCAATGTGTATGGTCATCTTTATGTAGTGTCGTTTTGTTTAGATTTCAAGGTGTAGTTGCTATGGTTTATTATGGTCATTTGTAATTCCTAACATCTTGCTAATATAATATATAGTATTATTAATATAACATGTCTATCGTTTAAAAAAAAACGAATTTAATCGTAAAAATAAAAAATAAATGACAAAGATTTTTTTGTCCCTCCTTATCTCTGTAAAGCCACATGCCCTTCCGATCCCAAACCGAATTAAATTTTTTTTTCTTAATTCAGTCTGTAAATGAAGATTATTATCATTTAGAATAGAGTTTTTACAATTTGAATTTCAAGAAAGAAAAAATCTTATAAATAATTAAACCAAAAATTAATGATTAAGACTTATAATGTTATACTTAACCTACACTAAATAATAACCATCTTATAATAAAACCTTTTATATTTAATATTATTAAATATATTGATACCAAAAAATTCGACTTATAATACTATTAAATAAAATAAAACAATATAAAAAATAAAAACGAACACAACTTTCATGACATATTCTCAATATTAACGAATTTAAAAATAATATAATCAAAATCATTACTAAATATATTTCATTCAAATATGTTCTTAATTGTAATTCTTTATTTCTAATCCTATATATATTGTCAATCATTCTCTATGTTTTTCCTTATACGGATATCAATAGATCCACGAAGCTCACAACATCTTTCAAAAATTGTTCATCCCAAAAATCAAGTGTAATTGTACATCCATCCAATCAAAAATAACCGGTTGTTCAATATCCTAAAAGTCTAAAAAATTATAAGATATGATGTATATAGTTTTGAATTAATTTCTTTTATATTAGACAATTTCAATCTACAACAATCAATAGTTTTGATTTGATTGTACGCATTGTCACATGTCATCACATAGTATATAAATTAAAAATAATATAACCAAAATCATCACTAAATATATTTCATTCAAATATAATCTTAATTGTAATTCTTTATTTCTAACCCTATATATATTGTCAATCATTCTCTATGTTTTTCCTTATATAGATATCAATAGATCCACAAAGCTCACAACATCTTTCAAAAATTGTTCATCCCAAAAATCAAGTGTAATTGTACATTCACCCAATCAAAAATAATCGGTTGTTCAATATCCCAAAAATCTAAAAAATTATAAGATATAATGTATATAGTTTTGAATTAATTTCTTTTATATTAGACAATTTCAATCTACAACAATCAATAGTTTTGATTTGATTGTACGCATTGTCACATGTCATCACATCTACTCTTATTATAATAAGAAAGTTTAAATTAAAAAGAATCTTTGACTAATTTTTAAATGGAGAAATCCTAACCATTCAATTAGGAAGTCAACATGAAGATCTATCCATTCGTTTATTTGCTGATGTCATAATCCTCTAATTTATTTAAAAGTGCATGATTAACCCTTCTAAACCAATTTGAATTTGAATTTGAATTTGAATTACTACTACTATTTGAATTAATAAAAAAGATTTAATATTAGCTAAATAAATAATAAATATAATAATATACTATAAAATAATATTACATATAACAATAACTTTAAGTTGACTTGGTATATTATTATGATCATAACAATAATAATTCATTTGGATTATACTAAATAATCATATATGTAGTGTCGACACTTAAATACAAGAATATGAGTCTATTTTTTTCAATTGAGGATGAGATTAAAATGAAAATATTATAATAAAATTAAAATGATAGATTATTTAGATCCGGTAGACAAACTTATTATACCCTGTTCAATTGATAACTCATATATTATGAGACACATGAATATAACATATATAAATAACTTTCAATATATATGGGTTTATATTTCTAAGACTAATCTACATCATCTCTACAATAAGCATAGTTTAAAAAATTTCACATATTAATAATAGTAAGGGAGATAATAATCCCCATGTACATTTTTGAGTTAAAAATTGTGATCCTTATCACCCAACAATAGTATATTTTTTGTTTCAATTATTAGGTTATATAAAAAGTTAGATACAAAACTTATCCAAATTTCATTTCATTAACTCTCATAAAATAATTCAAATTTAAATAACCATCCTACTTTTAAGCATATATAAAACTGAATCCTTCATAAACGATACTACTTTTAAGCATATATAAAAGAATTCAAATTTAAATAACCATCCTACTTTTAAGCATATATAAAATTGAATCCTTCATAAACGATACTTCGAATTGGAATGATATTGCTAGATGAGATGGTAATTTTTTTTTTCTTACTTCAATATTTTGTTACATATACGTTAACATTTTAATCACTTATGAGTTGATTATAGGAAAATAGGATTCAAACTCCAATAAGAAAACTGGTGATGACCGAATTTGATAGCGTACTTCAAGAGTGAAAAGTCTTTATATTACAAAATTTTAGGTTTCGTATGTAGATGGCATAACATATAATGAAGATTGGTAGTGTAAAATCTACTTATATGGTTGAATACGTGTTAAACCTATTAAGATGTTTTTGAGTTCTAAGTATGGTTTCCATTTTTGTTCCTTTCGAAGACATATTTTCAGTTGGGGTCAACCGAAGCTTAATAATTGATGGGTTATACTATTTACATATATTAATTTATTATATATTGCATGTTGATGTGCTACATACATTGTTTTTCATCTTTTAAAAATTTGGTTTGTAACCTAGATTGGACATAATTGTTTTTTTATGAGGTATACTGTGAAGTATGGGAAAGAAACACAAATGTCAGATGTTAATCTTTATAATAATAACAAGTAAGATACTCATGCCTATGTTATTGGATTGTCGGTTATAAAATCATTTAAAGAACTGTTTTTTATATTGAATATTTCGTAAGTGGGGATGAAATAAAGTGCATCTTATAGGGAGAATATGCAAATCAACTTAGTTTCTTCATTGCGTCACCCTATCAACCAACCTTATACTAAGGGCACTCCCCAGTGGGCAAATCACCGGTTACTCCGCGGTGCCATTGGTTGAATCATTTGCCAACCACTTTCAATCCAAACCGGTTAACCGAGATTGCAAATCGGTTGAATCTCTGTGGGGTCCGCGTGCTTTTTTATTTGTATAATATATAGAAATGGTGGTATATTGGTAAATGTTGGACCCAGAAAAATGAAGTGGTTAGTCATTGATGGCAGTGGATAATCGATTGTGAATCAAATGTGAAAATTTGACATGACACTGAGGTGGCGGAAGGGGAGTGGTTTAGAAGTGGTTCAACCACGATTGGGACTATCCTAAGACTCCTCCTATCCATGACTAAAACTGACTGAAACCGATTAAGCCACGTCAGCGCCATGTCAGCTTTTTAAAAAACTAACTGAAATTGACGGACCCCTGCCAGCAGTGACCCGTCACTTTAATTTTTGGGTCACACATTTACCAATTTACCTTTAATATTATACACACAAAAAAAAGTATGTGTCGGATATCCGACTAAGAAAAGCGAAGGGCCAAACCGACGCCGCTGTAACATCGCCGTCGTTCTCGTCGGTATAAACCGACTCAAGCCGACGCCTTGCGATGGGAGCCGTCTAATATTTCAATTTGCCAAAGTTCGCTTATATGAAGATCTACATTTACTTACTAACTCATAAACTATTTTCTTACCCAATATTTGCAATATCAATAAAATACATTTTATTATTTTATAAATAATACATGTTTATACTTATACACAAGGACTTATTATATCAAATTATTTAATAGTCACGAGAATGTTTACTAATGAGGATATTCCATAAGTGGATGAGTTTGCATCGAGATTTGTTCAGTTACATATTTGCATAAGTAATGATATTGATTAAGTTCTAACTTATATATTTTTAGGAAAAACATACTAGGAATTAACGAGAGTGTAAATAATAACATGAACATTTAGAAGACTATCACACCATTATACAATTTAAATTTGTGTATGGTATTATATTTTGTATATAAAGTTCTTTAATCTTAGTATTAAACATATTTTATTATTTTAATGTTAGTATTGTGTTTCTCAAGATGTCATATTGAAGTAATTTTATTAAGATACACGGAATTTCAATTTGTGGTGTGTAATTTTTGTTTTTTATAGTTATAGATACTTCTTATATATTTTTGCTCTTTTGTTTACTTTTATGTTATATTTTACTAAATAACTATACTTTGCATACACCAATGTATTCGATTATATTCCTTACTAATCATCACGTATGATTATTATAAATATTCATGGTGCATCCCGCGAAACTGCGGGTCTTAAGCTAGTAGTATATAAATTAAAGTAAATAAAAGGATGATAACGGGTGTGGAGTAGGCCTAAAAGTTTGAGCCCGTTAGACTAGGTTCAATCCAATCTAATGGTTTGCCCAATGATCCCATATTGGAGTTGAACTCTAACGAAAATGTAGCTAAAAAATAATCAAGGTATCCCATTTAATTTAAGATGCTTATTAACATGGATAAGTGGTTCAATCTCGGTAATCGCATTTTAATGAGATCAATATAACCTGCCATTAATGAAACTTCTAGTGGCATAGTGGATCATCGCGTGTATATATTGAAGTTGAGGACCCAAAGGTGATGACATATGATAAACCTTTTAGTAAAAAATAATAATGATAATAATAAATTACAGAAATTCTTCTTCATCCACAAAGTTTTAACAATAAACAACCCATTAATTGAATTTATAGAGGATTCCGAGCTTTAATGAGACAAACATTAGGTTTTTATTTTATTATTATTATTCGCAAAGGTGTATAAGATCTATATCGGCTTATTTGCAAGTGTTCATTTCACCAAAATCCTGAACCGAAATGAATTCAAATTCGCTGAGATTTTAAATTTCAATTATATCATAAATATTCCGCGAAATACACACCTCAAAAGTCATATGCCTGACAAATGCTCGGTAGATTTTATGAGAATTTAACGAACTCTTATAAAACACAAACAAACTTTGTGATTTATATACAAGTTATATAACCACCTATACATTTGAAAGTGGATTAAGATATTTATGTGGGAGTAACAAACTGTGAAAAAAATATGTTGGCCAAATATTGTGCCAAAAAGGGTGAAAAATTTGGTCAAAGTAGAATGAATAGAAAGTAGCTTACATTAGATAAACTCAATTACAAAACGACATCAAGTGGACTTCAATATTACTTGAAACGACACATAAACATCAGGAATTACAGCTTATATTGCCTCTACTTCCTGACCCCTTTCACAACAAAGTTTCTAAATTGTTCATTGATTTTTTTTTTCTTTTTGAATCGAGATGGCTTCTTTACTTGCTTTCAAGAAGATCCTTGTAACCAAATCGGTCATCCGGGCAGCTGCAGGCGTCGCCTCATCGTTCCGTTTTCTTAATACCTCGGGCTGTTTTGATCAAAGTCAACATGAGAAATATTGCATCATAAAAACTGATTTACCAGGATCATCCGTTAACCATGAAATTCCATTTCGCAATACTCTCTATTCTTTCATACGTACGTATTTTTAGGTACAGCTTATTTGATTAGCATGTTTATGTTTATTTCTAATGTGGTCGATAATTAAATTAAGATTTCTGTATATCTAATACGGAGTATTACTTACAGATGCGATTAACCCGTGGTCGCAACCGAGGAAGATGACTCGGAAACTATATAAGGTGGACAATTTATTATCATCATCATGAATTAATCGTCGCTGGGATGTAAAGGAAACCGCAGAAAACCTGTGCATACATGTGTCTGGATTCAATGGGGATGTCTTGGATAATGTCTAGCTTAAAAATAAAACTAGCGGCCATGCTTGCGGTATGCATTTTACCATCATGATTTCGGTTTTATTTTTCATGTAGATTTTGTTTCCCGAACTGTATAGATTTATTAATTAGGATGCATTGCGCTTGCAACAAGCTATAGATTAAAATGAGAACTTAGATATGAGACTTTACAAGATGACAACTCGATCCGTACCATCAGACAAATAACACGACCTTAATTGATTACAAGATTAAATGCAAATGAGTTCTTGTTTTGGTTTATATGTTAGTTAATCTGGAAGAACTCGGATTTTAGGACACTCTCATCAGTGGTGAGGGGCCAAGGATTCTCAGCTATGTTATGGGTACGTATTAATTAGTTACTATTGTAGATAAATTCATGATACGAATTGATGAATAGCAAGATTACTTATTTTCGTTCTTGTTTTCAGAATGGAACCTTAACGGGTACAATCGTTTATACCAATATGAAGTAGTGGAGAATCGATCTGTGACTCTGTTCATCAGACTTGAAAATGAAGCGAGCGGGTATGAAAAAGATGAAGATGGCAATGATGGGTATACTGTTATGATTGATTTACCTAGAACGATCTACAAGACCGATGATATAAAGATAGAGGTGAAGAAAAATCTCTTAGAGGTATTTGTTCCTAAGGTAAGAGTAGATTTGATTAAAAATCTCCCGTGTGTTTGGAGGATCTCAAATGCGTGATTGAATGTAACCGATTTTGATATCGTTTCAAATTAGCTATTGTCGGATGCTATATAATAACGATCAAACAATAATATTGGTTCTTTTGCAAATCACAACAACACACTAAAAGCATAACTATAATGAACCATGCTAATAGCTTTTTTCCGTCTTTGATCCCGGATTATAGTTCCTGCCCATTTATTACTTCTGTATACTATGCTCATTTAGCTGGTTTTGTGTGATTACGGAATAAGTTGGTACAGGGAGTAATGGAGTATGTTAACGCAGTCTACGTTTTCTTTTTCTTCTTCTAAATACGTTGATAAATATATATTAGTTGGATTAGTTATAAAAGTATAACAAAACTTCACCCTAAGCTCATTGTGCCCGATCAGGGCCATCTTCGAAGGTGAGCAAGATGGTCAACCGTCCAGAGCCTCTAAATTATAGGGTCCTCAAAATGCGTATGTTTATGTATATTTGTGTACAATATACATATATATACACATATAATTGATAGTTAATTGCATAAAACATGAAAAAATATGTTAAGGTTATTTTATTATCACTTTTCATCCAGGGCCTTTCAAAATTCAAAGATGGCCCTGCCTCCGATGCAGTAGGCCTGGGGGGTAATACGTGTGTCAGTTTTGGAGAGTGATTATATGTTGATGAGGTGGTGCAACTAACTAAAATGATGACACTATTTACGAGGTCAACTTTTTAAAAATTTAAATATCAAACTCAAAATATTCCTCATCACACTATGTGCCATGTTGATACAAAAATCAAATTATGTAAATGTTTGCTGTAAATACGTAGACAAAATTTACCACCTATACATAAGTAATCAAAACATACAATATGGTACAAGATCGTTGAATTAATTTTATATGTAAAATATATTATACACAAATAATAATATGAAACGTATGGCTTAGATGTTAAAATAGTACTAAAAAGGTATAAATTGATGTATAAATTTAGGTGAGTGATAAATACAAAATGAATTTTGTTCCGTATAATAAAAGTGTACGTTGGAATGTTGTATGTATCCATAAATAGTTAAATACTACTCCTTAGTTCTAAAATAAAGGCTGCTGATAAATGACATGATTTGATTCATGCACTATTTTTTGTGTTTTTTGATGTAGTATTGTACAACTTTATAATGCATACTTTTGTTGTATGAAACATATAATTTGTTATATATATCAACATTATAAAATAAGTGTCTACCTTTCTATTTAATTTGTTTCAAAATAATTATCCACTTTCAAAAATGTCATATTAACTTTACCATTTGATCCTTACTTTATTTTTTTCTCAAAACTGATTCCTAGAAGTATGTGCAGTCTATGCAAAAAACAAGAGTAAAAGTGTAATATTCATTAACAGGCAATGTAATTTTTTAAACTCCGTGAAAACTAAAACAAAACACTTATTTTGAGATGGGAGGTTTATAAATTTTTGGTGTATGTATCATAACTTTTGGTGTATATATCAACGAGTCATGCTACACTTACACAAAGCTTACATAATTTTGTTTACATAATTAGATGGACCAATTAAATCATGAGAGAGAATGAAGTGAAAGAATGTACAAATTCATGTGATTGGTCCACATATTTTACCAACTCATTATGTATATATTCTTGTGTAAGATATATGTAAGTCTTGACGTTTACTATATCAACACTTCAACACCATACATTTAGGATCGTTGTTAAACTCTTAACATACTATGGACTTAGGGCTTGATGGGATTATGGGAATAAACTAAAAACGTACGTGGCCCGTGTAAGTAAGCAGACCTAGGCTTCCTTGCTTACAAGAACGTGGCCCATATTTCCAATATACCTTATTTTATGGTCCAAACTACCATAAAAAAACCGCCAGCTTAACCGTCCCCATAATCTTTCATTTACAAAAACACAAAACCCCTAATTTCATAACCCAAACCGTACAACTTTAGACCAAAATGGAAACACTTCAACGAAGTCTATCAAAAATCACAAACACATACTTAAAATTATATAGAGATTTTCAAGTAATTGAAGTAGAAGTCATCCAATTCACAAGTTTACCCACATCAACACCTTTCATCGATCGTCTAGCGAAACACATCGTTTATAAGTTTGAGTTCTTCAAAAACTTCTTGAACGCTGAAATTGCGTCTCATGGTTATGAATCCGAATATTTATCAGATTTCGAAAAAATTCTTCTTGAACTTCAAGCCGAATTTTATCGTGCTAATGTGAATAATGTGCATGCTCATCATGAGATTAATCATCATGAAAGTAGTGAAAGTAGTTCTCTTTGTGAATCTTGTGAGAATAATGGGGGTGAATTGCAACGAATGGAGAGCAATGTTTCGAGTGTTTACGAAAATCCTGAAATGGTGTGTGAAGTGGTCCCACCATCGGATGTGTTTCGTGAATTAACGATGACGGTACGAGAAGTTGAAGGGATATCGGAACAAAGTAATGGTGGTGGTAAGAGGTGGCGGAGGATGCGGTGGAAGACGGTGGCGGTTTTCGCTACGGTTAGTGTAGGTTTGAGTGTGAGTTTGTTGAATTATTTTGATAACAAGCAACGTAAAGGTTTTCTTATACCTACTTAGGTTAGATTTTAATATTTTATCTTAACCATGTACGTCAGTTTCTCTTATATTAATATAAGAATTTGTTAGGAATTTAGTTCTTGTATATGTTCGGGTTTATCGTATTGGATTAAACAATTTAAATATTTAATCTCCAGACTCCAGTGAAAGCATGTTATTAATCCGAATAATACTAGTACGTACTACGTATCAAATTTGGGTGAAATTATTGTGTATAGCCCTATAAGCCACATAATCTATATGGGCTTACGGGGAGTTCCACGTTATAGGTAAGGATTGTCGTAGCTACGGTTCATTCACTGCACGTACTATGTGTAAATTCTTTAAGAGATAATGCGTTCTTTGATGTATTTTTAATTAGTTTGTGCTGCAGCTTCATAAAATTTGGAATACAAATATTATGACAAGATGACTGATAAATTAAATAATACGGGTTACTATAAATTATGAATCCGCCGTTCATTTCACCGCCACATTAAAAAGTTAATTACAAATTGTATGTATTACCCCTTAATATCAATTAAGAACCTGTTATGAATAGTACCTCTTTTGTTTTTTTGACATATTTATTTGTATATATATTTTTATGCTAAATATATTAAAAAAAGATAGTTGTAGTTTGATGGTAAATACTTTAAATTTGTCATGGACAACATGAGTTCAAGCCTTAAGGCGTGACATTGTTTTTTATTATTATTATTTTTTAAAATCTATCTAAACTTTTTGTTGTTGTATATAAGTTAGATAAGAGTCTATAACTTTATATCGTATCTAAATATAACTCATATGTACTATTATTAACTTATCATATTATTAGCTACAATAATATATTTTATGGGTATCTTCTCTTTATATAGATATTATTGAATTCTTATAAAGTGTATACGTTTTTATTTTTCAGAAGGTAACAACTACAATAACTATGTTTCATGCTTATTATCTCTGATTCTCTGATATTACTTATTGAACTCTTATATATAGAATATATACATTTTAAGTTGACGAAATAAATAATATCTTACATATGTGTGTGTGTGATGAGGAATGTAAAAGTTATTCAATAAGTATGTTGTACCATCACTTATGTTACATTTTGTGTTTTATATTTAAGAAAATTTTAATTAACTCCAATAATAATAATATATAAGTTTAAAAAAAAAAAACAACGAGTGTAAATAAAGTTTCAAAACAGTACAAAGCTATTATTATATTTGTTGTTATTACTTTTACTAATATAAGTTTTAATTGGGTAACTGCGATTAATATTTCATTGTTATTGTTAATATTTTTCTAATTATTATATCATTTGTATTGTAAAGCTTTTTTAGTAATTTAAAATTACAAAAAGAGTATGAGTTCATAACATTTTTATTACAGCTAAAAGAATCGAAATCAAATTTAAAGTTTAATTTTTATGTGAAAAATATTTATATTTAAAACTCGTCGAAACTGGATAGTAATTAAATTCTTGTTTAATATCACTATTGACACATTTTAAAGCATTATCTACCATCAAAGGACCACACCCTATGTCCCATACAAACCATTATGAATAAGGGGGTTAATGGAACCAAAGTCAGTTATGGCTGCAACGGGCAAATGTATCACGTTCATTATTTAATTTAGAACCACAAACAATTATTTGTGTAATAATAAATTAATAATGATGTAATTTAGAACCACAAGCAATTATTTGTATAATAAATTAACAATGATGTAAATCTTGAATGTGTTATTCAATACTCTATGATTTTTGCATATGTAATTGAAAATTCGAAAAGGGTATGTATGTGTTTTTTGTATTGTAAACAACAATTGGCCCTTTTGGGTTTGTGAGCAAGGTCTACTTTGCAATTGTGATATTCTAACTTTTAAGGTTGCATGTTGTTATAATTGAAAATAAGAACACAATAATTTATTGTATAATAATTAGAATCACACTAGTATAAGAATACACCATTAGAAAGTCGTTAGTTTTGATTTAATGATAAAAACACTATAGATACAATTGATTTAATAAAAGACAGTATAGTTATAGTTATACAAAACATTAGATGAGCAATATTCTCTTAAAGCACGAATCTGGTATAAGGGGGTGTTTGGGTATGCGTTTAGAGGGTGAAGTTTTTATTATGAATCCAAAAGTGGGCGGGCCCTTGGTGTGTGAAAACGCGCTTCCCCAAATATTGTTCCTGCCAGTAAATTTACCTACATCTACCTATATTATAAAAACAACCCATAAAATACTGTAACATCTTCAAAAAAATTACAACTAAGCATCAAATAGTGTAACACTATCTCAAGGTTGAAAGCTAGGTTGAGGTGAGGCCATGCTTGGTGGTTGAGTAGAGACATTCTTAAAGGTTAAGCATGGAGTCTAAAGTAACAAATTGATTCAATTCCATACCTCTCATACTCTCATTTCATCCCTTAACTTTCTGTGAGTCCCTAATCACTATTATATTAGTGATTGTGAATCGTTAACAGTGAGTTAATTGTAGAAGGGGGGGTTGAATACAATTAAAAACTTTTCTTTTCTTTTGTGATGAGTTATATTTGCTTAACAAGTTTTTAATCGTATTGGGGTAACAGCAATATGAACACAAGTATGTATATAAGATAAATAGTTCAGATGCTGATACACATATAGCTGAAAGATAAATTCTTTTATTAATAAAATTTATCTCTTGTTGATTTGCGGAATAGATTAGCCAAAGCTAATCTAAATCAAACAATACAGCTAGTACAAGGAGATGAGCAGTAGTGGACAAACACGCTAACTGCTCACTCGCTGAAGTAAGCTAGTAGTGGACAAACACGCTACTAGTTTACTCGCTGGTGTTTACTTGTATCTTAGACAAACTAGTCACTGACAAACAAGTGACAATACAAGTAATCGACACAAAATGAAGTACAACACACTACGCTATTTATAGACACTGAAATCCTTGATTTCCGGATCTGATAGACACGTGTCGCTGCATGATTGGAGAGGTAGTTGAGATGTGATGTATCATGGCACGACATTCTGTCTTGGGAAACATCACCTTGTACTAGAGACCAATCAGAAGCTTCCACGTTGCTCTTTTCAAGTTACGAGGAACACGTGCGGTGCCGTAGTAACGCCGAATGTTGACTTCTTATTTAATGCGGCATTTAATGCTGCAGTCGCTGATAGAAACATCAATTCTCCTCATTCTCGATGCGAGCTAACATGCTCTAAAGAATGACTTGAATAGCTAATCTTCAGCGACTTCTTTTATTCAGCAGATGAGAGAACTCAAGAAGACTTGGAGACTCTCGCTGATAGATGAGTATCAGCGACACACATAGTTGAGTCTTTGATCTTTATAAATTCTTCTTCTACTGGTCTAAGATACAATCAGCGACAAGAAAACCTTCAGCAACAATATCTTCAACTTGAATCATCCTTCATATTCAGAGAGTGATGCTCTCGCTGATGATGATCAGCGACACACAAAGTTGAGCATTATTCTCTTTCAGTAACACAGACTAGCTAGAAGATCAGCGAACATAAACATCAGCAACAGGAGCTTGACTTGAAACATTTCTTCATAGAGAGATCTTCAGTAAGTGAGTCAGAGACTTGAGATAGTGAGTCATCATCAGTGACTTCGCTTATCAGCGACTAATGACTTCAATAATCTTGAAGATATTATCTAAGTCTCCCCCTTAATCATTGAGTTCAGCGACCATCTTGAGTATGACGATCAGTGACTCAACAATCTCCTCCTAAATGGTTTAAGTCAGAGCTCCCTTAGACAAATTAGTTGCAGTAAGTATTGAACTCAATAATCTTCCCTTTACTTTGTTGATAAGTTGAATGTTCAGAGACTTGTCCTTGTAAATTTTTGTAGATGAAAAGATTTTGAGTCTCTGATAGGAGGTTGCCCAGTGACTTGCACTTGTAGATTTTCTTGATTTAAACCTCATATATATCATAGAACAAATTATTTACAGAAGCTATCTATTACAAAATGTTTAAGTTATTTATCTCTCCACATCTCCTCTTCCTTTACTATACCAAGCTCAGCTTCAAGTTCATATTTGTCTTTGGAGGGTAGGTATCTGAACTTTCTGGCCAAGGCTTCATCGAGAATAGCTTTTCTGATCTTTGAATCTGTTGGAAGCATGCTAGCTGACCTGATCAGGTGTATGAGTTGTTCTTGATCAACCTTCTCAAGTTCAGCTTCTCTCTGAAACCTAAGGGCACCATTTAGGTCCCTGTATACCAGACCCTTTTCACCTTTAGTGACCTCATGACCTTCAAGCTTTGGTACACCAGTAGGGATAGATAGATTAAGCCTTGAAGTGTTGGGGATTCGATAGATGCTGCTGGTACCTGATCTATATCTAGGACTAGGTGGCTGAACAATTTCCTCACCATGTATGACAGTATCTTCTGGTCTGAGGAGTTGCAGCGACACCATTTTCTGATAAAGCCTATCAATCTCTTTCATGACATCAACCTTAGCTGCACTTGTAGAGTGGCTGATAGCAAGCCTTATCTCATTCCATTCTTCTCTGTGCAGCTTGCATACTTGATCAAGTAGCATTGATTGAGTCTCTGAGCCTCTTTGTATAAGTAGCTGAGGTTGAGATTGGTTCCTTGACTTTTTCAGTTTGACCTTGGTGATAGGTGCAGGGTTTGATCTCCCTGTCATTCTGGCAGCAAATCTCTTTCTATCAATCTCATCCCTCTTTCTATCCACTGCTGTTTTGACAGCTCCCCCTTTCTTTTTAGAGCTCTTGCTAGCTGATCTTTTCAGTTTATGTTGCTCTAGCTCACTTTCTTCTATCTCAGCAAGTACCCTGGCAATTGCAACATCAGACTCTTCTTGATCTTTCTTTTGCTTAAGAAGTCTGGCCCTTTCATTGGCATCTTTGGAGCTCAATTCCAGTAGGTACGCTCTGTCAGCATCTGATTGCTCTTTCAGCAACCTTTTCCTTTCTTGTTCTTCTCTCAACTCAGCCTGAAAAGTTATTTGTAGTATCATCTCTTGCTCCCTGTCCTGTCTTGCCTTTATCTTTCTGGCAATTCTCTGATCTTTTGTTTCATCAGGACAAGGGGTATCTGAGGCTGAGTCAGAGGAAAGGCATGCTGTGGGGGAGGTATCTGATGTGGTAGTATTGGAAGGAGTTGCTGTGGAGATTGGTGTTATAGTTGCTGGGGTAGGTGTGGTTATTTGGACTGTTTGGGTTGTTGTGGTTGTAGTTGCTGTAGGTGAGGGTAGGTTTAGGGTTGCTGATGGAGATGAGGGTGCAGCTACCTCAGATATGACAATGTGTAAGTGAGGATCACTGACCTGTTGTTTCTTTGATGGAGGAGTAGATGCAGGAGAGGTGTCACTGGTCCTTTTTCTTTTCATAACAGATGATATGGGTTGCTGATCCTCCATATTTATGTCATCTTCATCATCTGAGCCCTGACCATTTCCATGACCACCTCCCTGGCCATCATCATTGTTATCATCATCATTATCATCAGCATCATGCATGATGGTATCATCCTCCTCATCATCAGATGCATCAGCTACTACATCCCTATTCATCCACTCCCAGCGAGCCAGTTCGTAGCTCACTGAGGTACCCTCAATCCTAGCAGTATCATCCACTGCCCATTGCTGTACCAGCCCATTATAGTTCCTGAGTTCTTCAGCACTGAACTCAGGAAAGCTTTCAGCGACAGCCACCATATCAGTAGCTATCTTCATATCCACCCAATGCAGTTCAGCAACTGCAAGGGCCTCCAGCTCAGGTTGCTCAGCAATAGGACGAAGTGCATAGGTAGTGAGCACTATGTCCCTGTGAGCCTTGTTTGATAGCGGATCAGTCATTTTACGGGGCATCTCTGGGTCAGAGACCAAGTCATCTTCTTCACTCTCCCCCTGACTGGTTCGCTCAAACTGATCCACTGCCCTAAGTATCTGATCTGTGAAGTCTGCGTTCTCCTCACGCAGGGCAGCGACCTCAGCTCTAGTCACTGTGAGCTGTGAAACAACCTGTGGAAGCACCTTAATGACTTTGTCAGTGTTATAAAGGTAGTTGGATACCGAGATGGCTAGGTCATTTTGGTTGGTGGTTAGCTGGGCAATTGCAGCAGCATGATTGGTGAAGTTGGTGTTGGAAGTGGAGGCTAGCTCAGTGACTGCATGGTTTATTGCAGCACTGGCATCAGCTACTGTTTGGACCCTCTCACTAACAGATGCACTCCATGGTTCAATGGAGTTATACACGTCAGTGAGAGCAGCAACAGCTTTTTGGAGGACAGAGACATTGCCAAAAAGTGCCTCACGGTCTTCAGTGAGCATCTTAATTTGGGTTTGGGATTGGGCAATGTACTCCATCAGTAGCTGATCTGATGTGGAGTGAGTGGAGGTGTTTGGGGGAGTAGTTTGGGTAACAATAATGGGGGTGGGAGTAGATTGGGCTACATGATCAGGGGGTGTGGTCTGATCAGCAGCAGCTTGGATGTTGTCACTGGAGAAAGATGTGGGGGTAAGCTCTCTGATGGGTGAGTTGAAGATAGGTGGAGGAATGGGTTGGGTATCCTCAGAAGTGTCCATGGGCATGATTTCCTCATCATCAGCTTGTGATTTAGCTGGTGGTTCATTGGAAATAGAAGTGGCGACCTGTATCTCACCATGGGTCAATGGTGAGACATTGGCAGTCGGTGCAGTGATAGATAAGAGTTGGCCCGGGTCTGTAGCCAGTGGTGTGACATCAGCTATGAGTGTGTTATCACTCACTGATGCCACTTGCCCTTTGAATGAAATGTCATCCTTTTGTGAGGATGACAAGTGGCTGGGTTGACTTAAGCTGAGGGTGTGGGGTGCACCCGAATCACTGCCAACAGTGGTTTGATCTACTGCAGCTGTCTGTAGTGTTCCCTTTGTAGAGTCACTGGACTTTCGGGAGTCCAGTGAAGCAGTGAAGGTTAAGGGTTCAGCAGTGTTGCCCTCAGTAACTGAACGTACAGTCACTGATTCACCACTGGCATCCGTAGATGTCTTCTTTTTGCTATGTCCCTGATCCTTTAATGTCAGGGACCCTAATTTGGATTTTTTCTTGGGAGCAGTTGGTGGTTTCTTGATTGGTGGTTGACCAACAGTAGTCACTGGGGGTGTGGTCAGTGACGTGGTCGATGGGGGGGCAGCAACTGACATTTGTACAGCAGTTACAGGCTGGGGTGCAAGGATCCCCGGATGCTTCATAAAAGCAGGTAAAACCACAGTCGCTGGTTTTGCAAAAATTTGAGATCCTACAAGAGTGGGCTCAAATCCCTGAAATGATACCCTATCATAGGCATCAAACTGATCCCTGAAGATCAGTGAGAGGTACCTAGGGTAAGGTACATATTTTGCTCTGGCAGGCTCAGCGACCTTGGTGATCAGTTCATTAAAGATCACACTTGCATAGTCAACTCGTAGAGAGTTGACCAGTGACCAACTGATCTGTGCTTCCAGGGAACTGAATTGATCATAGCTCCCTGATTTTGTGCCCAAAGATTGAATAAAATTTGTAAAAAGGGCATTCCAAACACCATCCATTTTTGTTTTATGGACCGTAGAGTACTTACGATTGCCACTGCCATCGACTGAGTATTTACACTCAATCTCAGTGAGCTCGACGAGGCCTTGTTTGGCAACGTCGCTCTCTGGCAGTGACTCGTATGACTCGAAGGTCGGCAGTTGTAAAATAGAGCGAATGGTGTTGGCAGTTATTATTATAGATTGGGTACCATTGTCAATAAAACCCTGGAGTTGAGAAACACCAGAGACGACTGTGTGAGTGCAGGTGAACCAGAACTCACTGAGCCATTCTGGGTTCATTTTCCCAGGAGACAAGGTAAGAGCAGGGAGGATAAAATGGTGTTTCAAAAAGTTTATCACCTTCGCATACTCAGGTTTTGTACAGGTTACATTTCCCAAATAGTTAGATTTGGGAACTGTAACGACAAGGGACTCGCTGACCGCAGAGGCTCGAAGAGCTTTAATCTCTGGGGTAGGAGTGTAGGAGTTATTGAAAAATTTAGTCCTTGCCATTTTTTGAAAAATAACGCAGAAAGTTGAAAAGATTAGAAATTTGCAGAGAAAAATATGAAGAAGATGAAGTTTAAAAAGTTTGAGAGCGTAAAGAATGAAACGGTGGGGGTTTCGCTGCTTATATACGGTCGCTGGTGTAAAAATATGTGGTTATAACGAGTATGTACGTGGTCAAAAAGGTAAAAATAAATAATAAAATAATAGTGGTTGGTGGTAGTGCAGCAGGTTGATGATGGTGAGGGGTGGTAACATTAAATGTTGATGGGAGAGGTGCGCCGGAAAAGGTATACGAGGTGTCAGAAAAAGTGTACCTTTTCGAGTTCCCATAAGATATTTTAATATAGTATTTATGAGGAATATAAATCGTTACAAATTAAATACAAAGTATTAATTGTAAGGAATATATGTCGAAATAAATGCAATATTAAAGTGAAACTTTCGCTGATACATCATGTTTCAGCGAGATGAAAATAAGTTATATCTTAAAATAAAGTAGATGTTATGTTTCACATTTGATGTCGTTGATCAAATTTCAACTTAGAATACAAATCCAATCAGCTAGTCAAGTATGTAAATCATAAGATATAATTTATTTCTATGATATAAGGAATTTTCATGTGCAGTTACCAAGTATATAATTTATTTATTATAACTATACTAACTTATTGTTCTTGCTGATAGTATCAGTGAGAATAATAAATCAGTGAGTTAATAAAAATAAATTATTTACTCAGTAACTACCATTTTCATTCAAACAACCAGGTTTTAATCATTCAGGTTTAGCATGCCCAACTCGCTGATGAGAAAGGTGAATCTTTTCTCATCTAAAGGTTTTGTAAAGATGTCAGCGAGTTGGTAATCAGTTGGAATGAAATGTAATTCAATGTCACCTTTCATGACGTGGTCCCTGATGAAATGATATCTGACATCAATATGTTTTGTCCTTGAGTGCATTACAGGATTGTTAGCTATGGCAATGGCACTTTGACTGTCACAATAAATTGGAACATTTTCAAAGTTAAAGCCATAGTCAGCGAGCTGATTTCTCATCCACAGAATTTGAGCAGTGCAGGCTCCAGCAGCTACATATTCAGCCTCAGCAGTAGAAGTTGAGACAGAATTTTGTTTCCTGCTTGACCAGCTTACTAGCTTTTCTCCAAGAAACTGACAGCTACCAGAGGTGCTTTTTCTGTCCATCTTGCATCCAGCATGATCAGAATCTGAATATCCTTTCAGTGAGAAATCCGAACCATATGGGTACCAGAGACCAAGATTTGGTGTACCCTTCAGATATCTGAATATTCTTTTGACAGCGAGCAAATGGGATTCCTTTGGATTAGCTTGATATCTAGCACATAGATAAGTGGAAAACATAATGTCTGGTCTACTAGCAGTTAAATACAGCAGTGACCCGATCATTCCTCTGTAAGCAGTGATGTTTACAGATTTACCATCAGGATCAGCATGTAATTTGACTGCAGATGACATTGGTGTAGCAAGGGATGAGCAGTTGGTGAATTCAAATTTCTTTAATAAATCTTTAACATATTTTCCTTGATTTATGAAAATACCAGTGTTGGTTTGCTTTATTTGCAGACCAAGGAAAAATGTTAGTTCACCCATCATGCTCATCTCATAACTTTTAGTCATGAGGTTACTGAACTCCTTGCACATGTCATTGTTAGTAGACCCAAAAATAATATCATCAACATAAATTTGGACTAATATAACATCTCTTTTATCCTTTTTAATAAAAAGTGTGCTGTCAATCTTACCTCTGACATACCCACAGTTTATTAAGAAGGTAGAGAGAGTGTCATACCAAGCTCTGGGAGCTTGTTTTAGTCCATATAAAGCTTTATCCAGTTTATATACATAACCTGGATGCTTGGGATCAGTGAATCCAGGTGGTTGCTTCACATACACTTCTTCCTGCAGCTTGCCATTTAAGAAGGCACTTTTCACATCCATTTGATATACCTTGAACTTCTTGTGAGCTGCATATGCTAAAAACAACCTGATTGCCTCAAGCCTAGCAACTGGTGCAAAGGTTTCATCATAATCAATTCCTTCTTGCTGACAGTAACCTTGTGCAACCAGTCTAGCCTTATTTCTTATAACAACACCATCAGCATCCATCTTGTTTCTGAACACCCATCTTGTTCCAATCACAGATTTCCCAGCTACTTGAGGTACTAACTTCCACACTTTGTTCCTTTCAAACTGAGATAGCTCATCTTGCATTGCAGCTATCCAGTGATGATCAGTGAGTGCCTCATCAATTTTCTTGGGCTCAATCAGTGATACAAAGCTTACAAACAAACAAAAGTTAGCAGATGCTGATCTGGTCTGGACTCTGGACTGAGGATCACCAATAATCAATTGATTATCAATATGTCTAGTCCATTTAGTCACTCGCTGAGGTTCAGCAGTGACTTGATTATTCAAAGGTGATCCACCAGACACATCAGCATTAGAAGTAGTGTTTAAGCTTTGATTTTGAAAAAGAGTGTTATTACTTTGATGCAAGAGATGAGATGATGATAATGGGATATCAGCAGGCAAAGATGAAGTTCCTGAATTATTCTCAGCTAAAGTAGAGCCAGAAGTATCTTCAGGGACATCATCTTCCCTTTCAGAATCTGATGGATGAACCTCATGCTTGTCATCACTGATTGAATTAAAAATAAGGTTTTCATAATCTTTTGGATCAGTGAGTGATTCATCATAAGATTCATCAAAGGTAACATCCATTGATTCTTCAATACATTCCCTTCTTTTATTGTAAACTCTGAAAGCTTTTGAAATGATTGAGTAACCAACAAATGTACCTTCATCAGCTTTGGGATCAAACTTCCCTAAGTGATCTCTTTTGTTTAAGACATAGCAGGTACTGCCAAAAACATGAAGAAAACTTATGTCAGGTTTTCTCCCCCTTAATACCTCATAGGCTGTCTTTTCATGTCTCCTGACAATCAGAGACCTATTCTGAGTGTAGCAGGCAGTGTTAACTGCTTCAGCCCAGAAGTGGGTCTTAAGACCAGCATCTATGAGCATTGACCTTGCAGATTCAATCAAGGTTCTATTTCTCCTCTCTGCAACACCATTTTGTTGAGGTGTTCTTGGTGCAGAGAAGTTTTGAGAAATACCTTTTGAATCACAGAAACTTTCAAGGTCAATATTTCTGAATTCAGTGCCATTATCACTTCTTAAATGTTTAACTGAGCAATCATTTAAGTTTACCATCTTTTTGATAAAGGATATAATTTCCTGTGTTGCATCACTTTTGGCTTTGAGGAAGAATACCCAAGTATATCTGGAATATTCATCCACAATTACCAAGCAATACCTTTTACCACCAAGACTAGGAGAACTCACTGGACCAAATAGATCCATATGCATCAGTTGAAAGCATTCTGTCACTGAAGATGTTTGCTTGCTTTTGAAAGAAGAGCTGTGATGCTTTCCCTTCTCACATGCTGAACAAAGCTTGTCTTTGTCAAAAGTGAGCTTTGGAAGACCATTTACCAAGCTATGCTTGCTGAGCTTGCTGATGGCCTTGAAATTCAGGTGAGAAAGTCGCTTATGCCATAACCATTTTTCTTCTGAAACAGTTCTGGAATAAAAGCATGTTCCTGATTGTGCTGAGTCCATATTGACCACATATGTATTTCCTTTTCTTTGAGCACCCAGGACAGCACTTCCATTTTTGTTGTAAACAACTCCAGCTTCATGATCAAACAGCACTTTATTCTTGGCATCGCAGAACTGACTGATGCTTAATAGGTTATGCTTCAGTCCTTCAACATATGCCACCCTCTTAAACATCACATTTCCATTGGTCAAGACCCCATACCCTCTGGTCTTACCAATGTTGTTATCACCAAAAACTACATCAGGACCTTTTTCATCCTGGTAGTCGCTGAGCAGGGACTTACATCCGGTCATATGTCTGGAACACCCACTGTCCAGATACCAGATTGTTTCTCTAAGAATGCCCTACATCAGAAGTAAACTGTTAGTTCAATTTATGAACCCATCCTGAGATGGGTTCATGGTGGATAAGCCCTTAACTTGGCTTCCACTGACCAGCAAAACATTTGACTCACTGCTGGTGGTTGGTTGGACTTGTACTGATAAACAATCTGTTGACACATGTTGTCTATTTCCACACTTATAGCATTTTTTATTTGTGGCTCTAGATTTCTTTTGCTTAACATGCTTATTTGATTGAGATTTGAAAGAATTCAGACTTAATGTATCAGTTTGTTTCTTTAACTCCAAGTCACTGATGATAAGATCATCAGTCACTGGAGTGTCAGAACTGAGGTTGCTGAATAACTTTTGATCAATAGTACTGATGGGAACTGGGTTAATTGTTGGCTCATTTATGCTCAGGCCTTTCAGTTCATCAATACTTGCAGTTATCTCACAGTTGTCAGTGACCAGCGAGCTTTTAACAAAGTGATTTGGTTTAGGCTCGCTGAAGACGGACATTGGTTCAAAGACAAAGTTTGAAAAGGATTGATCAGGCTTGAATATTTGATCAATGCTAGTGGCATCAGCTAGAGAAGCAGCAGTGTCATAATCACCTCCCAAAATAGCTTTTACTTGTTTTGGAATTTGATTATTGACACACTGGTTCACATTTAATGCAGATTTGCACCATGACTTTATAACTTCATTGAGTTGAGAAAATTTGGTTTCAAAGCTTATTTTCTCTTGAATGCACATTTGATTTGCATGTATTTGTGCATCAAGCTCAAGTTTCAGATTTTTCATTTTCACTAAATTTTCTTCTTGAAGTTTAAGCTTAAATGTTAAGTCATTGATCATGCATTCTTGCCTTTTCTGAATATCATGAGCATTTGATAGATCAACTATTAAAGTCTCAAAGATATTCTCCTTTTCAGTCACTGAAGCTGATTTAAAACAATGTACCTTGTAGAGAGTTTCTGGATCCCAGCCGGATGCTGAACATTTCTTAGCGACTTCTTTGATGTTATCATGGAAGTCAGCATCATCAGCCATTAGGCAGTAATCTCTATCTAAGCATATCATAGCTTCTTCTTCATCAGATGATGAGGTTGAGTCGGAGTCGCTGAAAGATCCTTCTTCAGCGACGAATCCTTTTCCCTTCTTCTTACCAACTTTGGACATAGCTTTCAGCTTCTTGTATTTTGACTTGTATTTGTTATACTTGTCATTTCTGAAGCTGGGCCTTTGTTCAGGGAGAGGATTGACAGCTTTGGATCTACATTCAGCTGCAAAGTGACCAGGTTTGCCACATTTGTAGCAGTCACCTTTTGACTTTGAGATATCACTTGATGTTGCACCAGCAAATTTGTTGAACCTTGAGTTCTTCCTGAAATTTGCAACCATCATGGCCATATCTCTTTCCAGCTTTTCTAGTCCTTCTTCATAGCTGACTTCAGACTTGCTGTCAGCAGCACAACCTTCCTCATCTGCAATCAGTGACTTTGAACTCATCTGGGTGATCTTAACTTTCTGCCTTTGATCAATCTCTTCTAGCTCAGCTACAAGGGCATTAGAAATCTTTTGACTGCCAAGTGCAGCACGAATGTGCTCGCTTTGGTCAGCTTGTTTTTCAGATTGTTCCCAGTTTAATAATATACCATAAACTTGAGTTAGATTGAGAGAGGTATAATCATTACGTTGTCGAGTACATGTTGCAATGGTACCCCAAACTTTTCTAGGCAGTAGTTCTAGAAATTTTTCAACAATAAATCTTTGATCTTTACCTATATTAGCCTTTTCCATTTTATTTATTAAAGCTTGATATCTAGTATAGGTGGAGGCCAGTGATTCATTGGGTTCCATGGCAAACAGTTCATACTGACGAGTCAGATTTACCTCTCTACAGCGAATGATGTCAGGGGTTCCAATATAGATATTTCTTAGAGTGTCCCACATGTGTTTCGCTGTAGTGCACAATCTAATAGACTCAAACACTTCATCAGGAAGTGACATGCTTATGTATATTTTAGCTTGTTTATCCAGCCTAACCATACGCCTATCCTCATCTATCCATTGTTCCTCCTTTTTTGGCATAACCATTTCTGGTAGTGCAGGAGTGGTTGCAGTAGCTGCAACAGCAGGAATAATGACAGTAGGAGTGTGAGGACCGTCAGTTATTATGGAACAGAGACGATCATCAACAAGGTCTAAGAACATCATCATCCTGGACATCCAGGTTTCAATTCTTGATGGGTCAAAAGCTGGGGGTTTTGTAGTGGAGCCATTTCCCTTCTGGTACTCAGAATCAACACAACTGTATTTAACGGATTCCATTGCAGATCTGGTTAAATTATATTTTAAACCAACTCTGCTCTGATACCAATTGTGAGTCCCTAATCACTATTATATTAGTGATTGTGAATCGTTAACAGTGAGTTAATTGTAGAAGGGGGGGGGGTTGAATACAATTAAAAACTTTTCTTTTCTTTTGTGATGAGTTATATTTGCTTAACAAGTTTTTAATCGTATTGGGGTAACAGCAATATGAACACAAGTATGTATATAAGATAAATAGTTCAGATGCTGATACACATATAGCTGAAAGATAAATTCTTTTATTAATAAAATTTATCTCTTGTTGATTTGCGGAATAGATTAGCCAAAGCTAATCTAAATCAAACAATACAGCTAGTACAAGGAGATGAGCAGTAGTGGACAAACACACTAACTGCTCACTCGCTGAAGTAAGCTAGTAGTGGACAAACACGCTACTAGTTTACTCGCTGGTGTTTACTTGTATCTTAGACAAACTAGTCACTGACAAACAAGTGACAATACAAGTAATCGACACAAAATGAAGTACAACACACTACGCTATTTATAGACACTGAAATCCTTGATTTCCGGATCTGATAGACACGTGTCGCTGCATGATTGGAGAGGTAGTTGAGATGTGATGTATCATGGCACGACATTCTGTCTTGGGAAACATCACCTTGTACTAGAGACCAATCAGAAGCTTCCACGTTGCTCTTTTCAAGTTACGAGGAACACGTGCGGTGCCGTAGTAACGCCGAATGTTGACTTCTTATTTAATGCGGCATTTAATGCTGCAGTCGCTGATAGAAACATCAATTCTCCTCATTCTCGATGCGAGCTAACATGCTCTAAAGAATGACTTGAATAGCTAATCTTCAGCGACTTCTTTTATTCAGCAGATGAGAGAACTCAAGAAGACTTGGAGACTCTCGCTGATAGATGAGTATCAGCGACACACATAGTTGAGTCTTTGATCTTTATAAATTCTTCTTCTACTGGTCTAAGATACAATCAGCGACAAGAAAACCTTCAGCAACAATATCTTCAACTTGAATCATCCTTCATATTCAGAGAGTGATGCTCTCGCTGATGATGATCAGCGACACACAAAGTTGAGCATTATTCTCTTTCAGTAACACAGACTAGCTAGAAGATCAGCGAACATAAACATCAGCAACAGGAGCTTGACTTGAAACATTTCTTCATAGAGAGATCTCCAGTAAGTGAGTCAGAGACTTGAGATAGTGAGTCATCATCAGTGACTTCGCTTATCAGCGACTAATGACTTCAATAATCTTGAAGATATTATCTAAGTCTCCCCCTTAATCATTGAGTTCAGCGACCATCTTGAGTATGACGATCAGTGACTCAACAATCTCCCCCTAAATGGTTTAAGTCAGAGCTCCCTTAGACAAATTAGTTGCAGTAAGTATTGAACTCAATAATCTTCCCTTTACTTTGTTGATAAGTTGAATGTTCAGAGACTTGTCCTTGTAAATTTTTGTAGATGAAAAGATTTTGAGTCTCTGATAGGAGGTTGCCCAGTGACTTGCACTTGTAGATTTTCTTGATTTAAACCTCATATATATCATAGAACAAATTATTTACAGAAGCTATCTATTACAAAATGTTTAAGTTATTTATCTCTCCACATCTCCTCTTCCTTTACTATACCAAGCTCAGCTTCAAGTTCATATTTGTCTTTGGAGGGTAGGTATCTGAACTTTCTGGCCAAGGCTTCATCGAGAATAGCTTTTCTGATCTTTGAATCTGTTGGAAGCATGCTAGCTGACCTGATCAGGTGTATGAGTTGTTCTTGATCAACCTTCTCAAGTTCAGCTTCTCTCTGAAACCTAAGGGCACCATTTAGGTCCCTGTATACCAGACCCTTTTCACCTTTAGTGACCTCATGACCTTCAAGCTTTGGTACACCAGTAGGGATAGATAGATTAAGCCTTGAAGTGTTGGGGATTCGATAGATGCTGCTGGTACCTGATCTATATCTAGGACTAGGTGGCTGAACAATTTCCTCACCATGTATGACAGTATCTTCTGGTCTGAGGAGTTGCAGCGACACCATTTTCTGATAAAGCCTATCAATCTCTTTCATGACATCAACCTTAGCTGCACTTGTAGAGTGGCTGATAGCAAGCCTTATCTCATTCCATTCTTCTCTGTGCAGCTTGCATACTTGATCAAGTAGCATTGATTGAGTCTCTGAGCCTCTTTGTATAAGTAGCTGAGGTTGAGATTGGTTCCTTGACTTTTTCAGTTTGACCTTGGTGATAGGTGCAGGGTTTGATCTCCCTGTCATTCTGGCAGCAAATCTCTTTCTATCAATCTCATCCCTCTTTCTATCCACTGCTGTTTTGACAGCTCCCCCTTTCTTTTTAGAGCTCTTGCTAGCTGATCTTTTCAGTTTATGTTGCTCTAGCTCACTTTCTTCTATCTCAGCAAGTACCCTGGCAATTGCAACATCAGACTCTTCTTGATCTTTCTTTTGCTTAAGAAGTCTGGCCCTTTCATTGGCATCTTTGGAGCTCAATTCCAGTAGGTACGCTCTGTCAGCATCTGATTGCTCTTTCAGCAACCTTTTCCTTTCTTGTTCTTCTCTCAACTCAGCCTGAAAAGTTATTTGTAGTATCATCTCTTGCTCCCTGTCCTGTCTTGCCTTTATCTTTCTGGCAATTCTCTGATCTTTTGTTTCATCAGGACAAGGGGTATCTGAGGCTGAGTCAGAGGAAAGGCATGCTGTGGGGGAGGTATCTGATGTGGTAGTATTGGAAGGAGTTGCTGTGGAGATTGGTGTTATAGTTGCTGGGGTAGGTGTGGTTATTTGGACTGTTTGGGTTGTTGTGGTTGTAGTTGCTGTAGGTGAGGGTAGGTTTAGGGTTGCTGATGGAGATGAGGGTGCAGCTACCTCAGATATGACAATGTGTAAGTGAGGATCACTGACCTGTTGTTTCTTTGATGGAGGAGTAGATGCAGGAGAGGTGTCACTGGTCCTTTTTCTTTTCATAACAGATGATATGGGTTGCTGATCCTCCATATTTATGTCATCTTCATCATCTGAGCCCTGACCATTTCCATGACCACCTCCCTGGCCATCATCATTGTTATCATCATCATTATCATCAGCATCATGCATGATGGTATCATCCTCCTCATCATCAGATGCATCAGCTACTACATCCCTATTCATCCACTCCCAGCGAGCCAGTTCGTAGCTCACTGAGGTACCCTCAATCCTAGCAGTATCATCCACTGCCCATTGCTGTACCAGCCCATTATAGTTCCTGAGTTCTTCAGCACTGAACTCAGGAAAGCTTTCAGCGACAGCCACCATATCAGTAGCTATCTCCATATCCACCCAATGCAGTTCAGCAACTGCAAGGGCCTCCAGCTCAGGTTGCTCAGCAATAGGACGAAGTGCATAGGTAGTGAGCACTATGTCCCTGTGAGCCTTGTTTGATAGCGGATCAGTCATTTTACGGGGCATCTCTGGGTCAGAGACCAAGTCATCTTCTTCACTCTCCCCCTGACTGGTTCGCTCAAACTGATCCACTGCCCTAAGTATCTGATCTGTGAAGTCTGCGTTCTCCTCACGCAGGGCAGCGACCTCAGCTCTAGTCACTGTGAGCTGTGAAACAACCTGTGGAAGCACCTTAATGACTTTGTCAGTGTTATAAAGGTAGTTGGATACCGAGATGGCTAGGTCATTTTGGTTGGTGGTTAGCTGGGCAATTGCAGCAGCATGATTGGTGAAGTTGGTGTTGGAAGTGGAGGCTAGCTCAGTGACTGCATGGTTTATTGCAGCACTGGCATCAGCTACTGTTTGGACCCTCTCACTAACAGATGCACTCCATGGTTCAATGGAGTTATACACGTCAGTGAGAGCAGCAACAGCTTTTTGGAGGACAGAGACATTGCCAAAAAGTGCCTCACGGTCTTCAGTGAGCATCTTAATTTGGGTTTGGGATTGGGCAATGTACTCCATCAGTAGCTGATCTGATGTGGAGTGAGTGGAGGTGTTTGGGGGAGTAGTTTGGGTAACAATAATGGGGGTGGGAGTAGATTGGGCTACATGATCAGGGGGTGTGGTCTGATCAGCAGCAGCTTGGATGTTGTCACTGGAGAAAGATGTGGGGGTAAGCTCTCTGATGGGTGAGTTGAAGATAGGTGGAGGAATGGGTTGGGTATCCTCAGAAGTGTCCATGGGCATGATTTCCTCATCATCAGCTTGTGATTTAGCTGGTGGTTCATTGGAAATAGAAGTGGCGACCTGTATCTCACCATGGGTCAATGGTGAGACATTGGCAGTCGGTGCAGTGATAGATAAGAGTTGGCCCGGGTCTGTAGCCAGTGGTGTGACATCAGCTATGAGTGTGTTATCACTCACTGATGCCACTTGCCCTTTGAATGAAATGTCATCCTTTTGTGAGGATGACAAGTGGCTGGGTTGACTTAAGCTGAGGGTGTGGGGTGCACCCGAATCACTGCCAACAGTGGTTTGATCTACTGCAGCTGTCTGTAGTGTTCCCTTTGTAGAGTCACTGGACTTTCGGGAGTCCAGTGAAGCAGTGAAGGTTAAGGGTTCAGCAGTGTTGCCCTCAGTAACTGAACGTACAGTCACTGATTCACCACTGGCATCCGTAGATGTCTTCTTTTTGCTATGTCCCTGATCCTTTAATGTCAGGGACCCTAATTTGGATTTTTTCTTGGGAGCAGTTGGTGGTTTCTTGATTGGTGGTTGACCAACAGTAGTCACTGGGGGTGTGGTCAGTGACGTGGTCGATGGGGGGGGCAGCAACTGACATTTGTACAGCAGTTACAGGCTGGGGTGCAAGGATCCCCGGATGCTTCATAAAAGCAGGTAAAACCACAGTCGCTGGTTTTGCAAAAATTTGAGATCCTACAAGAGTGGGCTCAAATCCCTGAAATGATACCCTATCATAGGCATCAAACTGATCCCTGAAGATCAGTGAGAGGTACCTAGGGTAAGGTACATATTTTGCTCTGGCAGGCTCAGCGACCTTGGTGATCAGTTCATTAAAGATCACACTTGCATAGTCAACTCGTAGAGAGTTGACCAGTGACCAACTGATCTGTGCTTCCAGGGAACTGAATTGATCATAGCTCCCTGATTTTGTGCCCAAAGATTGAATAAAATTTGTAAAAAGGGCATTCCAAACACCATCCATTTTTGTTTTATGGACCGTAGAGTACTTACGATTGCCACTGCCATCGACTGAGTATTTACACTCAATCTCAGTGAGCTCGACGAGGCCTTGTTTGGCAACGTCGCTCTCTGGCAGTGACTCGTATGACTCGAAGGCCGGCAGTTGTAAAATAGAGCGAATGGTGTTGGCAGTTATTATTATAGATTGGGTACCATTGTCAATAAAACCCTGGAGTTGAGAAACACCAGAGACGACTGTGTGAGTGCAGGTGAACCAGAACTCACTGAGCCATTCTGGGTTCATTTTCCCAGGAGACAAGGTAAGAGCAGGGAGGATAAAATGGTGTTTCAAAAAGTTTATCACCTTCGCATACTCAGGTTTTGTACAGGTTACATTTCCCAAATAGTTAGATTTGGGAACTGTAACGACAAGGGACTCGCTGACCGCAGAGGCTCGAAGAGCTTTAATCTCTGGGGTAGGAGTGTAGGAGTTATTGAAAAATTTAGTCCTTGCCATTTTTTGAAAAATAACGCAGAAAGTTGAAAAGATTAGAAATTTGCAGAGAAAAATATGAAGAAGATGAAGTTTAAAAAGTTTGAGAGCGTAAAGAATGAAACGGTGGGGGTTTCGCTGCTTATATACGGTCGCTGGTGTAAAAATATGTGGTTATAACGAGTATGTACGTGGTCAAAAAGGTAAAAATAAATAATAAAATAATAGTGGTTGGTGGTAGTGCAGCAGGTTGATGATGGTGAGGGGTGGTAACATTAAATGTTGATGGGAGAGGTGCGCCGGAAAAGGTATACGAGGTGTCAGAAAAAGTGTACCTTTTCGAGTTCCCATAAGATATTTTAATATAGTATTTATGAGGAATATAAATCGTTACAAATTAAATACAAAGTATTAATTGTAAGGAATATATGTCGAAATAAATGCAATATTAAAGTGAAACTTTCGCTGATACATCATGTTTCAGCGAGATGAAAATAAGTTATATCTTAAAATAAAGTAGATGTTATGTTTCACATTTGATGTCGTTGATCAAATTTCAACTTAGAATACAAATCCAATCAGCTAGTCAAGTATGTAAATCATAAGATATAATTTATTTCTATGATATAAGGAATTTTCATGTGCAGTTACCAAGTATATAATTTATTTATTATAACTATACTAACTTATTGTTCTTGCTGATAGTATCAGTGAGAATAATAAATCAGTGAGTTAATAAAAATAAATTATTTACTCAGTAACTACCATTTTCATTCAAACAACCAGGTTTTAATCATTCAGGTTTAGCATGCCCAACTCGCTGATGAGAAAGGTGAATCTTTTCTCATCTAAAGGTTTTGTAAAGATGTCAGCGAGTTGGTAATCAGTTGGAATGAAATGTAATTCAATGTCACCTTTCATGACGTGGTCCCTGATGAAATGATATCTGACATCAATATGTTTTGTCCTTGAGTGCATTACAGGATTGTTAGCTATGGCAATGGCACTTTGACTGTCACAATAAATTGGAACATTTTCAAAGTTAAAGCCATAGTCAGCGAGCTGATTTCTCATCCACAGAATTTGAGCAGTGCAGGCTCCAGCAGCTACATATTCAGCCTCAGCAGTAGAAGTTGAGACAGAATTTTGTTTCCTGCTTGACCAGCTTACTAGCTTTTCTCCAAGAAACTGACAGCTACCAGAGGTGCTTTTTCTGTCCATCTTGCATCCAGCATGATCAGAATCTGAATATCCTTTCAGTGAGAAATCCGAACCATATGGGTACCAGAGACCAAGATTTGGTGTACCCTTCAGATATCTGAATATTCTTTTGACAGCGAGCAAATGGGATTCCTTTGGATTAGCTTGATATCTAGCACATAGATAAGTGGAAAACATAATGTCTGGTCTACTAGCAGTTAAATACAGCAGTGACCCGATCATTCCTCTGTAAGCAGTGATGTTTACAGATTTACCATCAGGATCAGCATGTAATTTGACTGCAGATGACATTGGTGTAGCAAGGGATGAGCAGTTGGTGAATTCAAATTTCTTTAATAAATCTTTAACATATTTTCCTTGATTTATGAAAATACCAGTGTTGGTTTGCTTTATTTGCAGACCAAGGAAAAATGTTAGTTCACCCATCATGCTCATCTCATAACTTTTAGTCATGAGGTTACTGAACTCCTTGCACATGTCATTGTTAGTAGACCCAAAAATAATATCATCAACATAAATTTGGACTAATATAACATCTCTTTTATCCTTTTTAATAAAAAGTGTGCTGTCAATCTTACCTCTGACATACCCACAGTTTATTAAGAAGGTAGAGAGAGTGTCATACCAAGCTCTGGGAGCTTGTTTTAGTCCATATAAAGCTTTATCCAGTTTATATACATAACCTGGATGCTTGGGATCAGTGAATCCAGGTGGTTGCTTCACATACACTTCTTCCTGCAGCTTGCCATTTAAGAAGGCACTTTTCACATCCATTTGATATACCTTGAACTTCTTGTGAGCTGCATATGCTAAAAACAACCTGATTGCCTCAAGCCTAGCAACTGGTGCAAAGGTTTCATCATAATCAATTCCTTCTTGCTGACAGTAACCTTGTGCAACCAGTCTAGCCTTATTTCTTATAACAACACCATCAGCATCCATCTTGTTTCTGAACACCCATCTTGTTCCAATCACAGATTTCCCAGCTACTTGAGGTACTAACTTCCACACTTTGTTCCTTTCAAACTGAGATAGCTCATCTTGCATTGCAGCTATCCAGTGATGATCAGTGAGTGCCTCATCAATTTTCTTGGGCTCAATCAGTGATACAAAGCTTACAAACAAACAAAAGTTAGCAGATGCTGATCTGGTCTGGACTCTGGACTGAGGATCACCAATAATCAATTGATTATCAATATGTCTAGTCCATTTAGTCACTCGCTGAGGTTCAGCAGTGACTTGATTATTCAAAGGTGATCCACCAGACACATCAGCATTAGAAGTAGTGTTTAAGCTTTGATTTTGAAAAAGAGTGTTATTACTTTGATGCAAGAGATGAGATGATGATAATGGGATATCAGCAGGCAAAGATGAAGTTCCTGAATTATTCTCAGCTAAAGTAGAGCCAGAAGTATCTTCAGGGACATCATCTTCCCTTTCAGAATCTGATGGATGAACCTCATGCTTGTCATCACTGATTGAATTAAAAATAAGGTTTTCATAATCTTTTGGATCAGTGAGTGATTCATCATAAGATTCATCAAAGGTAACATCCATTGATTCTTCAATACATTCCCTTCTTTTATTGTAAACTCTGAAAGCTTTTGAAATGATTGAGTAACCAACAAATGTACCTTCATCAGCTTTGGGATCAAACTTCCCTAAGTGATCTCTTTTGTTTAAGACATAGCAGGTACTGCCAAAAACATGAAGAAAACTTATGTCAGGTTTTCTCCCCCTTAATACCTCATAGGCTGTCTTTTCATGTCTCCTGACAATCAGAGACCTATTCTGAGTGTAGCAGGCAGTGTTAACTGCTTCAGCCCAGAAGTGGGTCTTAAGACCAGCATCTATGAGCATTGACCTTGCAGATTCAATCAAGGTTCTATTTCTCCTCTCTGCAACACCATTTTGTTGAGGTGTTCTTGGTGCAGAGAAGTTTTGAGAAATACCTTTTGAATCACAGAAACTTTCAAGGTCAATATTTCTGAATTCAGTGCCATTATCACTTCTTAAATGTTTAACTGAGCAATCATTTAAGTTTACCATCTTTTTGATAAAGGATATAATTTCCTGTGTTGCATCACTTTTGGCTTTGAGGAAGAATACCCAAGTATATCTGGAATATTCATCCACAATTACCAAGCAATACCTTTTACCACCAAGACTAGGAGAACTCACTGGACCAAATAGATCCATATGCATCAGTTGAAAGCATTCTGTCACTGAAGATGTTTGCTTGCTTTTGAAAGAAGAGCTGTGATGCTTTCCCTTCTCACATGCTGAACAAAGCTTGTCTTTGTCAAAAGTGAGCTTTGGAAGACCATTTACCAAGCTATGCTTGCTGAGCTTGCTGATGGCCTTGAAATTCAGGTGAGAAAGTCGCTTATGCCATAACCATTTTTCTTCTGAAACAGTTCTAGAATAAAAGCATGTTCCTGATTGTGCTGAGTCCATATTGACCACATATGTATTTCCTTTTCTTTGAGCACCCAGGACAGCACTTCCATTTTTGTTGTAAACAACTCCAGCTTCATGATCAAACAGCACTTTATTCTTGGCATCGCAGAACTGACTGATGCTTAATAGGTTATGCTTCAGTCCTTCAACATATGCCACCCTCTTAAACATCACATTTCCATTGGTCAAGACCCCATACCCTCTGGTCTTACCAATGTTGTTATCACCAAAAACTACATCAGGACCTTTTTCATCCTGGTAGTCGCTGAGCAGGGACTTACATCCGGTCATATGTCTGGAACACCCACTGTCCAGATACCAGATTGTTTCTCTAAGAATGCCCTACATCAGAAGTAAACTGTTAGTTCAATTTATGAACCCATCCTGAGATGGGTTCATGGTGGATAAGCCCTTAACTTGGCTTCCACTGACCAGCAAAACATTTGACTCACTGCTGGTGGTTGGTTGGACTTGTACTGATAAACAATCTGTTGACACATGTTGTCTATTTCCACACTTATAGCATTTTTTATTTGTGGCTCTAGATTTCTTTTGCTTAACATGCTTATTTGATTGAGATTTGAAAGAATTCAGACTTAATGTATCAGTTTGTTTCTTTAACTCCAAGTCACTGATGATAAGATCATCAGTCACTGGAGTGTCAGAACTGAGGTTGCTGAATAACTTTTGATCAATAGTACTGATGGGAACTGGGTTAATTGTTGGCTCATTTATGCTCAGGCCTTTCAGTTCATCAATACTTGCAGTTATCTCACAGTTGTCAGTGACCAGCGAGCTTTTAACAAAGTGATTTGGTTTAGGCTCGCTGAAGACGGACATTGGTTCAAAGACAAAGTTTGAAAAGGATTGATCAGGCTTGAATATTTGATCAATGCTAGTGGCATCAGCTAGAGAAGCAGCAGTGTCATAATCACCTCCCAAAATAGCTTTTACTTGTTTTGGAATTTGATTATTGACACACTGGTTCACATTTAATGCAGATTTGCACCATGACTTTATAACTTCATTGAGTTGAGAAAATTTGGTTTCAAAGCTTATTTTCTCTTGAATGCACATTTGATTTGCATGTATTTGTGCATCAAGCTCAAGTTTCAGATTTTTCATTTTCACTAAATTTTCTTCTTGAAGTTTAAGCTTAAATGTTAAGTCATTGATCATGCATTCTTGCCTTTTCTGAATATCATGAGCATTTGATAGATCAACTATTAAAGTCTCAAAGATATTCTCCTTTTCAGTCACTGAAGCTGATTTAAAACAATGTACCTTGTAGAGAGTTTCTGGATCCCAGCCGGATGCTGAACATTTCTTAGCGACTTCTTTGATGTTATCATGGAAGTCAGCATCATCAGCCATTAGGCAGTAATCTCTATCTAAGCATATCATAGCTTCTTCTTCATCAGATGATGAGGTTGAGTCGGAGTCGCTGAAAGATCCTTCTTCAGCGACGAATCCTTTTCCCTTCTTCTTACCAACTTTGGACATAGCTTTCAGCTTCTTGTATTTTGACTTGTATTTGTTATACTTGTCATTTCTGAAGCTGGGCCTTTGTTCAGGGAGAGGATTGACAGCTTTGGATCTACATTCAGCTGCAAAGTGACCAGGTTTGCCACATTTGTAGCAGTCACCTTTTGACTTTGAGATATCACTTGATGTTGCACCAGCAAATTTGTTGAACCTTGAGTTCTTCCTGAAATTTGCAACCATCATGGCCATATCTCTTTCCAGCTTTTCTAGTCCTTCTTCATAGCTGACTTCAGACTTGCTGTCAGCAGCACAACCTTCCTCATCTGCAATCAGTGACTTTGAACTCATCTGGGTGATCTTAACTTTCTGCCTTTGATCAATCTCTTCTAGCTCAGCTACAAGGGCATTAGAAATCTTTTGACTGCCAAGTGCAGCACGAATGTGCTCGCTTTGGTCAGCTTGTTTTTCAGATTGTTCCCAGTTTAATAATATACCATAAACTTGAGTTAGATTGAGAGAGGTATAATCATTACGTTGTCGAGTACATGTTGCAATGGTACCCCAAACTTTTCTAGGCAGTAGTTCTAGAAATTTTTCAACAATAAATCTTTGATCTTTACCTATATTAGCCTTTTCCATTTTATTTATTAAAGCTTGATATCTAGTATAGGTGGAGGCCAGTGATTCATTGGGTTCCATGGCAAACAGTTCATACTGACGAGTCAGATTTACCTCTCTACAGCGAATGATGTCAGGGGTTCCAATATAGATATTTCTTAGAGTGTCCCACATGTGTTTCGCTGTAGTGCACAATCTAATAGACTCAAACACTTCATCAGGAAGTGACATGCTTATGTATATTTTAGCTTGTTTATCCAGCCTAACCATACGCCTATCCTCATCTATCCATTGTTCCTCCTTTTTTGGCATAACCATTTCTGGTAGTGCAGGAGTGGTTGCAGTAGCTGCAACAGCAGGAATAATGACAGTAGGAGTGTGAGGACCGTCAGTTATTATGGAACAGAGACGATCATCAACAAGGTCTAAGAACATCATCATCCTGGACATCCAGGTTTCAATTCTTGATGGGTCAAAAGCTGGGGGTTTTGTAGTGGAGCCATTTCCCTTCTGGTACTCAGAATCAACACAACTGTATTTAACGGATTCCATTGCAGATCTGGTTAAATTATATTTTAAACCAACTCTGCTCTGATACCAATTGTGAGTCCCTAATCACTATTATATTAGTGATTGTGAATCGTTAACAGTGAGTTAATTGTAGAAGGGGGGGGGGGTTGAATACAATTAAAAACTTTTCTTTTCTTTTGTGATGAGTTATATTTGCTTAACAAGTTTTTAATCGTATTGGGGTAACAGCAATATGAACACAAGTATGTATATAAGATAAATAGTTCAGATGCTGATACACATATAGCTGAAAGATAAATTCTTTTATTAATAAAATTTATCTCTTGTTGATTTGCGGAATAGATTAGCCAAAGCTAATCTAAATCAAACAATACAGCTAGTACAAGGAGATGAGCAGTAGTGGACAAACACGCTAACTGCTCACTCGCTGAAGTAAGCTAGTAGTGGACAAACACGCTACTAGTTTACTCGCTGGTGTTTACTTGTATCTTAGACAAACTAGTCACTGACAAACAAGTGACAATACAAGTAATCGACACAAAATGAAGTACAACACACTACGCTATTTATAGACACTGAAATCCTTGATTTCCGGATCTGATAGACACGTGTCGCTGCATGATTGGAGAGGTAGTTGAGATGTGATGTATCATGGCACGACATTCTGTCTTGGGAAACATCACCTTGTACTAGAGACCAATCAGAAGCTTCCACGTTGCTCTTTTCAAGTTACGAGGAACACGTGCGGTGCCGTAGTAACGCCGAATGTTGACTTCTTATTTAATGCGGCATTTAATGCTGCAGTCGCTGATAGAAACATCAATTCTCCTCATTCTCGATGCGAGCTAACATGCTCTAAAGAATGACTTGAATAGCTAATCTTCAGCGACTTCTTTTATTCAGCAGATGAGAGAACTCAAGAAGACTTGGAGACTCTCGCTGATAGATGAGTATCAGCGACACACATAGTTGAGTCTTTGATCTTTATAAATTCTTCTTCTACTGGTCTAAGATACAATCAGCGACAAGAAAACCTTCAGCAACAATATCTTCAACTTGAATCATCCTTCATATTCAGAGAGTGATGCTCTCGCTGATGATGATCAGCGACACACAAAGTTGAGCATTATTCTCTTTCAGTAACACAGACTAGCTAGAAGATCAGCGAACATAAACATCAGCAACAGGAGCTTGACTTGAAACATTTCTTCATAGAGAGATCTTCAGTAAGTGAGTCAGAGACTTGAGATAGTGAGTCATCATCAGTGACTTCGCTTATCAGCGACTAATGACTTCAATAATCTTGAAGATATTATCTAAGTCTCCCCCTTAATCATTGAGTTCAGCGACCATCTTGAGTATGACGATCAGTGACTCAACACTTTCTCTCAACCTTCTCCAAAATTTTACCAACTCAACTATTGGAGACCAACACTCTTCCCTGTGATTTCAACATTAATATCAACATTTGATTGGTTACGTGCATTTTTTTTATCACAATTGATATGAGGAAGCTAAGGTGGTGATGATGTATACAGTACACGTATCTTGACTCATGAGATGAATAAGGTGGGTACCCCTATTAACCGTAGAAACTAATGACAATATTATTGAACAATAGAATACGATTACAAATGCTTGATTAAAATTGAATACATAGATGTGCTTAGATACTAAAACTAACAAACCTTAAATACTAATCAACGGGCTTAAACTAGTGCCAACGATGACCACCAATGCTAGTGCGGCTAGTGCGGAACCTACAACCACTGATTACCTTAGGAAACCAAATGCGAACCAATATGAGATGGGTTATTATGCTAACATTAACAACAACAAACAAACAAAAAACATTGCACCTCCCATATATTCTTTTTATGTACCCTGTCTCTCATTTCGTTTTTTTACTCCAAATTCAAGACTAGCTTCAAGAAAGAAGGAGGTCGGTGTTTCTTAATTCATGCAAACTTTTGTCAATTTTGCTCTTAGATTTTTATAGAAGGGTTATGTAATAGCAAATATATATGTATATATATATATATATATATATATATATATATATATATATATATATATATATATAGTTTGGAATGCATGTTTTGGTAGGGATGGTTCCCTTGATGGAGTTATGCAGGAATGCTTGTGCATTTTATGTTGAAGTCACTTCAAGACTTATAAGGTGATGGGGGAGCAAAACTCAGAGAAAGAAATGTGGGGAATGGGGTTGTTTTATATGGTTTTTCATTTCTATGTCTATCGCATATCATTGGATATACGAGTTACTTGATTTCTATATGGCTTCTATTTGTATGTAAATTGCGTGGATTAGTTGGTCTTATATACGTACATATATCCTTAATATAAAGTTGAACGTCTTTTAAAGCTTTCGTTATTTGTATCATCTATCGCGACCGTAAGAAAACGATGTATAATTGCGATTTACTGAGTAGTTTGTTCTTTCTTCCTTTTTTTGTTTTATACCAAGAATTGTATTAGAATTTTAGAAGACTAAAACCAGGCAACGATTTTTTTTCTTTTTTATACTGAGTAGTTTTTCTTTGGTCACTAATATGTTAAATTGTTAAGTACATTATTTACTCAGAGAACTGAACATGCATGATTTTACAACTTTTGTTCTTAATTTGTTCGTGGATTTTTAATTATTCGCTAATCTTTGCTGTTAAAAAGGGTTTACATGTTGCATTCTAATTACTATCTACAACACTATTTTAGATTGTTTAATTTGTAGTGATTAATACAGAGTCTTTTTATATATTATGTTCGCAATTGGTGATAAAGCTAACGTATTTGAGAAAGATATTAGTAGTAGTAAACTCACTTGGGCAATTTGACTATCAACAATAGGCTGGGTCATGGATGTTAGATGTGAGTTTCGTTGTTGGTGTAGTGTTGGGTGAGCCGGTGAGTGGTGGGGAGAGGCTAGGAGGTGCAAGGAAAGGAATGACAATTACCTCATTATTTATTTATTTTAGTTTCGATCATTATATTAATTTTGCATTTTACTATCAACAAAGATTTTCATTGTATTGTATGCTATCATATTATCCACGAGGATTATGTAATTCTATAAATGTGAAGCATGGATGTAAATTAGGAGATAATGATTAAACTAAAAAGTTTTGATGTTCTTGAGTTTTTTATATCAAATTATTTAAGGCACGGAAAAGAAAAGATATTTAACTCTCAAGTGATTAGTATAAACTTCGTGTATATTAAATAGCTACAACATTGACATTCTGAAAAATGGATCCATACAATTTCAAAGAAAATAGAAAATAGTATTACTAACTTTTTTGTTAAAATAAGGTGCATATGATATCGATTATTCCTTAAAATCAATTACACAATTACTATGGATAGTAACTCTTGCCTTTTATGTTGTTTCCAAAATCTCTATATGTTTAAGTAGTTGAAAAAAATGGCATTGACCACTAGATAAAATTGCAAGCTCATTGCATGTTAAGGTTTGTAATATACCAATCTCGGGTTTAAATCTCATCATAGTCGCTATTTCTACTTCTCAAGACCTCACTTTGTGGTGTGTATTTTATTTCTTTTTATTTTGTGTTTCTTACTAACGGTCTGAAAATAAATTTTATGCTATATATTTAATTTACTTGATAAAAATAATATGTCTTCATAATTTAATCTATTATTTAGGCTATACTATATTTGAATTCGAGTTTTACATTATTTTGTTGATATCATATTAAATTGGATGTAGAGATTGGAGAAGTGTAAAAAACATCTTGAGTTTTGAATTAAAACCCATAACTGATGACCGTACCTTTATTAAATTTGATAATTTGATTACTCGATTGATAATTGGGTATGTAACACCCCGTAATTTCGTCATAATTATAAACGTAATTCGCACGCATTTCTATGCTAATTCCTTAAACTTTGAGTGAATTCATAACGCATTTGAGAGGTAAGTCTAACAAAGCCCAACTAGTTAATACGCGTAGTAATACATTTCATAATTAATTGTAATTATGTACAAAACAATTGGAACAAACGCGATAAAATATACGACTGCTGATGAACAAAAATTTATTTACTTTATATTATTGTGATAATATACTTGATGTAATACGGTTGGACGAAAACAAAACCGAGCACGAGAAACACAAACAAATTAGGTCTGCTATCAAACAAAACCCGACAAAACACCTTACATATTATTTATTTATTTCTAAGTATTTTTAATAAATACTTCATTTTAAATCGACACCGAAAAACGAATGTTTGAATATTAAAAATTTTATAAAACGAGCGGGACACGGGACAAAACATTCGGGAATAAAATTGGGTGAAGCCCACATCTCGGTGGACCCCACCCAACCGGCCACCCCTTAACCCCCCCCCCCCCCCCCACCTCCTCACTTTCTTCTTCAACACTTCATCTCACCAACTTTTCCCTCTCCTTGCTAACTGAAACCTCGACTGACATTCATGAAGTTCATCTTGCGAACTGAAACCTCGACTCGCGAAGTTGACTTTGCGAACTTACCTGACATGCGAACTGAACTGGCTTGCGAGCCGAATTGAACTGCGAACCCACCTTCTAATCGACTTGCAAACTGACATGCGAGTCGAGACCTGCGAACCGAACTGATCTGCGAACTGAGACTTGCGAACCGAAATTTGCGAGCTGAGGTTTTGCGAAACGAAATTTTATATGCGTTTTCATTAAAGCAATATATACATAAATAAAAATTTTTCAAGCTGACCTGGCAGCTCGACCCCAGCCATGGGCTCTGCCCCTTGAACCCCGTCAGGGTTTGCCACCCCTTGGACCCCGCTACCAGGGGCGTTGCCCCCGGACCCCCGTACACAATTTCATACTTTATTAAAACACAATGAAACAAACATAATTATACTTTTGAAATTTTGATTTCAAACCATCACCAACGAGTCGTATACATTTTCACAACTACAAAATACAAACGTAAACACTTAACGAACATCTTGGACATAATTTGGTTGTACAAACACTAGCATGGATGGTCGACTTAGACATCCACGTGCTTAGTAAAAATTCATACGTTTAGGGCGTTAGGAGAATCCGAACCATACTTGGGCTTTAGGCTTTGCTAGCACTCACACATTTCTTAACTCAACAGGTGAGTTCACAGCCTTACTTTCGACTGTTTTACTGCTTCCGACTTGGGGTGAGAAACATAGTCAACTATTTTACTGATTGCCATAACTGCTTTTGCTTACATTACTGTTTAACTTGCTTGTTTACTCGAACGATTAGAGTACTTTAGAACCGTTAAATTTTGTACAAACTGGTGTTTATGAAATAACGTTTTCATACTACAACTATTACAAATGAGTTAAACTATACTTGGTAAACCGGAGAACGATCGGTAAACTGTTTTGATAAACTGTTTTGTTTCGCTGGAGAACGACCAACAGTGTTTGGACGGGAGAACGACCCGTGCGTGTTTAGACCGGAGAACGACCGGTACTGTGTTTCGCTGGAAAATGACCAGTAGTGTTTAGTGCCAGAGAACGACTGGCCGAGTTAGACGGGAGAACGACCCATGCGTATGTAGACCGGAGAACGACCGGTACTGTTTTGGAAACGCTGGAGAACGATTAGCAACGTATTTTAAATTGTATTTTGGGTAACATCTCACGTAAACTGTATTTTGTGCAACATCCCAACCGAACTATATTTGGATAACATTCCACAAAACGTTTACTTAACTATTATGGCAACAACTATTTACGAATGTATTTGGTTTAACGAACTGTACTTACAAACATAAAACCTGTGAATTCATTCAACCTCGTTGTTGACTTATACTATGTTTTTCAGGGAATTAGCTGCACGTAAGATTCGCCTGCATATATGGAACATAGGCGACCCACGAAGCAAATAGGATGTCAACTTTTGACAACGAGATTTCTTTTATATAACTAATCTGTTTTAGTCATATTTACGAAATCTACTTTTGTAAACTTAACAACTTTTACTCTTGTACGATTCGATGAATCGTAAACTTTGTAACTATTACTCTTGACGTCTTAATATATATATATATATATATATATATATATATATATGTTCTGTTGTAATCATATGTTCTGATACGTATGCATGTACAATGTTGGTGTCATTACCCTCATACTTAACTAAATACTTTCGCTAACCACAATCAACGAATTTGGGGGTGTGACAAGGTAAAACTAAAAAATTGTGCACAATAATGTTATTAAAATGAAAAGAAAATAAAAATAAATTAAATATAAAGTAGAGAAATTATACTTGTTGCAATGATGGGTAAAATAATACTTATTGAGATCAAATAAGTTTGAGTTGAATAATATAACATATGTAAACTACAAATGAGTAAGAGTCATTTGATAACTAAATCTCTTTTAGAATTCTTTTTGAATTACTTCAAATATTTAATGGCCAAAGGAAATCAAAACAAATGAGAAAAAAAACACTTAAAGTTCATACACAATAACATTCATATACATTCACTTAGCTATTAACTCACCATATACTTACTTGTTTTTATATCAATTGATTACTTATACTATCAGGTTTCTCATTAAAAAAAAAAATTATTTACATACTTTATGAGTGAAATAGCCGTTTCATTATTCAGATGGCTTGTTTAACACAAAAAGTAAATAACATTATTCATTTATTAATGACCGGATATAGTTTATTTTACCTATACTGATATCGGGGACTTAATGAGAAACGACTTTTATTATTTGTCAATATCTATATACACATGTGTTGCTTTTATCTTTCTAATTACAAACCAACAATAACTTTTGGAAGTTATAAAAATCAACCAAGGCGTGCTTTGCACGGCCAATAAAAACCTCCTAGTACCCTTATAAAAGCCTCAATACTCTTTCCATTCAACCCATTAAATTATGGGAAGTGATAAATACAATTTTGTTATATACATCAACATATATGTATTACAGTGTTGTACTGTACAACACTGTAATGCATATATGTTGGTGTATGTATCAAAAAATACTTCGTATATTGTATTTGTCAACACTTTTAAAATATAGGAAC
This sequence comes from Pseudognaphalium luteoalbum, assembly GCA_963422505.1. Lineage (NCBI taxonomy): Eukaryota > Viridiplantae > Streptophyta > Magnoliopsida > Asterales > Asteraceae > Pseudognaphalium > Pseudognaphalium luteoalbum. Next base: position 91,470,871 of record OY730194.1, read on the forward strand.
CCTACCACTACCTGCAAATCTCTACGCCTACTCTTTGACTTGAGGGGAGTTTTTTTATTATTTTATATCTGCAAAACTTTTCTCTTTACGTGTGAATGCATGATTCGACGTTTCGTAATAACTTTTTAAGTATGTTTACGATAAATTACTTGTTTAATTTACACATTATCATTGTTTTCATTTGTGATGTGTACTTGGTTTTTGTATTTATTTGTTGAATATGTCACTCGGTCACTGCTATTAGTTTCTTTGATGATGAAACTTTTGTATTTATTGATTTGAATATGTTATTGACCATACTAGTCTGACTAATATCTTTTGAGAAATTATGGAATTATATAATAGCTATCATAATAAAGAGATGTATGCACGTGTATAAAAAATCTCTATGTCACTACGATTCATTTGTGTTATATTTTTTATGCAAATTATTTTCCTTTTTCGTCTGCGTTTTAGTTGTTAGTTTGTTACTTCCTCTGTACCAATTTGATTGTTACTTATTATCTGCTTCCCTGAACGATTCTGTATTATGTGATTGTTCTTTGACGATCATACTTTTTTTTTTTTTTGCAATATTTAAACATTCATATAAGTTGAAAATTGAGGATACAAACGTATTTGCTTGTCTGCAGTATGCTCTTAACATTGGCTTCTGACCAACCAGTTGATCAGAATTTTGATGAGATGAAAGTGTGTATTTGAGCAATATAAAAAAAATACTGCAAAGTTTTGTTAGGTATCTTTTTTGTATAATGCCTGTATAAGACACCCTCAATGGCCTTGAACAGGTTATATGAATTTGAATGGCTTGACTTGGTGGCAATCAAGTGTTGTTATTGCAGGTTTGTAGCAAACGTGTAGTTTAAGCTATATAAATGGATATGGAATGTTTAAGAGTTGGTTTAATAGTTAACATTTTTATGTTGGTTATCTTGTACCATTCATGCATCTCATGTCTTCTAATTTTGGTTCCCTGGTCACAACCTAAGACGTTTTCATAAAAAATAAACTGTGTGTCAATAATCATGCAACTTAGTTGTAAAATCAAATCGATGCAATACGTTAAAGATGTATATATTTTAGTGAGTTAGTACATTTTTTTTATGAAATTTTTAAATAGCCCGTTATGACCCCGAGCCGATTGGACCAATGTCCGTTTTGACTCGTTGCTCATATCCGCTCAATGCGCCCATTTTGCAAGCTCTACGCTAAATGAGTATGTTAGATGTAAACAGCTACGAGGTACAATATATGTAGCAAATCTACCACCAATGTAGGATAGATCTTTTGGTTTGAAATTATGAGAACGTTAAAAGAAGTAGCAACTTCCGTTCAAGAATATGTGTATTACCTTGTTTTCATATCATTTGAACAATGCTAGCTCATGATTGGTCCCCCCAACTAGTCTTTCATGTATTGGTGTTTGATCGTATCGTAAATTACTAAATTACCTGCCTCCCATATCATTCTGAATCTAAAATCTGTGTTTTTTACCCAACTCAGCTTTGTCGAATGCCTCATGCCCTCATCCTTGGGAATTCGTCCTGCATATTATTCTCTAATAAAAATTTACCTACTCGACTATATCTTAATTTGCAATTTTGGTCCATTATGATTACATGGAGTAAAGTCTGAGACGTTGAGAAATTGATTTGTTTCAATATAACTCAATAACATCATATAAAGGTTGAAACGCTTATCATTCTAATTCTTCTGCAAATAATTGAACTACCTACCAACTTTTTATGCAAATATTAGTTAGACTTCAGCATGAACCAATCCAATTTTAATTTTTTGCTAAACCACGAATGTGCACTGGAACCGATACAGTACTTTACAAACCATTACTTTCTATATGAATTGAATGTGAAACTTCTGCCGAAACGAACCTGCAAACTTAAACTCCTAGAGCCTAATTTATCGGCAAGAATCTCAACCACAATAAGAAAAGAACCCATTCATGCACCCATCATATTTCACCATGACCAACCGAACAGCGAACGCTAAACCACAAAAGAAAGCACGAAACACCAAAATGAACCTGCAGCAGCGGATAATGTAAGTTTAGATACGAATTCCTCTTGATCATTTAATCCTAGTCAAAGGCTGAACTAGCAGCTGCTGATAATGTAAGGTAAGATACGACGCCCTCTTAATCATTGAATCCTAGTCAAAGGCAGTAGATAAATTCCCTACGTCCGCAACCATGAACAATGAAACTCGAGAAGCCAAAACCAAACTTTGCAATCCGAATTGAATGATCATTCGTTGACATTTGAACCTTGAGGACAGCGCAACAGTGTGTCGTTTGCCGTTGACATAAACGAGACATTGTGGAATGGCTTGATATGACCTCCTAATGGTGGTAGTTAATTGGATTTGCGGTTCCTCATTCGTGTACTGTAGATCAGTTTACTTAGATATCCCACATCGGTTGGTTATGAAAAGAGGAGATGGCAGGGAGGTGTATAAAAAGAGGGGAGTGGGGAACGTAGAAAGCATCTTTGCGCTTGGGGCAATGACGCAGTTAATGAGGTATTAACCGAGACGCGTCAATTGCTGGTTGAAAACTATTTCCAAACCCCCTCCTTGGCTTTGGGTCTCCCTTTGCCATCGAGAATTTCTGGAAGGGCTCCCTTTCTAAGGGTAAGGCCCTACAATTTCTAGTCTTAAAATTTTTATTCTTATCGGTTTCTCTTTGCTATCTTTCAAATTCTATAAAAGTTTACCCGGTAATTAAAAATTAAAACCATGATAAGATAAGCCAACAATGTATAGGGTTGTTTATAGTTTACCAAATTGTTTATTATGTAGCTAATTTATAGTTTCATTTTGCATTATTGCGCACAGCTATGAGTTGCTATGAGTTTCAAATGACAACAACCATCCATTCTGTATAAGTTTATTATAATATCTAACATAATTTTACTAGATATTGTAAATATTTATGTATGTGTATGGATATCCCAAAACCTAACTGATCCATCCACATAGTAATTCGAATAGATGTGTTTGGTTTTTGAATTTAAGCTCTTACTTAAACAACAATAATAACGTGAACATACAGGAAGAAGGCCAAAATGTATTTGCCATGACTAGCTTTATACCCGCGGCGCAATACAGCGGTGACGGTGGTTGGAAGAATGAATGTTAAAAAAAAAAACTTATTGTATTTGTCCGTCACATTTAAAATGTCTACATTACTATTTTGGTATGTCTCATTATAAGTGTTCACTTTGATATTTAACTTATAAAAAAAGATTTTAGTGGTTATATTTAATATTTGATTGGTGAAAAATGTAGTACATGGAAAATAAGTAATAAGTGGAATCCACCTTACTTAGTATTAAAACTTTTTAGAGAAGTAAAAGGGTTAAATGTATTATATAGTAGTATATAAGTAATAGATTAGGTTTTTTAGTTATAGGATAGTACCTAAACTTGACAAAATGTCCCTCTAATACCTTGACTCAGAACATGTACACCATTTTTTCTTAAAGTGAACTAACGGAGTTAAAGTTAGATGTTATCCTTTTTATCATCTTTTTCTATTTAATTTCAATTATTACTATTTATTGTTCATCTTCTCCACCTCAAAATCGAATTGATTGCCTCCAAATATGACAGTAACACATTACAAATGGAATGTAACAACAACCGTAAGCCTCATTTTATACTGCTTCTTATCCTTCTCGTTTTATATACATACATACAAAGAAGAATTATTGTAGAACCATTTCTTATGATACGAATGAACTTTTTTTACTTTTAATTTTAACATAGGTACACTTTTTGTAAAAAAAAAAAAAAAAGTAATGCCAAAATCATTAAAAATTTATCCTATTTAATGTTAGATCGATTTACAAAAAATAAAAAATATGTTGAGTCACTGGTCGCTAACCAACTCAAACATCGAACGAATGAAAGAAATGATTTAAGTTAAAGCTGCTGTTGCTGAAGTTATGCATTCGCTGATCGCTGTTCATTCTACTCGAGGAATCTGATTGCCGAAGAAGATTAAAACTCAACTTAATATCTCGCTGACCCCAAGACTTGCAGCGAGAGTTTTACATCTTCAAATGAATAAAGGCAAAAGTCACTGCCCAAATAAAAGCTAGTTGCTGAAGAGATTCGATTCATGTCACTCTACAAGAGCACGATAGCTCGCAGTGAGGAGGATTATTTCATCTTCAGTGAGTACATTAATAAAGTTTCTTTTCAAGTGCAAGTTGCTCTTCAGTCTTACGTCAGCAAGTGTCTCCCATATCTTTATAAATATCTGGGGGATTACGTGGAAGCAAGTAATTGGTGTTAAGGAAGATGCGATATTCGAGGTAACAAAATTGGGACCACAGAATAACCAGTCTCAGAGATCAAACCAATCAAACAACGACACGTATCATTCCCAGATCATGATTTGAAGAAAATGTTTACGGGACATTTGCACTATAAATAGAGCAGTACATTGCACTTAGGAACTTGCCGTTGTACGTATTAATCACTTGTTTGTTTTGTGAGTAGTTTGTCTAAGCACGTATCAGCGACCAGCGAGTAAAACGGTTAGCGTGTTTGTCCACTACTATTTTAACTCTTTGTAATAGTTTAGCTAGAGTGTATGATTTAGATTAGCTTTGACTAGTCTATTCCGCAATCAATACTTTGTAAGTTTTATGATTAATAAAATTTACAGTTCAGCTACTATTGCTTCTTTGTAATGATTGTGATTTGTTCTTGAAGATACTATGTCCGTTTATTGTTAAACAAATACGATTAAAACTTGAATAAATAACTTGTATAATTTTGAAAAAGTTTTTAATTGTATTCAACCCCCCATTCTACAATTAAACTTTACTTGTTATATTTTCATATCACTAAACAATAGTGATTTCGGGATTATCAATTGGTATCAGAGCAGAGTTAGTTTAAAATAATTAACCAGATCTGCAATGAAATTAGTAAAGTACAGTTGTGTTGACTCTGAGTATCAAAAGGGAAATGGTTCTACTACTAAACCTCCAGCGTTTGATCCCTCAAGGATTGAAACCTGGATGTCCCGGATGACGATGTTTCGGGATCTTGTTGATGATCGTCTTTGCAATATAATAACCAATGGTCCTTATATTCCAACCACGATTGTTCCTGCTGTTGTAGCTACTGCAACCACCCCCGCTACACCAGAAATGGTTATGTTAAAGAGAGAGGAATAGTGGTCTGATGAGGACAAAAGATTGGTTAGATTAGATAAACAAGCTAAAATCTACATAGGCATGACACTCCCTGATGAAGTGTTTGAATCAATTAGGCTTTGTAGAACTGCTAAAGATATGTGGGACACCCTAAGGAATATATATATTAGAACTCCTGATATTATTCGTTGTAGGGAAGTAAATCTCACTTGCCAGTATGAATTATTTGCAATAGAACCAAATGAGTCTCTGGCCTCTACTTATACCAGATCTCAGTCATTGATAAATAAAATGGAAAAGGCTAGTATAGGTAAAGATCGGAGGTTTGTTGTGGAAAAATTCTTGGAACATTTGCCAAGAACAATCTGGGGAACCATTGCCACCTGTACAAGACATAGAAATGATTATATTACTCTTAATCTAACTCAAGTCTATGGTATTTTGCTAAACTGGGAGCAATCTGAAAAGCAAGCTGATCAAAGTGAGCACATTCGTGCAACACTTGAAAGTCAAAAAATATCGAATGCCCTTGTAGCTGAGCTTGATGAAATTGATCAGAGACAGAAATCAAAAGTTTCAAAGTTAAGCTCAAACTCGCTGATAGCTGATGAAGAAGGTGAAGGAGCTGAAGAACAGTCAGATTATGAATACGATGAAGGTCTAGAAAAGCTAGAAAGAGACATGGAAATGATGGTTGCAAGTTTCAGAAGAAACACCAGATCAAAAAGATTCGCTGGTGCTCCATTATCTGAAAATTTCAAATCAAAAGGTGATTGATACAAATGTGGCAAACCTGGTCATTTCGCTGCTGATTGTAGATCCAAATCTATTAATCCTGTCCCCGAACCAAAGCCAAACTTCATAAATGACAAGTACAACAAGTACAAAACAACGTACAAGAAGCTCAAGGCAATGTCCGAACCTGGAAAGAAGAAGGGCAAAGGTTTTGTCGCTGAAGAAGGTTCCTTCAGTGACTCTGACTCATCTTCATCATCTGATGAAGAAGAAGTATTGATTTTATGGAGAAGGATTATTGTCTGATGGCTGATGATGCTGCTTTCCATGAAGACATCAAAGAAGTAGCTCATAAATGTTCAGCATCTGGATGGGATCTAGAAACTCTCTACAAGGTACATTGCTTTCAGTCATATTCAGCTACTGAGAAAGATAATGTGCTTGAATCTTTGATAGTTGACTTGTCAAATTCTCATGACATTCAAAAACAACAGAATTATGAGATCAGCGACTTAAAGTCAAAACTCCTTGACCAAGAAGAAAATGTGTTAAAAATGAAAAACTTAAAACTAGATCTTGAAGCACAGTTGCATGCAAATCAAATGTGTATTAAAGAAAAAGTAAAATTTGAAACACAATTTTTAGAACTCAAAAAGGTTATGGAGTTTTGGTGTAAGTCAAACATGAGAGTAAATCAGTGTGTAAATAATCAAATTCCAAAACAAACAAAAGCTATTTTGCGAGGAAATTATGAACATGTTGCATTACTCGCTGATTCAACTAAGGTTGATCCTGTCTTTAATTCTGATGGATATTTCTCAGAAGTTGTGTTTGAACCCATATCAATTATCAGTGAGCCAAGACTAAATTACTTTATAAAAAGTGGTTTGCTCACCGACAATTGCAAATGAGTAAGACTGATTGTGAACACAAAAGTTCAACAACTGATAATTTATCAGATATTCCAAAGTTCACAGAATCAGTCACTGATGGTCAAAAAGACATCAGCAACCTCTGTGACACTTTTTCAGTCACTGATAACTCTATCACTGACCGAGAGTCAAAGAAACAGGAGGTTAAAAACAGCAAGAAAGTTGCAAGCAAGTGTCAACTCAACAACTTAATTCAAAAAGAAATAAAACAACCACTTATGCAAATAGAAAATGTTATAAGTGTGGTGAAAGACAACATTTGTCATGTGAATGCTCAGCAACACCTTTTTCAAAGTATATCATAATAAGTGAGCATTTAGATATTATTTATGCAAAACAGTGGAAGCCAAAACCAAGGCTCAACCACTATGAAACCATCTCAGGATGAGTTCACCAGTTGAACTAATCATGTTTATCAATACATGGCATTCTTAGAGAGACTATCTGGTATCTGGACAGTGGTTGTTCTAGATATATGATCGGATGTAAGTCCCTGCTAAGTGATTACCGGGATGAAAGAGGTCCTGATGTAGTGTTTGGTGATAACAAGATTGGCAAAACAAGGGGTTATGGTGTTTTAACAAATGGTAATGTGATGTTCAAAAGAGTTGCATATGTGGAGGGACTGAAGCACAATTTATTGAGCATCAGTCAGTTTTGTGATTCCAAAAATAAGGTGTTGTTTGATCATGAAGCTGGTGTGGTTTACAACAAGAAAGGAAGTGTTGTGTTGGCTGCTAACAAAAAGGGGAATACATATGTTGTCAATATGGACTCAGACCAGTGAGGGACATGTTTTTATTCCAGAACTGTTTCAGAAGAAAAATGTTATGACATAAGCGACTTTCTCATCTGAATCTAAAAGTTATCAATAGATTAAACAAGAATGGTTTAGTCACTGGACTCCCAAAATTGTCTTATGATAAAGATAAGCTTTGTTCGGCATGTGAGAAAGGAAAGCATCACAGTTCATCCTTTAAGAGTAAACAAACATCATTAGTATCTGAATGTTTCTATCTACTCCATATGGATCTATTTGATCTAGTAAGTACTCCAAGTCTTGGTGGAAAAAGATATTGTTTGGTAATAGTGGATGAATACTCCAGATACACCTTAGTATTCTTTCTAAAAGCCAAGAATGAAGTAGCAAGTGAAATTATATCCTTTATCAAGAGACTGGAGAACTTAAATGGTAGTTTGGTAAAATATTTAAGAAGTGATAATGGCACTGAATTTAGGAATGTTGACCTGGAAAGTTTCCGTGATTCAAAAGGTCTTTCTCAAAACTTCTCAGTACCAAGAACACCCCAACAAATGGGGTTGCTGAAAGGAGAAATAGAACCTTAATTGACGTTGTCAGGTCAATGCTCATTGATGCTGGTCTTAAAACCCATTTATGGGCTGAAGCAGTGAGTTCAGCTTGCTGCACTCAAAATAGGTCACTGATTGTCAAAGACATGATAAGACAACATATGAGGTGTTAAAGGGGAGAAAACCTGATGTAAGTTTTCTCCATGTTTTTGGCAGCACATGTTATGTCTTAAACAAAAGAGATCACTTAGGCAAGTTTGATCCAAAAGCTGATGAAGGTACATTTGTTGGTTACTCAATGATCTCAAAAGCTTTTAGAGTCTATTATAAAAGAAGAGAATGCATTGAAGAATCAATTGATGTCACCTTTGATGAAGCTTATGATGAGTCACTCACTGATCCAAAAGATTATGAATCTCTTATTTTTAATGAATTAACTAAAATGGATAGTGACTCATCATTAAGTAACAAAGTCAATGATGAGATGTATAAGAACTTTTCATCAGACTCTGAAAGGGAAGATAGTGTACCTGAAAATAATTCCAGCTCTACTTTAGCTGTGAATAGTTCAGGGATATCATCTTTTCCTAATCAAAACCAATCATCATCATCAACTCACTGTCCAAACCAAGGCACACAAAATGATAATACTCACTGTTACAATGCTGATCAGTCTTCAGGACAAACAATAGATAAAACAATAGATAAAATAGTCACTGTTGAACCTCAGCGAATGACTAAATGGATAAAACATATAGATAATCAATTGATTATTGGTAATCTAAAATCCAAAGTCCAGACTAGATCAGCAACTACTAACTTTTGTCTATTTGTTAGCTTTGTTTCACTGATGGAGCCAAAGAAGGTAGATGAAGCACTTACTGATCATAACTGGATATCAGCTATGCAAGAAGAGCTTGGTCAGCTTGAAAGAAACCAAGTACGGAATTTGGTGCCTCAACCTGCTGGTAAAATAGTGATTGGAACAAGATGGGTGTTCAGGAACAAAATGGATGCTGATGGTGTTGTTGTTAGAAACAAGGCTAGGCTGCTTGCACAAGGTTACTGTCAACAAGAAGGCATTGACTATGATGAAACCTTTGCACCAGTTGCTAGACTTGAAGCTATCAGGCTATTTCTAACCAATGCAACTCACAAGAAATTCAAAGTATATCAGATGGATGTTAAAAGTGCCTTTCTCAATGGCAAGCTGCAGGAAGAAGTGTTTGTCAAGCAGCCACCTGGATTCATTGATCCAAAGCATCCTAGTTATGTTTATAAATTGGATAAATCCCTTTATGGACTAAAACATGCTCCCATAGCATGGTATGATACTCTCTCTGTCTATCTGATAAAGTGTGGCTATGTCAGAGGAAAAATTGACAGCACATTATTTATTAAGAGAGATAAAAGAGATGTCATACTAGTCCAAATTTATGTTGATAATATCATTTTTGGGTCTACTAACAGTGACATGTGCAAAGAATTTTCTGATCTCATGACTAAAAGTTATGAGATGAGCATGATGGGTGAATTAATATTTTTCCTTGGTCTTCAAATAAAATAAACCAAAACTGGAATTTTTATAAGTCAAGGAAAATATGTCAAAGATTTGTTAAAGAAATTTTAATAACTGCTCATCCCTTGCTACACCCATGTCACCTGCAGTGAAATTACATGCTGATTCAAATGGTAAATCTGTAAACATCACTGCTTATAGAGGTATGATTGGATCACTGTTATATCTCACTGCAAGTAGACCAGACATTATGTTTGCTACATGTCTATGTGCTAGGTATCAAGCTGATCCAAAAGAATCACATCTACTCGCTGTGGAAATAATATTCAGATATCTGTAAGGTACACCAAATCTTGGTCTCTGGTACCCATCTGGTTCAGATTTCTCACTGAAAGGATATTATGATTCTGATCATGCTGGATGCAAGCTGGATAGAAAGAGTACATCTGGTAGCTGTAAATTTCTGGGAGAAAAGCTTGTTAGCTGGTCCAGCAAGAAATAAAATTCAGTTTCAACTTCAACCGCTGAAGCTGAATATGTCGTTGTCAGTGCCTGTACAGCTCAAATTCTCTGGATGAGAAACCAACTTGCTGACTATGGATTTGACTTCACTGAAACACCAATCTATTATGATAGTCAAAGTGCCATAGCTATTGCAAACAATCCAGTGATGCACTCAAGGACAAAGCACATTGATGTCAGATATCATTTCATCAGGGACCATGTGATGAAAGGTGATATTGAACTTCATTTCAATCCAACTGACTACCAACTCGCTGACTTGTTTACAAAACCTTTGGATGAGAAGAGATTTAACTTTCTCATCAGTGAGCTTGGTATGTTAAACCTAAATGAATTAATAAACTCTTTGAGTTTATTTATTTATTTGCTTTTATTTTTTTAACTAAGCTTTAAATAAAATGACTTTGTAAATTATAACTCTTGATGAGCATACTCACTGATCAATTAACTTTAACTGATCTAATCAACAAGTTTAATACTCAGTCGATTGTGCTCATCTAATTTTATAACTTTATTTCAATATTAAGATAATTTCATTACTCTATGTTATTTCTAACTGATCTAGTTAGTATTCTAATTTGTAAGTTGATCAGTGAAAATTAATATAGAAATATGCTATACTTTTAATATAAGACATAATCTATATTCATTTTCTTTAAAAAAAACAATATGAGTATCTAAAGATGATAGATTTAATTTATATCAAAGTTGTTGTCTAATTTCAAAGATTTAATCAGTATTCTAAGTTGTGATTAAATCAGCGAGATAAAGCTTCAGTTAGATAAAAGATTAATTTATTTCTTTATGATTCTTATATTTCCTTTTGGTGGATAATCAATACTTTGATTATATACATCATGGACTCCCTGATGTAGCATTTAATGGTGGTAAATAAATCGATAAACATTCGTTATATTTAATACGTTTTGTATTTAATTTAACAGATTTTAAAATAAATGTTTTATGGTATAAGGGAAAAGTTGCATGATTTTGACACTCTCTTTCTTACGTCATTGCATTTTTCTGGCGCACCACTCACATCACTATTAATGCCACCATGTTCCACCATCATCACCCCTATACCACTACCACTTACCACCATCATCAAACACGATGATCAATTTTCAACCACATGTTCATCAAGTTGCGTACACTATAAATCAGTGACTTAAACTCATTTTTCACTTTTTACGCATACTTGATTTTCATATCTCAAAAATCACTCTCATTTTCAAAAACCCTAATTAAAACCTGCAAATCAATTTTAGGTATTCAAATGTCAAAATTAAAGTTCTTTTCAAACGCTTATACACCGACTGCAGAGATTAAAGCTCATCGAGCCTCTGCAGTGAGTGAAGATCTTGTCATCGCTGTTCCAAAATCGAATTATTTGGGAAATCTATTATGCCCAAAACCAGAGTATGGGGAGATACTCAATTTTATACAAAGTCCTTTCATTCTCCCTGATCTTACATTGTCTCCTGGAGAGATGAACCCTGAGTGGCTGAGTGAGTTTTGGTATACTTGTACTCATTCAGTTGTTGATGGTACATCTCAACTCCAGGGTCTTATTGACAATGGGGGTACAACGATAACAATTACTGCCACCATCATCCGTACTATTCTTCAACTTCCTGTACATAATGTTTATGATCCACTACCTGATGGAGATATGGACAAAGGAGGTCTAGTCAATCTCACTGGGATTGATTGTAAATTTTCTGTCGATGGTAGTGGCAATCATAAATATTCCACTGTACATAAATCAAATATGGATGGTGTGTGGAATGCCCTATTTTCAAACTTCGTTTAAAGCTTGGGCACCAAAACAGGGAGCTACGATCACTTCAGCTCCCTAGAGGCACAAATCAGCTGGTCACTGGTCAACTCCCTTAAAGTTGACTATGCAAGTGTGATCTTTAATGAGCTGGTTAATAAAATCGCTGAGCCTACCAGGGCAAAATATGTGCCTTATCCTAGGTTTTTATCACTGATATTTAAAGATCAGTTCGATGCCTAAGATAGAGTATCTTTCACTGGTTTTGAGTCAACCCTGGTAGGAAGTCAAATCTTTTCTAAACCAGCAATTGTGGCTCTCCCTGAATTTATGAAAACCAAGGGGATAATTGCACCCCATCCTTTACAAACTGCACATCCGTCAGTTACTGCCCCCCATCGACCACGTCACTAACCACATCCCCAGTGACTATTGTTGTTCAACCATCAGTCAAGAAACCACCAACTGCTCCCAAGAAAAAAATCCAAATTAGGGTCCCTGACATTAAAGGATCAGAGACATAGCAAAAAGAAGACATCTAATGGCGCCAAGGGTGAAGCAGAGACTGAACATTCAGTCCCTGCAGGCACCCTTGATAAACCCAAACCTACAGCTGCTTCACTGGACTCCCGAAAGTCCAGTGACTCTACAAAAGGGAAACTACATACAACTACAATGGCTTAACCCATTGTTAGCAGTGATTCAGGTGCATCCCACACCCTCTATCGAGTCCACCCATCAGCCACTTGTCATCCTCACAAAAGGATGACATTTCATCAAAAGGGCTAGTGGTATCAGTGCGTGATAACACACCCATCGTTGATGCCACACCACTGGCTACAGACCTGGGCCACCTCTCATCTTACACTGCACCAGCCACCAATGTCTCTTTATAGTCACATGAAGAGATACAGGCTGACATTTCTGTTTTCGATGATCCATCAGCTAAAACACAAGTTGGTGATGATGAGGAAGCCCAACCAATGGACACCTCTGATGATGATGCACCACCACTACCACCATACATCACTGCTACTGCTGATGCTGCCACTGAACCTACACCCACACCACTGCTCTACCAGCTACTACCGTCACTTCACCTATTCAGGAGTTAAATGAAATGTCTCTCTCCAATGACAACACTTCTATGGTAGCTGGTACTGATCCCTTTGCTGATACTACCATGGGTGCAGGGGATCAGGGAGCCCAATCACAACCACAATCTACACCACCAACATCTTCACCAAATCCACAATCACCACCACAACAATCATCACCTCCAAAACAATTACCACCACATACACCTCCTAAAGCTGTTGATACAGCCTCATCATCCACTCCCTCCTCCACTGATAAACTACTTATGGACTACATTGATGCATCTCAGCAACAGATCAAGCTACTTACTAAGGATAGGGAAGCACTTAAAGGACAAGTTACTGATCTTACAAAGGCTGTCCCTTGATGATGTCTATGACCCTATTCCTCAATGGAGTTATGAGGTGAGCGAGAAGGTCAAAATTTTATCTGCGGCTGGTACTGATCACTCTCAGCTGCTACAAACTCAAGCAAAAGATATTGCTGATTGATGCGCTCCCAACCATCAGTGTCGTTGGTGTTGTTGCAACAACTGAGGGGGCGATCAGGGTGTTTTAAAATTTATTTCGCTCGGGGCCTAAACCTCCGAACTACCTACTGGTACTGGGTACAAATACCTAATACTAGTACGTAGTAAGGATGGTCAGGGTCGTCTCCAGATGGTCGAATTTGAAACAGAGCTTATTTGGATAATTAAGTCTTTAAGATGGGGTTCAAATAGTTGGTTTTGTTTTGTTTTTATCTAATTTAAACTACTAACAGTGAAATTAAAAATAAGCTAGCTAGCACGTATGGAACAACCAAGGATAGGGAAGACGTGGTTCACCATGACTTGGGATAGTATAATACCGGGATGGTGTTTATGATGGGGACACTTTCAGATTAATAGATTAACATACTTTGGTGTAAACACTAGAACCCTACCAATTAAATTCCCGTTGGCAAGTCACTAGGAACTAGATTATCGTGATTCTGATCGGAGCAATACGCTAAACTCCCAATACTTACCTAGTTGAAAGATAAGCAACCTATCTTGGTGAAAAACCGAGGTACATGAATAAAGCAGCGTATTGTCTCATAGGTCTGACCGTTCTTAACACCTAAGCTTATCGCGAGTTCTTCTAAATGTGTATCTAATTATTAACTTGCTATGTTTAAAGAACCAAATATGTAAGATCTAGGGGGTTCATGTATCTAAGTCACTAAGACTTTCCTTTCTAGACCTTGTTAATACTTTTCTTAAGCTCTAATTACTTTGATTTATGACCTAGACCTCTCCTTTTCAAACAGTTATACATCTCTGGATTATTCGCAGTTTGTCAAAACGTGTTTCATATGCAGACCATACCTTTCAGTAATAAACAGTGTATTTTATAGAGTAATTCCACGGCCTCTTACGTCTAACGTGCGGTCAGGAGTAATTGACAGTGAAAGTGGCATTCTAAACTAATTAAATAAAAAGTAATGCAGAAATGTAAATATAATATGTACAACAAATGGTTTCACTATATCTTACTTATTGCACGTCATGGGTACAGATAACTACTTACCATAATTAAGGTTCATGACTCCCTAATATCTAAGTTGTAGTCACGTGGATAACTAGAAAGGGTGCTCCATAAATTAGGTCTAGTGTCATATATTTAAACAATAACAAAGTATAATAATTCCCATTCATATAAGTTTCTTTTTATAAATTTAAACTATGTTGGAATGAGTTGTTTTTACGATCCTATCAACTAACTAACGTAGAGTTGTCCGCAATCAGATAGAAGATATGTCACATGGATAGTAAACACAAACAATTACAATACACCGGAAGTTCTCCCAAATGTACTGAACACATCGGCCAACGACTACCCTCGAATCCTATTCCCCAATCTCGGTCGTCAGAGACGTCCGTATCATGGCATGGTCTATTGAATAAATAGTCGCATAAACAAGTTTTACCCTACCGGAATAAGTTGGGGCAGTCTGGTCATAAGCAGTTGGCCAAACATGTCATCATTCGTTCATAATATTATAATTAAACTATAAACAGAAATTTAGCACATTTATAATAATGATCTGTAATATAACTACCTTCGGTCGTCCTAGACTTCCATACGTTTGTACTCCGCATAAAGCGTTTTCAGCACAATATCCGGGAACAGTCGAATAGGGGCCGTCATATTACTTTACAGTATTCAATATCATCCCATTATAACTATCTAAATCATGGAAAACATTTAAGCAACTACTTGCATATCATGGCAATAGACATCTTTAATGTTAATAAATCGTAAACATCCAACAAGAACATTACAAATAATTAATAAAAGAAATGATAGATATTTCCCGTAATTATTGCGAGCAAAACGATGATTATATTACTTCTGAATATTCCAAAGCGTTACATTGCTAAGCTAGCTACTAACAACTACTACATAATTAATCTCCTACTTATCTCTCACTAAATTAATTAAATTAACTTAGAGAGAAAGTAGAGAGAAAAAGAAAATAAAAGCTGGAAAGAAATAAGAAAGATATGAAAGGTGTGGAAGCTGTATATGAAAATGAAGCCTCAGGGCTGCTATTTATAGGTGAAATGTGGCTCATGTTAGCATTCCAAGGCTCACATTAGAAAAAGAGTGAAAGGTGGTGCACCGGGTACGAAAAAGTAGCGAAAGGTGGCGCACCGGGTACGAAAAAGCATGGAAAGGTGGCGCACCGGGTACACGCAAGGATGGAAAAGCAGAAACGGGATGGGGGGCAGGTGGACGGAGCCGCCCACCAGGTGGCCGGCGGCGGCTGGCTGCCACCCGTCCCGATCCATCATCTTTCGCTGCGTTGTTTAATTCGCTCGTATCTTCTTCGTTATGCGTCCGTTTGTGTTGATTCTTTTTGCGTTGGATTCGTAATTCAAAAACGAAGACTTGATGTAAAGATATCCCAAAAATATGTCTCCTATATCCAGATATTACATACGAATCATTTGGATCTTCCAGCGGGCGTAGAATCTTCATTCTTTATCCGTTTTTGTTGATTCTTTTTCTGTTGAATTCGTAATTTGAAAACGAACATCTTGGATGAGATGGATGTTGATGATGGGTACTTTTGTCTTGAAATCTCATTTTGATGTCTTGAATCTTCAAACGTGTGTGGAATCTTTGTTTTTCATCCGTTTTGCTTGATTTTTATCGTGCAACCTTGTTTTGACCATCTTGGCATAATATCATTGATTTGTATTGTTTTTGAGTTTAAAATGCCAAGAATCATTCTAGAATGAGAGAGATATCGGTAGCAAAAACATGACTTTTTACGCGATATCACTGATCTATCTACCTCTACAAGCATCAGCTTGCTCACTCATGATGATGCTATCTTCTCTCTCACTGCTATACAAAAAGTGATGGCTTCTTCTATGCATGAGTACATCAATGCTACTGATAAAAGCGTCCCAAAGATGATTGCTCATCAGCAAGCTAGTAAGGTTGAAGTTGCTGCCCTCCGAATCGATAATAGGAAACTGTATCGCTGGATCAAGGAGTGTGTAGCATCTTTTTATGATGAAAAGGGGGAGAGAATAGTTGCTGACAACGACGCTTTCATCAGTCAAGATGCTGATCACAGAGAAATACTGTTGGGATCATTTTCTCTCCGCCTAATCGCTGAAAAGCATGCGTTAGAAGCTGATGCAATAGCTGAATTATCTTGGGTTAATATGGAGACTGATAGTGATGAGGATGATTGCTTTGATGAGATTACATTCCCTTAATTTCATCCAGATGAACTCAGGATGTACAATGAAAAGATTAAGGAGTGGGCAGCTGATGAGGCAGCACGGATTGAGGGGGAGACAGTGAGTTTTGAATTGGCTCGCTGGGAATGGATGAACAAGGAGGAAAATGAAAATGATATTGATATGGATGATGGCGGTGATGATGATGATGATAATAATGATGATAATAATAGTGATGACAAAGGTAATGGTGCTGATAAGAAAGAAGGTGATACTGATGAAAACATGGAGGATCAGCTACATATCTCTTCTCTTCTAACCAAAAGAAAAAGGATCAACGAAACTGCTACATCTGGGTCCACCTCCTCCAAACATAGAAAGAAATCATTCACCGAGGAGGATATATCAGCAACCATGTCACAACTACAAATCATTTTAGAAGAGCCTGAATCACCTCCAGTGCCTCAATTAGATATTGTCATATCTGAGAAAAACCCACAATCAACAACAATAGCAACACCAATAACAACAACAACTCTACAAATCACCCTACCCATACCTAGTACCATTAACCCAACTGAAGCAACAATAACAACTACAACAATAACCCATCCTCCAGAATTCACAATGCTAGATAGCTCTGTCCTAGCTCTTCCTATCTCCTCTGAATCTACATCAGGGAGCCTTCATAGCAATGTATCTAAAGATGAAAGTGTTGCTAGAAAGATCAGAGAGAGACAAGAAATAGAACGACAAATGATTCTGAAAATCAATGCTGAGACAGAAGCTAAAGAAGAAGAAGAAGAGAGAAATGGAAGGTTGAAGGAACTATCAGATACTGATAGAGAGTTTATTTTGAAGTAAAGTGGAGAAGAGGCTGTGGAAAGAGAAAGAGAGATATTTTTGAAGAAACAGCAAGAGGAGTTTGATTTCAATATGGCTAAGCTGTTAGTAGAGGTTGAAAAATCTGAGCTACAGCGAGAGCATGATAATGAGAAGAGAGCAACTGATTTGAAGAAGAAAGGGGGAGATAAGTCATCAATGAATAAACTTTGGAATGAAATCGACAGAAAGAAATATGTTGCTAGGATGACTGGTGGATCAAACCCTACTCCTATTACCAAGGTCTATTTGAAGAAACCAAAGAACAAGTCTCAATCACATCTACAGATCCTGACGCGCTGCCGAACGGTCTGTTTTTAGGAATCGCTTCCTGTCATTACGAACCTTCCGCTTGGCAGCGATCAGTGGGTTTTATATTTATATTTGCGGGGCCTAAGTATATTAGAGCTATGGGTGAGTACAGCGATAGGTATGACCTAGGGTCATTCTTGAATAGGAGCGAATTGAAACGAAGCTTAGGCCGAAGATAAAGTTCACTATTAGGATGGGTTTGTGTAGATAGGTAGGTTTTGTTGTTTTGGTTTTTCTAATAAACTAATTATCTAAGTGCAGAAAAGTAAAATAGAGATGAGAATCGGTAATTAGGTAGATAGATAGAGAATGCGGCTGTTGAAGTTTCAATAATCAGTTGTTGGGATGATGTTCATTATAAAGTAAAAGAGGACATGATTTAGTTAATAGAAAGATAAATTACATGTGTAATTACTAGGACCCTACTTGTTTAGTTAAAACCTAAATCAGTATGTCACTGAGTACCTAGGTTATCGAGATTCTGATCAGAATAGGTTGTTCGACCCCCCACACTGTCTTGTGATGTCTAGTGACCCATAAAGGGTGCAGGAATAGGGTAACAAACCGCCCTTAGGTTATTCTGACCTTTCTTTACACCTAAATACAAATGTCATTTTCTAATCGTGTACAAATTATTAACTTTGTTATTCTAAACTATCAGTTTTGTAGAGTCTAGGGGTTTTAAGAATCCTGAACCACTGCTGGGCTTGACTTTCATCTCTAGACTCATTCTCTTATGTTTTATTAGCATAATTACTTCTGTCATGATCTAGAACTCTCCTTTGAGATAAGTCATTTATCCTTAGGTACACTAGTGGTGTACAATGTTTTGTTTCCTCAGCGTGCCAACCCTAGGTACTTACGGTGTACAATACTCTAACCATTTTCCATAGTTTCTTGTAACCAGAGGTATGTTCACCTTGTACTCCAGATTATTCATGGCCAACTAACCTTGGGCACAACCACGGTGTATAGTGTTTGAAGCATTTCCACAGCGTTCGTAACCAGAGGCAAGTTTACCATGTACTATAGCTTTTCCACATGTTTACTAACCTTTGGTACAGCTACGGTGTGCTTTGGTTAATTTATTTCCACAGATGTGTAACCAGAGGTGGACCTACAGTGTACTTAGCATTTCCACAACTTTACGGTTCCTACACCATGTTCTAGGGTTTCTAGGTAGGTCACAATGTCGGTATAGACGGCTTTTCCTGAGCTTCCACGATTGTACTCCACCAGTGGTTTTTCCATCGCTATACCCAGTACTTTTGCCGAGTAACAAACATGGATTCGTACGATAACACGGATAACAACTACTGTATCTAGAGGTGATCAAATTCTAAACCTAAGTAGCAGTCACACAAAGGACTGGAAAGGGTGCTCCGTAAACTAAGTATAGATGTATGATAAGTTTAAACATAATGAAATTGAATGATTCCCAATTACATATTAACTAAAGATTAATTTAACATCATCCCTACGTCTAATTATCTACATTTCAACAACCGCAATAGTACACTACTCAATAATCATGGCAATACACATAACATACATCATACAAGCATGCAGAAATAATTCAAACATAGTATAAGTATGAGAGAGTAGATATCACCAGAAATATAAGTAGAGTAATATTGAAAAACGCGTAGTCTTGCACCAAGAATGCTTTTACACCGTGATTACAACAACTAGCTTTTCCTTCTCTACCTCTAACTAACTAATTATCTATATCTCTCTAGAGAGAGAAAACTCTAGAGAGATAAACCAAAACTAAAAGCTAAATACGAAAATAAAAGTAAAAATGTAGAGTGAATTTGAAGTAGTGAATTGTTGAAAAGATAATTGAATGAATGAAGAATGTGGAGGTGGAGGTTGGTATTTATAGATTTAGCTCAACCGTATTTCTCAACCATATTCCCATCTCCAAAATCTCAGCCATATTTCTCAATCGTATCAAGATCCTTCCTTGTACGGGCAAGACATCGAATACGGGACGTCAAGCCGTATTTCGGGTGAGAAATGGGGAATACGGGAGAGACCCAACCATATACGGGCAAGACTGGCCGTATACGGATGGGGAAAGGCCGTATACGGTCTAGCCATGCCGTATAAGGTCATGGATTGTCCGTACACGGTCAGTCTTGGCCGTATACGACTTGGCTCTCCCGTATCTCGTTCTTCGGTTGCTCTGATTCTTCGTTCAGGCGTAATTTCTTCATTGTGCGTCCGTTTTGAGTGATCTTTATATCCACGCGTTCGTAATTTCCTAACGAAGAAAATGACATAAGTTAGAGGTCATAATTATAAGTGTAGCTCAAAAAGTGTCAGAATGCGTGAACTAGAGATTTGTTAATCGTTTATGCTCAGTTTTTCACGTTTTTTGTGTCATTTTTAGTGGTTTTATAAACATCACTTCCGTTTTGACTTAGTTAACAAAATATTATGATATTTGGCATTATTGGTGTGGTTTTGTTAACTTTGGGCCTAAGATGCGGGTAATAACGTACGTAAAAACATGACTTTTTACGTGTTATTAAATATCCCACACTTATAATTTTGTTTGACCTCAAGCCAACTTTAAAATCCTAACTTGCTATAAAGATTAAAAAATAATGGTTTTAGGTTTCTGACATAAAATATTTTGAGATCAATCATTTGTCAGCCATTAAATAAATCTTTTTAGAAAGCAGGCATCGCTAGGATAGTCACCCCTTAGATTTGAAATGTTAGCCCTGGCATACTTTCACAATTCTCGATGGATATTGTACATGACTAGGCGATCTTACTACGTGGTCACTCAATTCACTCAGCGTGTATCAGGTTTCCTATCTCTCTAAATCAAAGAAATCGCTCATAAAGCAAGACATGCATCTGCATCTCGTCATAGGCTTGATCAAGAATCGGATCTCCACCACTTCGACGAGAACGATGCTAATCATCCCAAGACATTTTTTTTAAGAGGATTGTAATGGTAGGAGAGGGTTAAGGGGTACGGAAGGTGGTGTTTTTAGGGTTTGAAAGGTTTCAACTTAAGCTTAGAAATCCTAAAGCCATGAAAGGAATTATTTAGACACTCTTGAAATGAGACGAAAAACACATAAGGAGGAATTTATAGCTTTGATGACAAACACATGTGAATTTATATGGTTTTCTAATCAGACACTTTTTGTGAGATTTGGAACACTAAGTTTTATTCTATTTTTGTGGAACTTTTGAGGGTATTTCTTTCTTTCTTTTCTTCACAGACGTATTTTTTTCTTCTTTTCGAGAGATCCTAGACACTTTGTCTTTGAGGTGCCAATTTTTTGCACCGAGTATTGCTTCTAGAGTTTTTGACTTCACACGCAAGATTTTCTGAGAGAAACGCAGAGTAGCTGAAAGCTTTGGGACAAGAGTAACAAGGATGTCTAAATGACGCTTTTCATAACCTCAAAAGTTCTAAGCTAAAGTTTTGGAGGGGTAAGGGAATTTTTGAGTGGGTTTGTTTTGTTAGGGTTTTTAAGATAGAAACGAAAGGCTAAGGCACAAAGATTTTTTCTTGGTGGATTATCAACACTAAAGATAAGTGTTGGAGGGGTTTTGGGCTAGAAAAGATTTAAGAAAAATGGGTTTAATCCTAGAAAATGTCAAGGTCCTCTGATTGCACCTACACCGCGTGCGACGCTCATTGGTGTGGTCTCGAAACGTATACCAAGAGCAAGTTCAAATTCAAAGCAGAAGCATCGGCCTACACATCAATTGAAAGTGAATCATTAAAGATGAATGCTTATTGGGCTCAAGTACCTCACTACAAAGGGGTTGTATGTGCCTAGTCGTGCGATGCTCATGGATTAACATTTCATTTCTAAGAGATTCGTATCCTAACTTATCTTACTTTCCAAAGTAGTTTATTTAATTTCTAACAAATGGTCTTTCGCAAAAATTATTGTAAGTCAAAAAGTTTTAAAATTTTATAGCCAAAATGAGGTTTTGTGAAAATATAAGTTTACTGAATGAGTGACAATTTTACTGTCGAAGAAAGCTATTTAAGCTTCCTGAATGAGTGACAATTTCACTGTTGAAGTAAAGCTTATTTTTAAATGTGTTTACTTTGGACAAGCAATCAAAGTCAAAATACGGTATATCATACCGTGTATCCCACACTTAGAGGAAAATTATCCCTAATGTTATCAAACTAAGTTTAAAATCCTTCTTTGAGGAAGGATCCCACACTTAAAGTTTGATCATATTTTGGAACATCTGTTTCTAAGTTGATTTGATTTATGGGATTTGAAATCTCACACTTAAAGATTAAGCATAAAGGACAACGGTATTGATATATTATGATATTTAATAATCACTAGAAAAAGAATGAAAAACTCTCCTAAGAAAGAGTGAGACGGGTGTTTGATAAATTTGGGCGTGTTGACAGCAATCCGAAGAATCCATCGTCGTTCAGCCCGAATCTTGCGTGATTTGCGCGTCGTCTTATGTTTCCTTGGGGAACTTCAATTACACTCACATTTTCTTATTCAAAAGCAAAATAAACCTAACATTAGTAAATGGTAATAACCCAATATGATAATAAAAGCAGATAAACCTAACCAGATCACTGGTTGGTCCAATATATATCCGCACATCACAGTACTAGTACAGTCATCCAAAATATTAAGCGACAATACGTACAATAATCCAACATAAGTAATGATAGTAATGAGATAAGAAGTGATAAATAATTGGAATCAAGGAAGAAGAGGCTCCTGATCCGCTGGTGACTCATGGAGCGTAGGAAGAGAGCTGCTTGCTACCTGCTGGGTGACGGAGTGTTGTCCACTCGACGCCATGCGGGATACTGATCCCGATGATGCGGCATGATGCTGCTCTGGATGTAGTGGATACAGATGGAAGTTCGAATCAAGGCCCATATCGCCCATGTCAACTGATTCGAGAGGATAATCAAGCATACTCTGGGTCAAGCCTACATATGGAAAATCTGTAGATGGAACAGGAATGGTGTTAAGCAATCCTGTCAATCCGGAATATATGGGTCCCGTAGTCAAGACTGGTACATAGTATGCATGTATCTGCTCCTAAATCTGCTCATGTGTCTGATCCTCCTCAAGCTCCTGAAATGTCTCCATCTGAGTATCCAAACCCTGCCTTGACTATGGTGAATCCATCTCTGAAGATGTATCTGTATCTGATGTAGAGGACTCAGCTGGTCGAGGACGGGTGACAACCCGTGAAGATGGCTGTCGGATAACATGTGGGTCATGCGGCTCACGTATGGTGGGAGTGTGGATAGAGAATACCGGCTCAGATGCATATGTGGATGAAGATCAACGAGCCCTAGTGATAGTCCCTGGTGTAGTGGTGATGGTGGTAGTGGGGTGAGGTGATGTGATGGTGGGTATAGTGGTGGTGAATGAAGTCATGGTGAATGTATGGAGTGGTGAAGTGGTGAAGTCGGGTGGTAGTGAGCCGCAGACCTAAGTCGGTGGAGTTGGTGTAGAAAACCCAAACTCCTGATCTAGGTATGTGTCCATGAATTGTCTCTGGTGTAGCATATGCAACATACCATAAAGGAGCTCAAATGATTGTGGATCCCCCCAATTAAACACTCTAGGTTGGGGAGCAAGTGCACTCTGAGTCTCAATATCAGGAACTGAAGTCTCCCCTGTATCAGGCTCATGATGAACCTCATTTCTTGGCTCCCTATGTACTGTGCTATCATCAAACTCAATCCTAGCTCTCTTAGTCTTCGGAGGCCTCATAGAAACTCCCGGTATCAGCGGACCATCCTTCTAGCGGATATCACCATTCAAATCCTTTTCCAATAACCAAACTTTTATCATGTAGTTCATATCATAAGGTTGTGACCCCTTTTCTTTCATCTCTGTCAACCGGCTAATCACATCACTAGTCAAAAGCCCAATCTTCCTAACCAGCTTTGTAATGATAGCACCCATGTAAACAGTCTCAACCTCAGAATAAGCAGACTCAGTAAGAAGTCGATCAGCAAGTAGATAAGCAACATTCACATGTTCAGTCTCTAAAATACTCTTGATGATCAATAAGTCTTTCTGCCCAACAGCTCCTTTTATCTTTTTCTTTCCTTGAATACTACAAGCAAGAAGGTTATGAAGCACATTGTGATACTTATTCTGAAAAACTCAAGCTTTGACATTTGAATGAAACCGTCATGATGTATATTGAGACCAAATAGCAGTGTGATCTCTCTATCGTGGACTGCACTCTGAGTTGAGGAAGAACTTGGTGGTCACTTGATGTTCACTTTATAGCTCTAAATGAAAAGCAAAAGTAGCGAAGGACATGCTGTGACTTTTTCCCTGAAAGTTAAACTTAATCATCGAATCATCGTCCAATCTAGATACTGATCTATCAAACTTAAGAGTAACCATATATCCTGCCACAAAAACTTGATAAACTTTCTCTTTTAAGTTAAAAAGACTGGTCCATGCCTGAAGATGTCGTTTACCCACTTTAAATTTAATCAACTCCTTAAATCCCTTGTCTAAACCGATTTTAGCCAAATCCTTCCATACTACATATCTATTAACTCCTAACTCATGAGATAACCAATTCCGATAAAGCTTTCTTTTCTCGTGATCTTTGATTGAATCTTTTATGTATGAAGGAAGTGAAATCTTAGCCATCTGATATAAGAGAAAACAAACATCATAGTGAATTATATTAAATCAATTACAAGTGTATGGATTATATCATACCCTAGAATTTTTAGAAAAAAAATCAAAATGAAGGCTTTAAAATATGAATAATCCATAAACCTGTAATGATTAATAATAACAAAAAATGCAAATTCCAACCATAAAAGGGAACTTTGGATTATATGAGGAGCAATCACGAACTATTTGCAACAAGTTCCCAAGTAAACTTTATTAGTTTTAAAGTAACTCAAGAACTTGAGACCAGTTCCAATTTTCCAACCACATAAGTGTGTCAGCATTTAGAATTTTATTATATAACATATAAGTTTGTTCTAAGCTTGCTAGTTACCTTATAGTGGCGAGAATGATATCTATTTATAAATTCGCAAACTAGCATGGTATATTAAATTTAAAGTTTATGCAGTTATGACCATACCGAGCAACTAAGCAATCAAAGTTCCAAGTTAACTTTTATGACCGTTTTGTAATTCAAGATTGTTCTTTAAAGTAGTTATGGCGATTTTGGTGCAAGCGTCTCTTTGGATTTAAAAATGGTGCTTTAAAGTCGTGATACATTGAAACAAAACTAACCATACTTACTTCCAAGTTCAAACTCTTATCACAAATGAAATTGTTATGCATTGATATGGTTACTTGAATGATTGAACAAATCGTCGACTTAAAAAGTCTCACTAACTTCATTTTACTAAAGTAGTGTTACTTATAAATCTTGATTCACTCATTTATCAAGTCTAAGCGTTTTCAAGAGTCAAAGTAAGTCAAAAGCATTCATTTAAGCATAAGTACCATTTTAGAGTAAATGTTTTATTTCAAAAATGTGATACTTGGCAAAAAAATTTTTTTGACTTTTATGCTTACTTTAATTCTCAAATGTAACCAATATCATGTTTGATCAAGAACAAAGCAAATGCACAAATTAATTATATCATTCTAAACATATAGTAATCTATAACAACTTCACATAAGCAATTTAATCATTCAAAAGTCAAACAAGAACAATTAGGGCCAAAAAGTCAACTTTCAAAGATCAAACTCTTAAATCCTCCACTAATCATGCAATGTGAGCTTACAAATCAACTAACAATAAAACTAAGCATAAGAAAACACCTAAATTCATGCATTTAACCAACAATTTTCACCAAAAGTTGAAAACTCTAGCTTTTTCAAAGTTGGAAAGATTTTGAGATTTAGGGCTTGAATCATACCTTAATCTTGATGAAAATGAGTTAGAGACTACATAATCATGAAATGGAGCAAGAATTTGAGCTTGATTTGGTTAACAATGGTGGAAAGTTGAATTTTTAGGGGTGTTTGGTTGTGGCCGACGAATGAGAAGAAGAGAGGGGAGAGAGATTTTTGAATTTTGATTTTTAATTATTACTTAAATCCGAAAATGCATAAATACCTCCCCTTTCCTCTTTTGATTATCTTTATTAAATACTTATGTTTTAAATTATTTTGAAAATTTTAAAAAACCTAAGCCAAATAATTTTAGCAAAAAATTTCAAATTCTGCATAGTACTGTGAGCAGTAAAAAAGAGTTTATTTAAAATTGCGAACGATAATACTTTGAAGAAAGTAAAATTTATTTTTGGTCTAAAATTTTGAATCCTTAAAACCTTAACAATTTTAAAAATTTTAAAACTTATAAAAAAATTAAATTTCAGAAACTGTACAGATTTTGAGGAGACAAAATTTTTAGAATTTTTGTAAGATTTAAAAGGAAATTTTATTAATTAAAAACCTACTTTTTAAAATTGGGTTGCCTCCCAAAAAGCGCTTGGTTAAAGTCTTTAGCTCGACTTTCCAAAACAGTTTTACTTTCTCAAGAGCAAATGCTTAAAAGCATTTGGTAGTCTTGGATCACGAAGAGTGTGGCGAGGAATGAAATTAATGGTGAGGGTTTTGATGATAAAATCAACTAGGTCTACAGGATTTAGTGAGAATAGTTCAAATTCGCTAAGAAACCTACGTTCCTTTTTGCCTAAATCTAGAAGATAGTCAATAAACTTATTAAATTATTTCCCTACTGTAACACCCTGTTTCTGGGTCTGGAAATAAATGATTATTTAAATAATGAGAAATAGTTTATTGGTTTATTTGAAAATAAATAAGTAAAAGAGTCACAGGTTTTATTGTGATTAATAAAATATTACTTGTTTTAAATTGTTGAACCTGACAGTAAAATAATAATATTTTGACTCGCGGGTATTTTCGGGTTCCAGACAGTAGGATTAGAAGGGGTACTATATTAAATTACCAACAGTGAGTCGGTTGGTGTATAAACCGACCTCACCAAACTTACAATTCCCATTTCTTCATTTTGTTTATATCTCTAAACTTCCTTCTCAAATCTTTCAAAGAAATTAAGTAAGCAACAAGTATTTAGATTCAAGTTTGTATAATCAGTTCATCATCATCATTATCTTGTTCATCTTGTTCATCACTTTGTTCTTCAAATTGTAAGTGTTCTTATTATTGATTTTGAGTAAATGAATACCTAAGAATTTAGTGATGATATTATGTAAATTAGATGATTGTTGATGTTGTTTTAAATGTATATAGGGTTAATATACTTGCTAATGTGTTAAACTGAGTTTGTATGATGAAACTTGGTGGGTTTGATGGGAAAATTCAGAGTTTTGGGGTTCTGCAGAACTCAGTTCGTAGTTCTCAGTTCGTACTGCGAACTGAGCTCAGGTCGCGGTGCGAACTGAGTTGCTGCGGTGCGAACCGAGTTGGCTTGCGAATCGAGTTCTGCGACTCGAGTTCCTGCGAAGCGAGTTGAGCTCTGCGAGTCGAGTTGCGAACCGAGATTTTGCGAATCGAGTTGACTATGCGAATTGAGACCTTGCGAACTGAAAATTTAAAATATTATTTTGTAAATTTTGAAAATGCGTAAGTCTTTTCGGGGTAACGGACAGATGACAATTTCACTAACTCGGATTGGATTGAAATTCGCATGGTCAATCGAAAACGGTCTAATGATTCAGGCTCTATTCTAAGAGCTTGGATAGTTTTTGGCCATTCGGGGTCATCTAGGGCCCGAAAATGGCATTTTTCGGTTTTTAAACGTCATTTCAGGATTTTCTAATTTCTTATCTAATTGAATTGTTGTTTGTCTAGACTCTAGGGATTACATGATTTGATAAATATGTTAACATAATGATTATGGGATGAGTTACTGATTTGTTATTATTTTGTGTTCTCAGATAAGCAGAAGGAAACTCAGTGACATTAGGCAACTGAGTTTAGAGACTGGATTATCGGTGAGTGGTAACTGTATTCTTCTGTTCAATTCCGTTGTAACAAGTTTGGTACAACGGATGGACATTTTGGTAATTGGTTATTGACTGTATAGTTTATTGGATTATAGATATTGTTGATTGGTTATTTATATTCAGTATTGGCATGTTTATTGTACAATGTGTAATTCTTGGCCGCTGGGCATATTTGACTATGTGGATTATTCAGAGGTCAACACTGGTTGGGTTTGTTGCTATTGTTTGGCTGGCGGGGTTTCCGATACATATAGTTGAAGGATGAACCCTAGTCAGTGAAGATAGCTTCAAACTATCGGTAAATCACTGTGATGGCATACCAGTGGTTTAAAGTGTTCTTGTGATGGCATACCAAGAACCGCCGATCCTCTTTGATTGTGTTGGGATATGTTTATTTGTTGTATGATTTGTTATCTCTGAATTGAACTGTCGGATACAGTTCCATTCACTTAGCTGTGAGCTAATCCCACCGTGTTTAACATTTTGCAGGTTTTGGGTAAGTATGGATCGGGACTAGGAATGAGATGGAATATTTGATTTTGACCGCGCTCACTCTGATCCTTTTGGAAAATTAGAACTATGTTTTGTTAGTTATATAACACCCGATCTTTAGTAAATGGTTTGTAAATATATAATATTAAGTGTGATGTTTAAAATTTGTTACATTTTAGTATATGCAATATCGGTAAATATGTTTTGGGACGCGCTTCCACCGTTTATAATATAATAAGTGTTTGTAAAACATGGGGTGTTATACCTACTCTCTTCGGACTTGAAATTCCTACCCGTATTCCCTTACTATATGATTAAGGTCGTGGAGAAGTTTAGTTAGAGTATTCTGAAATTTCCGTTCTTCTTCTGAGTCAGGGTCTCCGGTTGTAGTGTGAACTGCTTCGACGACGTCCATGATTAAAGATCTTTGAGATATGGTGAAAGGAAATTTAGTTTGAACGAATAAGGAAGTGTGCTCAACGAGGATGTTCTTTCTTTCGGCAAAGAAAGCGGCTTCTATCTTATCGTCATTGGCTCCCGGAAATATCTCCAACAACTTGCTAATCATATAGGCGGCGAGGTCAACGAAGAATGGAATTTTTCCAGAAATATTGAGATGGATTGCAGGATCTTTTGAGATCCAGAACTCAAGCTCATATACCATGGCTGCAACACAACAATTAATCAAGGTTTGTGAGACCAGGTGATAATCGGTGCTGGCCAATAGGTCCATTAGTAGGTCTATTGTTGATATAAGCTTTAGTTCTTCCTCTTTATATCGTGTGAAGATACCACCTTCCTTTTGGGTCGGAAGACGGTGGAGAATACCTATTTGATTATTAATCCTAACACTGACTTTTCTTTGTTCGACTGAAAAATGAAAGTCTGATGAATTGAGATGTCTGGCAAATGCTCTACAAACATCTAACCTCCTTTCAAGATCAAAAGAGTAACCAACATAGCGGACTTCAGAATATTCACGTATATCTTTATCAACAACACATTATATGATGTACGCAGGTTCTAGTACAAGGTTCATAAAAATTGGTGATTTTGGAGGGTATTTGTAAGCGTCTTCATTCTTTATGGGGATGCGTTCTTCAACGGGTGGAAAACGTAAGGTTTGAAGATTTTTAGAGGTACCAACAAAATCAAGGAATTGAGAGAAATTTTCTAAGGGGAATGAGATCTCAGGTGCAGGTATGACCTGATAGCGGAGATTTCTTCGAATGAAGTTGAAGATGAAGAGTAAAAGTCGGATTCCATCTCTCGTTCTAGGCAGTCGAAGAACTCAACATCGTCCATGGCCATCATTCCTTCAGTCGTCTTGTAGGCGAATGGAGAAACAGGGCTAGAAGGTGGTGAATCGTAGAAAGATATTTTTGTATTTTTCATTTTTAATTAACTAAATTATACTAAGGCAGGTAAGTAACTTTCGGATAAGTTTGGGTTAACCTAAACGAAAAGGATCTCCTAACAGCTAAATTATCTAAGGCAGCTTCAGAGCGTAACGCTCTGCGATCCCCGGTAGCGGCGCCAAAAACTTAATGCGCCGCCGAAAGGTCGGTTTTTAGGAATCGCTTCCTGTCGTTGCAAACCTTCCGCTTAGCAGCGATCAGTGGGTTTTATATTTATATTTGCGGGGCCTAAGTATACTAAAGCTATGGGTGAGTACAGCGATAGGTATGACCTAGGGTCGTTCTTAAATCGGAGCGAATTGAAACGAAGCTTAGGCCGAAGATAAAGTTCACTATTAGGATGGGTTTGTGTAGATAGGTAGGTTTTGCTGTTTTGGTTTTTCTAATAAACTAATTATCTGAGTGCAGAATAGTAAAATAGAGATGAAAATCGGTAATTAGGTAGATAGATAGAGAATGCGACTGTTGAAGTTTCAATAATAAGTTGTTGGGATGATATTCATTATAAAAGTAATTGGGGACATAATTTAGTTAATAGAAAGATAAATTACAGGTGTAAACACTAGGTACCTACTTCTTTAATTAAAACCTAAATCAGTATGTCACTGAGTACCTAGGTTATCGAGATTCTGATCAGAACAGACTGTTCGACCCCCCACACTGTCTTATGATGACTAGTGACACATAAAGGGTGCAGGAATCCCAAAACTCAAAATCCCCAAAATCGAGAAAAATTAATATTTGTTTGATTTCCATAAGTGTTTTCCTTTTCATGAACAAATGAGTTTTTGTTTTTTTAGATGCAAATGTTTGATTTTTAGTTTCCTGATAATATTTTAGGTTTTTCAGTTTCATTAGTTGCAAGTTAAAACAGTATATATCAATCAATAAATTTTGATGTTTAGATTTAACTGACGTCATATATACTGCCAAAAAGGGTTTTTTTATTGATTTAAAAAAAGTGGAAGATGCATGATTTGGTTGTACTCATTATAAAATTACATGATTTGGTCTAAAATTACTTCATCTACTCATATTGAATATGAGATGAAGGACAGCCCATATGACCCGTTGCACCGTTATTTCCCACATGAAAGTTACTCCTACTACCCAATTTCTCAAGCTGTATTTTGCTTCCAATATGTTGAAATACTTGATGGTAATAATGAAATAAATTTATCTTTCTCATCAATTCTTTTTCCTCTTTAAAAAAGATAAGAACAAAGAAGCTTTTGCACGTGTAAGACAATACTGAACTGCAGTAAATTTAGATGGATTCCCGTTTCAAACATATTGAAATCAATACAACATTCATATCAGATACATAAAGTATGACTTTGAACTTTTGAGCATGTGTCTGCTAATTCTACAAAGCTTACCTTAACTTAGAAACCAGACCAATATCGACATCCCAATCCAGATAAAAGAACTTACAACATTAACATAAGTGACTATTGTTACAACATTAACATAGGTTATAAATCACAATTCAAAAACTAATTAAATTCAGCAAGTGAAGCTACAATTTCATCAATTTTTACTTCGATAATACTACCCTTATTACCTTCGATAATACTATGTTTTCAAGTATTACCCTGACCTGATGTTACAATCCCTTTATATCGTTTCTTTGTTACTTTTTCACAATCCATCCCTACTTTTCTATTAATTAAATGCAAATAATTCAGTATCCATTTATAACCAATAAGTGATGATTTTTACTAATTAACATAAAAAGTGGTTCAAATTGGTTTACGTTCAATACATAATGTGTCCAACATAAGTTCCAGGATTTAACAAAAACATAGATTCGTTGAATAGTCTCAAACTTTAAAGGTCATTCGAACTGTACTTAAATGTACAGAAGCCTCCACGGATACATACACACCTCTAAACACACCGATGTTACCTAACTTTGACTTCTAAACTTCTTTGCGATCTATAATCTCCGAACAACAATCGGATTCATACTCTTCATTAATGTTTAATCTTTTATTAAATGTTGTCACTTCAGAAACGCCTGGATTAATGAGCATCTTAGTAGCCAATGAACAATTGGTAAAAAATGGAGAACCTACAATACAAAAAATACGCAAGTCAAAAATCACATGTATATATAATTATAATTTTGACTTATAACAAAACATATAACCAAGTAAGCTAATAACAACCTTCGAAAAACTGAATTTTAACAAATCGAATGACTAGCACAATACACTATTCAACGACACCAGCACGACCTACATACGCAGAAATATCGCTTGCAAAACCCCCAAGTAATATGCCAGTAATTGTACTCCCACTCCATTGTTAACAAATAGTAATAAAAAAATACCATACCTTCTACAATCAATAACAAAATGCTTATTTCACTAATACATACGACGTATCTTGAAGCTCCACAACCAGTTATTTAGTTTCTCTCCCGGCAGTAACTATATCTTCCGTATGAAAATAGATAAGGCGACCTATTAAATCTAAAAAAGTTGAAAGTATATTAAATTTGTCTAAAGAAGATGTTTATCCTACCCAAAAATTAGTAACAAATAAGTGCATCTTACCAAATGCTAATTTATTCTCAAATTTCGAGGATTCTATATCCTCAAAAATACCAAACCGAAACTCATGAACCGAACTGTGACATCCGACTAATTAGGGCTAGTTATTAGTGTCTAATCACTTTTTTAATACATGTAATTAGGATTAATTATGTGTATCATTATGTGTATTGATATATTTATTATATATACACACGTACACGATTTGATTAAATCGTGCAATTTACACTTTCGGATGGATTTCCGACATTTAAATACGGACTTTGGTGAACAAAGTAATAAATAATATTAAATTATTTAATAAACTCATAAACTCATAAATATTATGTCGATAATATTTAAAAGAACATTCGTATCGTATAAAATAACCTGTAGTTCACAAAAATGCTCAGAACGCACCCGTCAACTAAACGAGAATCAAAATATATTTAATAAGTTTAAAATATATTATTTCAAGTAAAACTTTCATTTATAATATCGTATTCTAAGACGATAACGAAAAATGTCTAATTAAAACGTTACGCGATTTAACAACCGTAGCGCGCACACGCAAATCGAGAGCGATTAATTAACGGAATATTTTTATAAATGTTCAAGTATTTTAATAAATACTTCAATCAAAAATATTGAAACTTAAATCGTTATTTAAACCCGCATATTAAACATTTAACGTATAAATTAACAACGAAACGACCGAGAAAACGAATACCACACGGAGCGCAAAATTGAGGAATGAAATTTTAAACAAAAATCTTCTTTTTGGGGCACTATGGGCCGGCTCCCACATGCCCACACCACCTCCATCATCATTTGATGACTTAACCAATTCTACACACAAAACCTCACACTTTACCACTTCACTTCATAATTTTCTCTCATTTCAAACTCCAACCTCTCTTCTCTACTACATTTCTTCACCAAAAATCAGTCCCAAACCCTCCACAAAATCATCATCATAATCGACATCTAGCATCATCATCAAGAACAAAACATCAAGACTTGGAGCAAGAACAAGATCATCATCTTCCTCATCTCCTTCATTCTCACCACTGTTTTTTAAGGATCCAAACCTTATCTCTCTAAAAAATCAGTTGCATGTTGATTATTTACATGTTATATTGTTCATCTAATTTGAATATGTCCAAAATCCTTGCTAAAAATCGTTTTTATGAAACATATGTAAACATGCAATAATCTGTCTCAAAAACTCAATTTACAAGAAAAATCATATCTCGAGTTCTAGGAGGAGTTAGACAACGAATTTTTAAAAAAAAATTGCGTATTGAAAAGAGATATAACTTTCTTGTTTTACACTTTTTCCAGATCTGTACGGATTTTTGGTTATAAGCTGATCTTTGAGACTGACCTGAAAGTTTTCGATAAATATGTTCGGTTATTACACGGAATTAATTACCTATGTAAATGGACACTACAATTGTTGGAAAGATTATATGTGAGACTAGACATATAGTAGAACATCTGAGAATTTTAGTGAGAATTAATATGGACTATAAATGGTAGAAACTTGTAGCGAGACAAACCGACAAAATCGAAAAGCATATTTAGGGACTGTTTTGAAATAAATATAAAAACGACATTTGTGTGTCACCAATGGTCACGAAACTCATTTTATATAACTATTATAATATGATAAATGTTGTGTAAAAGTTTCGGGTCAAACCGAGCTAGTTTGACCAGTTTTACCAGATTTGACCAGCTTGACCAGATTTGACCAGTTGACCAGATTTAACCAGCTTGACTGATTTGACCAGTTTGACCAAGTTGACTTCTGTTGACTTTTAGAAAACAACATATTTAACCACAACGTTTGGATATAAATGTATACATGTACTTTCGAATACAATAAAAGAAGCTTGAAATATACTTACTACACTAAGTATTCAACACCTACAATAATCAAACCTTATACAAAACTTACATTCGTACATTACAAACCATCACCAACGTGCCGTACATGTTTTCAAAACTCAAACAAAACAATCATACATTGGACATAACTATTAGTCAAGCGCTAGCGCCCAACCGGGCTTTGAAGGGATAGGGAAAGGGAAGAAACTAGCATAGATGGTCTGTTGAGACATTTACTCACTCATATAACCTTGCGTGTTTTGGACGCCCGACAGGTTACAGTCTGTGGATACATCATTTGGTACAACATCATAATTGCTTGTTTTGCTAACACATCAGACTCAGGTGAATCTCATAGCCCCTATTTTACTGTTTTTGCTCTAGGGGTGAGAATACATGCCTGTTTTGTTTTACATGTGAACGCAAGTATCAAATATCGCTATATTCTGCATGAGTTAATCATCTAATCATCATAATTCCTCATTAGCATAGTTTGGTAATACTATGTAGCATGAATGTTAGTGTATGGTACCATATGGGACTGACAATCCCCATCCGGGTCAGCAAGCACCGACTGGTCAAAACGAACACATTATCATTTGTTCATACGTGTGTTGATTAGGCATACGCATAGAGGCACCCTCGCTTAGGCACTTAATTGTGATCCTGACACTTCAGTTAAGCTCAGATTATGTGCTCATGACAGTTATATACATCTTTCTTATTTCGCTTAATTGCAAATCATTATACTTAAATCTTGCAGTTCATACATTACACGTTGTCATTAAACCTGTGAGCTCACCAGCTTTTAGCTGACCCTTTTAGCATGTATTCTCAGGTACCCAGCAGTAGTAGGACTGCACTCAGGATTTAGCTTAGCTCGAGTCAGCATGCAAACGCCAGAGATTTCTTGCATTATCATATTTTGTTAAAACAATATGTATTTAAATCTCTCGTATCAGAACACGAGATAATGTATTTAGTACAATTGATGTGAACTTTAATTCGTATTAATGTATTTTGTTAAAACGAC
Organism: Pseudognaphalium luteoalbum; assembly: GCA_963422505.1. Taxonomy (NCBI): domain Eukaryota; kingdom Viridiplantae; phylum Streptophyta; class Magnoliopsida; order Asterales; family Asteraceae; genus Pseudognaphalium; species Pseudognaphalium luteoalbum. The sequence continues at coordinate 91,506,206 of OY730194.1, forward strand.
GCATATAGAGTCGTTCACTGTGTATCTCTGTGCTTGATATTTGATTAGTCGTGCCCCGACCCGAATCTCTTCCGCAACCCGAATTTAGGGTTGCAACACGAACCACAAAAATCATTGCACGATTTAACCCAGGTTGATTTACTAAATACAAGTTTGTATCGGTGACTTAACATGTTGAATTCATCCTTATTCTCAACAACTTCAAAATTGGTGATAAAAACCACACACATCCTTCTTCAAAACTATTCTCAAACTTTGAGATGTACCCTTTTCTAACCATAGCCTTTATTTGATTGCCCTGCCAAAAATATGATTTGTTGATACACAGATTTGGATATGGATATAATACAATTTGCAACATAAACATATGTACCCCTTATGTTAAACTTACAGTCTCAACCATTAAAATCGTATGAATCCTTCCAGTGGCAGGAAGATTATAATCTCTATAAACACTCCATATCCGAATGAATCTCACCACAATCTTCCAAGATTGTTTGATAGGAGTAAGCTCGTGTAGGAGAGCAATTTTATGCACCATAATTGATAGCATATATCGGCTATGTTTGGCACGCTTATTTTTTGAGCTTATGGGAGTTTGTAGCTTGTAGCTTATGGTTTTCATAAGCTCCGTTTGGCTAATAAAATTTTAAGTAGCTTATGGTTTTCATAAGCTCCAAAACCATAAGCTACTTGAAGTAGCTTATGGAAGTAGCTTGTAGCTTATGGAAGATGAAATTACATAAATACCCTTCAAATATCTATTAAAACTAATATATTTGTCCTTTTATGTCATTTTACATTCATAAGCTACAAGTTCCAGCTACTCTGTCAAACACAAATATTACCAAAAGCTTCAGCTACCAGCTACAAGCTACCAGCTTCAGCTACAAGCTACCAGCTACAGCTACTTGCGCCAAACATACCCATCAACTACTCATCAAATAATAAGTGGCGATATAATATATATACACTATGGACCCAGTCCAATAGTCAAAACTTCTAATAATATACTTGGGAATTGGAACTGGAATTGGAATAGGATTTGGAATTGGATATTAACCCATTTTACGTCATCCCCAATCAATAAACAAATAAGCAAAAAATAAAATCAAAATTAAAATACAAATACAAAATATAAAAAAATAAAAATACATTCCATATTACAATTACTTAAAATATCAAAACACTAATACAAAGCTTACCATATAACCGCATACGAAAGTTGTTATTAGTTTCCATTAGAACCGGATTACAATTACAATACAACAAAGGGTTGGAATCCCCTTTGAATCTTTCTAAATGACTACGTAGTATTTATATATATGTAAAAAAAACACAAAACTTAGACACGTCTAATATATTAAACAGTACGCGAGTATCTTCTTTATTTTATCTGCCTCAGAATTCAATCGAACAATGAAGAGGAAATCGGATACGGTTACATATGAACAGAATGAATATGCAATTCCAAGTTACGGTGATCCTCCAACAAGTAATCATTCAACCAATAATATATGCGATCCAACTAATTTACACGAGGTTGCAGTAAGTTTAACAGATAACATGCAACTATCAGCTACACGCAATAGAAAAAAGCTGGATCTTTCAAGCACTTTACATGAAACAGGTAACTCTAAAATTATGCTCTAGTTAATTTCATGTTATTGGCTGATCACTCTCTTAATTATGTATGTACATCTATGTAAACTAGCCGGTATCACATGTGTTAGCTGTTTTCAAAATCTACCGAAAAAGGAAAAAAAAAAGTTCATCAAAAGTATACTTTATTTCATTTCCAATCGAAGGGAATAAAAAGCTGATATTTATGGTGCAATTTTTGTGATTTTTCGACTTACCGTCTGGAAGATATTTAATTTCTTAAAACATGAGGGAAAGACACGTGATGCATTTCTATTGGTTCCATCATTCTCACGAAAAGTTGATTTACTCATTTGAACCTTACTCATAAGTAATATAGAGCGGGTTATTATTTAGCTAGAGCGAGGTTGAGATATATTTGAAAATGGAGGAGCCAATCAGAACGTGCCACGTGCTACAAAATCCAATTTCCCCCTACATTTTTAAACTTAAATATCTCCCAAATGGTAAGCTAAAAAATCATAAAAAATGCACCATAAAAATCAGCATTTTTTTACTTCAATTTACCATCTAACAAGGAATACTTTTGAAAACTTTTTTGTTTTTGTTTTACAGATTGTACATAATTGTTGCACCCCCAATTTCGGGTTGCGGAAGCGAATCGGGTCGGGACGTGACTAATCAATAATCATAGCACAAAGATATAATGAACGACTCTATATGCGTCGTTTTACAATGTAGTTTACATTAGCACGGTTTGAAATTGAGAGATTTACATACATAACCAATTTATATAAAATATAATAATGTAGCTAAATCTCTGAATGTTTGCATGCTGACACGAACTAATGATTCCTGAATTGGGCAGTCTAATCTACTGCTGGGTACCTGTGATACATGCTAAAATGGGTCAGCGAAATGCTGGTAAGCTCACAGGTTTGTATGTCAACATATAATGTATGAACCGCAAAATTTAATTGAATTTAAGTTGCAATTAAGCAAAATAAAAGTTTTACAACCATGAGCACATAGTCTAAGCTTAACTCGAGGTGTCAGGTCCACATTTAAGGTATCCTGATCGAGGTGCCTCCCACGAGTGCCTAATCTACACTCGTCTGAACAAATATTAGTACGTCCGTTTACCCAGTAGTGCATGCTAACCCGGACGAGGAGGGTCAATCCTATATGGTACCATATACTAATATTCACGCTACAACGTATTACCAAACTATGCTGAGGAGGCCTTTGAAAGATTAGTGAGATAACTCATGTAGTAATTGTTTGTTTTCGTACTTGTGTTCATGTAGTTAAAATAAAACGAGCAATGATATCACACCCCTGAGTAAAACAGTAAAATAGGGGCTATGAGACTCATCTGAGTCTTGAGAGTTTAACTTAATAAACTTTAGTGATAAGCCGAGATGAGTTGTCCAAAGACTGGTAACCTGAGGGTGTCCACGACACGCGATGTTATAACGGGAGTAGGTATCTATAAAGACTACCTTTGTAGTTGTTCGTCCAACTAGAATGTTCAAATTACTACGATTTGGTTGGTTTGATTATGTTTTGAAAACGTGTACGGCCCGTTGGTGATTTGTTGTAATAATAAATCTCATTATTATTATTATGAATTTGAAGTGTTATGTTCAAGAACGTATCTCGATGTGTTTTAAAAGTCGTATCGTATAAGTGTTTGAAGTTACACAAGTTTGACACTTAGTAAAAATCCATATTTTCAAGGTTCTGATTTGTGCGACACTGGGTGCGATACTGGATGTGACACCAAGTGCGACATAGGCTAATGTGTCGCAGTTCAGGACTACGACATAGGTCTTTGTGTCGCTATGTGCGACGTCCGCAATTTAAATGCGACATAAGGTGTTGTGTCGCTACCGCGACATTCGCAATTTGATGCGACATAGTGGCTTGTGTCGCTATGTGCGGCGTAGCCTATTCTTAGCGACATAATGGCTTGTGTCGCAGGTGGCCTGGAGCCTCTGCGACACAACCGGCTGTCCAAAACAAAAAGCGTCGTGTTTGTGGTAAAATGACTTCGGTTTGACCCGAAACTTTTACACAAGTCTTAGATGAGTTTATAAATCTTGCAGAAATTATTAGTTTGTGTCGGTTGTGTTCGAGAGATCGTTTTCTTTAAAATGGTCAAAACCGACATTTTCCAAAAATGTTCCGAAATCGAGTTTTAAACATGTATTTGGACATATCTAAGCTACATTAACAACATACAATCAAAAGTAAACGAAATCGAAGAGTTTCGGGATTTGTCAGAAACTTACGAATTAACGCCGGGAGAAACCGAAAAGATGGAATTGTAGATCACGATATGGTGAATGTTTTCTTCCAAATGAGCTTGATGATTTGTGATGGTTTGATGGTAGTTTTTGATGATTTTAGGTGATGGTTTGGGTATGGTGGTGATGGAAGTAAAAAGAGAGAGATGGAAAAGGAGGATGGAGATGATGATTATGTGTGTGTGTATGTGGTTTGAATGAATGAGGTGAGAGGGTGGTGACCCTCACCTTGGCCGGTTTTGGTGGGGTCCACAAGAGTGGGCTTCACCAATTTTTTTTTCCCCGTGTTAGCGCTCCGTGCGGTGTTCGTTTTCCCGATCGTTTAATTGTTAAATAATATTTTTACGCGTTTAAATATACGTTTTAAAATACGAATAATTATTCGTTATTTTTGTCGAAGTATTTTACCAATTACTTAATAATTGAGTTATAAGATATAGCTTAACTTTGTTTTGGTTGTTTGCGCGTTTACATTTTTAAATCGCGTAGACGTTTGTTTGTATGATACGAATCAATTACGAAATATCATCAAAATAATATTTTGAATAAAATAGTGTTACTAAATAATGTAATATTATTTAATAAAATTGTTCACCAACGTCCGTATTAATTGAACCGATTTACATCCGATTGAATTGCGTACGATTTTAATCAAATCGCATAATTGTATATATTCCACAATATATATTTTGATACATTTATTAGCCTAACACAGAACTAATTATATGTATTTACAGTTGATTAGGCACTAATTAATAGTCCTAATTTGACGGGTGTCACATTCTTCCCCTGTTAGGAGAATTTCGTCCCGAAATTTAGTTCGAAGTCGTGTTTGAAGTAGCTTCAGGGAATAACTGAGGATACTTGAGTCGCATTTGATCTTCTAGTTCTCAAGTGAAGTCCGGGCCACGCCGCGAATTCCACCGGACCTTGACGATGGGAATACGACTTTGCTTGAGTTGTTTGATCGCACGGTCCATGATTTCGACGGGTTCGTCAACAAAATGATGTTTGTCGTTGATACAAATTTCATCGAGTGGAATAATAAGTGTCTAATCAGACAGGCATTTCTTCAAGTTAGAAATGTGAAAAGTGGGGTGCACGCTGCTGAGTTTGGGTGGCAGGTGCAATCGATATGCCACTGAACCAATCCTCTCGAGGATCTCGAATGGGCCAATGTATCTGGGATTTAACTTCCCGCGTTTACCGAATCGGATTACGCCTTTCCAAGGCGATACTTTCAAGAGTACTCGGTCCCCAACCTGGAACTCGAGTGGTTTGCGTCTCACGTCCCCGTAACTTTTATGACGATCATGTGCGGCTTTGAGTTTGTTTTGAATCTCGAAGATTTTCTCGATTGTTTCATGGATGAGTTCAGGGCCGGTGAGTTGACCGTCTTCCATTTCGGTCCAACAAATCGGTGATCGGCACTTACGACCGTACAATTCTCGAAAGGTGCAGCCTTAATGCTGGAGTGATAACTGTTGTTGTACGAAAACTCGCACAACGGTAGATGTTTTTCCCAGTTTACACCGAAGTCAACTACGCAAGCTCGTAGCATGTCTTCCAGTGTTTGAATCGTTCATTCACTTTGGCCGTCGGTTTGAGGGTGGTATGCGGTATTCATATCAAGACGGATACCCAATGATTTCTGGAGTGATTGCCAAAAGTGAGATGTGAAGCGATTATCCCTATCTGAGATAATCGAGATTGGAACGCCGTGTTGAGAAACGATTTCTTTGATGTAGATTCGTGTAAGGCATTTCATTTTATCGGTTTCCTTGATTGCAAGGAAATGAGCAGACTTTGTGAGACGATCCATGATCACCCAAATGGTATCGCAACCGCTCGATGACTTGGGTAATTTAGTTATGAAATCCATGGCGATTTGTTCCCATTTTCATTCAGGAATTTCAGGTTGTTGGAGTAAACCAGAAGGTTTCTGATACTCGGCTTTGACTTTTGAGCAAGTAAGGCACTTGCTGACGTATGTGGCGATTTCAGCTTTCATATTCGGCCACCAATAGAAGTTTTTGATGCCGTGATACATTTTATCGGATCCCGGGTGAATAGAATATTTGGACTTGTGAGTTTCATCCATCACCAAGTCTCGCAGGTATCCAAAATTGGGCAACCAGATTCGGTTAGAGAAGTACCTAACTCTGTTAGGTTTGATTTCAAATTGTTTATCCATGCCTCGCAAGGCTTCGCTTATGATGTTATCGGGTTTCAGAGCTTCGAGTTGATCAGTGAGGATCTGAATGTTTAGATCATTGTGAATTGTCATACTGAGGACTCGGACTCGAAGTGGTTTCGATCGTTCTTTTCGACTGAGGGCATCGGCACCAACATTTGCTTTCCCTGGATGGTATTTGATTTCGAAATCGTAATCGGTAAGCAACTCAACCCATCGACGTTGCCTCATGTTGAGATCCTTCTGATCGAATATGTGTGGGAGACTTTTGTGGTCGGTAAAGATTGTGCACTTAGTGCCATAAAGATAGTGTCTTCAGATTTTGAGGGCAAAGACGACAACTCCAAGTTCGAGGTCATGAGTAGTATAGTTCTTTTCGTGGATTTTGAGTTATCGTGAGGTGTAGGCAATGACCTTGTCTCGTTGCATCAACACGCAACCGAGACCTTGGTGAGAAGCATCGCAGTATACCACGAAGTCATCGGTGCCTTCGGGTAGAGATAGAATAGGAGCACTGCAAAGTTTTTGCTTCAGAAGTTGAAATGTTGATTCTTGTTTATCATTCTAATCGAACTTTTTGTCCTTCTGATTCAGTGTCGTGAGTGGTTGGGCTATTTTGGAGAAATTTTCAATGAATCACCGATAGTACCCAGTACGACCCAAGAATTGGCGTACTTCGGTTGGAGTTGTTGGTGCTTGCCAACACTTAATAACCTCGATTTTTATGGATCAACATGGATTCCTTGACTATTAACAGCATGTCCAAGGAATTGAATGGATTGTATCCATAACTCACACTTGGAGAATTTGGCATATAACTCCTCGTGTATGAGTAGTTCTAGGATGGTTCTGAGATGTTGCGCGTGTTCTTGTTCGTCGCGCGAGTAAATGAGGATGTCGTCCATGAAGACAATGACAAACTTATCGAGGTAAGGTTTGCACACCCGATTCATAAGATCCATGAATACAGCCGGTGCGTTTGTTAAACCAAAGGGCATCACCTGAAACTCATTATGCCCGTAGTGAGTTCGGAAAGCAGTTTTCAGGATATCGATGTCGCGAACTTGAATTTGATGATAACCTGACCGAAGATCGATCTTTGAATAAATACTCGACCCTTGGAGTTGGTCAAACAGGTCATCGATACGCGGGAGTGGATATCGGTTCTTGACGGTTAACTTGTTCAACTCTCGGTAGTCGATGCACATTCTGAAAGAACCATCTTTCTTTTTCACGAATAAGACCGGAGCTCCCCAAGGTGAAGAACTCGGTCTAATGAATCCTCTATCCAGGAGTTCGTGTAATTGGGTGGACAGCTCCTTAAGTTCGGATGGGGCTAAGCGGTATGGTGCTCGAGCCACAGGTGCAGCACCTGGCACGAGATCGATTAAGAAATCAACCTGTCTTGGTGGTGGTAGACCAGGCAGTTCTTCGGGAAAGACTTTTGGAAAGTCTCGAACGATTGGCACATCCTCAAGTCGCTTCTCCTCCGACTTTTTCTCCATGATGTGCGCGAGGATTTCCGGATAATCTTTTCTCATAAATTTTCAGGTTTTCAAACAAGAGATAATGTTTAGTCTCGTCCTACCGATCTCCCCCTGTATGATCAAAGTTCTACCGGCGGCGAGAAGGATGCGAACAATCTTATCGTAATAAACGATTTCTGCTCGGTGTCTGGACAACCAGTCCATTCCTATGATGACGTTGAAACTTCCGATTTCTACAGGCATAAGATCGATTGAAAAGGTTTTGTTGGCTAGGGTTAAAGTGCAATTAGGTATCACACTATCGGTTTCTATGAATTTACCATTTGCTAGTTCTATAGTGTACTTAGCATCTAGAGCAACAGGGGTGATGTTAAGCAATGGATAAAATTCATCGGAAATAAAGATTCTATCAGCACCAGTATCAAATAGAATAGAAGCAGTTAAGTTGTTGAGGAGGAACATACCCGAGACCACATTAGGGTTTTCACGGGCATCCCCAGAGTTGAGTACGAAGGCTCCACCTCTAGCGTTGTTGTTGCTGTTGTTGTTGTTGTTCTTCAGCTTTGGGCATTCATTCCTGAAATGCCCGATGTTCCCACATTCAAAGCAGGCTCTTGATGGCCTGGTGTTGTTGTTGTTGTTGGAGGTATTGTTGTTGAATTTGGGAGCTCGGCAATCTTTGGTCTGATGTCCGTACCTCCTGCAGTTGTTGCAAGGGGTATTGCATTGACCCTCGTGGTGGCGGTTACATTTGGAACAATAAGGTTTGCTCCCAGTATACCCGTGTTAGGGTTCAGTGTTGGATGTGTAAGCTTGGATGGCGTTGGGTTTCTTGTTTGGTTGGTCGTGGTGTTCAGAGGATTTGCGTTTGTGGTTGGAGGATGGGAGTGGTGTCTCACGGCTGACGACCATTGCCATGAGTTCATGAGCTAACCGGATTGCACTTTCAATAGTGGCTGGTTTAGATGAGGCGACGTTCCCCTGGATATTCTCCGGGAGACCGCGGATGTATCTCTTGATGCATTTTTCCTCCGGATCTACCAAACCCGGGCATAACAAAGCAAATTGCTAGAATTTGGTGGTATATCCAGCAATGTCAGTTCCCTGCACTGTCAAGTGCCAGAATTCTTCCTCCAGATGGTGCAGTTCTTCTTCGGGACAGTATTTTTCCCTAAGCTTTTTCTTCAGTTCAGCCCAAGGAAGTTGGTTTGGTATCTCGATGCCTACAGAGTTTGCGTGGGTATTCCACCACGTAATTGCACCTTCCTGAAAAGTGTAGGCAGCAAACTTGACTTTGCTGTCTTCAGCGCAATTGCATAGGCTAAAGACAGATTCCATACGTTCCATCCACTGGATCAAACCAATGGCACATTCCGTGCCCTTGAAATACAGCGGCTTGCAACTGAGAAAATCCTTGTAAGAGCAAGGTTTGATGATAGGAGTATTGTCAGCAGTGTCATCACTTCTTCTAGATGTTCGGGGTGATTCCCGAGTAGCCAGGGCTTCGGCCACCGCTCAGGAAACGAGAGCAGCAATTTCAGCATCGCTGTAACTTTTCTTCTTTGGCGGCATGATTCTTCAAGAAAGAAACAAGAGGTACATGAGAGTTTGTACCAGAATGATAATTGAGGTAGATGTATATATAAAAGCGATAATATACACATCACAATGTAAAGACCAATAGTGTCGAGTCATAGGAAGAAATTGCCAATTGATATTATATAGTTAAATGATTACAGACAATCTCGGGTTACGAGTTTTCAAAAGTTACAGACTTAGGTAGTTTGCAAAAGATTCCGGGAATTGCTACATCCGGTCGAATTACATAGATCCTACAGAAGTACAATCGATTACTAGATGGTTACTACACTAATCTCGGTGTAGATCGAGTTGTGAAAGCAGTGAGGTGAGATGTCCACAAACTCTACAAGTCTGCTAACCATTCAGAGAGCATCCTGGGTTTCCCGCAGGCGCGTCTCACATTCCTGCAACCTTGATTGTAAAATGGAGATCTCATTTCGGTTATTGATTACTTGGTTATTGTAACATCCTCGATTTGGGCCTAGTAGAAATACGGTATTTTCATTACTTTCTTGTATTTAAATTGTATTTAGAAATAATTGGTATTATTTGGATAATTTAAATTAATAGGTCAAATAATCTAATGATTTATTGTGTTAGGTGAATTATTAATTGTTTTATATTAATTTAGTTGACAGTATAATAAAATGTATTTCTCGCAAATAGTTTTTGGGTTCTAGACAATAGATTTAGAACGGGTATAATATTACACTGTATTATAACCATGCTCATAGGAAATGTCGACCCTTTCTTCAGTTCTTCCATTGTCTCACGCGTCAAGAACACACACACACACATTGAAGGAAGGCAACATCAATCAACTATTTGAAGCTGTGATTTTGTATTTGCAACTGAATTCACCATCTTCTTCTTCACCTTGTTCACCTTGTTCACCTAGTTTTCTTCCTTTCCATTGTAAGTAATTGTTTAGTGTTCTTGAGCTCAATTGATGAGATTAAGTAGAAAGATTGATGCATGTATAATCCAATGTGCTTAAATGAATCGTAGTTACTGAAATCATCATCTTGTTCTTGTCTTGAATGCAAATTTCTAGGTTTGAATGTGTGAAATGGGTTTTGGTTAAATTAGGTTGAATACATGATGCATGTACCTAATTTGAAGTTTGATGATGCTATTTGTTGTTGTGTTATGTTTATAGATGTTACTTGAGGTCAATTACTAGATGATTTCGTGTTTGGTAATTGAATCGTGTGAAATTGGAGTTTTTGGTTCGTGCTGTGTAATTGCAGGTCTGAGACCCTGGTTTAAAACGTGCGAACGCGATCCAGCTACCTCGCCCGGATCGCGTTCCACAGTTAAAATTGGTCACAAGTACGTTTTGTTCATAGGAACGCGATCCAGCTCCATAACCCGGATCGCGTTAATACGTGTATTTTGCCACAATTTGATTTTGTTCTATGGAACGCGATCCAGCTCCATATCCCGGATCGCGTTTGTAAGTGAAAATTTGTAACAGAATGTTTTGTACTGTGGAACGCGATCCAGCCACTCCCAACCCGGATCGCGTTTGCTAGTTATAATCTGACGAATTTGACAACTTGTGACTTATGTACCTATGTTATTTAACTAGTAATGAAAGTATAGTATAATCGATTAATTGACATTATATGCATGGTTAGATTGTAATAAATTGATACAAGAATCTAATTCGGGTTTTGATTTTGTTCTCAGATAAAACGAAGACTCAATAAGATAAGACCTTTGAGTGGAGACGGTGATCGTCAAGGGTGAGTGGATCTTAGACTCTCAGTCTAAGTTAGTTGTGACAACATGGTTACAACGGGTATACTGGATATATAGCAGTGATTGCTTAGATAATATATTGCCATGATGGTTATCCCTTGAATGATTATTTGGTGTCCTATATGTTATGATAAAAGAGGACTATTTGAATTGTCGGGGGGTCAACTAATGTGTTGGGTTTGGGTACTATTACTTCGGACAACGTAAGTGCTTTATACATGTGTTGAACACTGAAATTATGTTGTATGTAGTAATAGTACCAAACTATCGGTTTAACCTCTGATTTGGCCTTCAGTTGGTTTTAAGTGTTACTTGAGGAACCACCGCGGCATGAGGGTACCTCAAGGACCACCGATCCTTCTTGATTTATGTGTAATGCTTGCTGTAGACATTTGCTAAGCTAAATTAGATTAATAGTTTTGGATCTATTCACTTAGCTTCGTGCTAATCCCACCTCACTACTTCTTACAGGGATAGCTTTTGATTGTGGGTAGCTTGAAGTATAGGATGAATGGGATGTTTGACAAGCCTACTCTGATTTAGATATGTTTGGATTAAACATTTTGTATCAGATTTTAATATAACACTTAAGTATGTATTTAGCAAATTATGATAATTTGGTATTAAAGGTTGTTTGTATTTTGGGTTGCATTATGGAAATGTATTACACGCATCCTATGATGTATTTTTAAATGATCGCTTCCGTAATAATAATAAAAAAAAACGTGTCTTGAAAATTTGGAAGGGTGTTATAAGTTGGTATCAGAGCATAGGTTTGGGTGAATTGGACAATAGTAAATGTTCAATCCCAAATCTATTGTGTCAGTCAAACATTCAAGGGTATGGGATTTAGCTATGATAGGATAATTGCTTAGTATGTAGGTACTAATGATTAACGAGTGGTGAGATGTGTTGTAATGCAGGATATGACAGATAATGAGAACCCGACCGTTACTTTCATCAATGTTCCGGTATCCGATATCTCTCCTCCTGAAACCCAAAATGTTAGTCAAGGACAAACCGGTACTTCCTTTGCGGCCGAGGATATGAGCCAAGAGGATTATATGTTGCACTTAGAGGGGGAAAATGTGAGACTTAAAGCTATCGAGCAACAGTTTTTAGAACAACAAGCCCGGTTATCTCAACAGTTTCCTCAGAATTCACCACCACTTTATAGCACTGTACCACCTACTCTAGTGTCATCTCAGACTCCTTCATCACTACCGCACTACCACCACCAACCTCATGGAAATGTCTTTCAGACATCGGCCCCATTTGTATCTTCTGGGCCATTGGGATTTCAGTTTCCGGTATTTCCTCCGCCATTTCACCATAAGGTTTGTTCTTTTAAGACATTTAAATCTAGTGGACCATCAGATTATTATGGAAGTTCAAATCCCTCAGTAACTTTGGATTGGTTGAGGGATGTTGAAAGGAAATTTGAGGTATGTAGGTGTGAAGAGGACGTCAAAGTTCCTTATGCGGTTCAGCTTCTTAAGGGTCCGGCGATGGGGTGGTGGGATTCCATTACCTCTCATTTGACTCCTCAACAAAGGGCATCCATTGGATGGTCCGATTTTTATAATGAGGTTTGCAAAAAGTATTGCTCGGGATATGATATGACCCGTATTCGACGTGAGTTTTTGGATATGCAATTGACGGATAATATAACAATGGACGACCTTATTGCCCAATTCTCTGAAAAGCTGAGGTTTGTGCACCAATGGGTGCCGGATGAGAGGACTAAAATTGATCACTTTGTTGGTATGTTGCCCCATGCTTATCGGACAACTGTTAGACTTGCGGGTACTCTTAATCAAGCTTTCGAATTAGCCCGTTCTGTGGATGGTGATGTTAGGGCTCAAGGATTAGAGGTGAAGGACAAGTCCCCAGTGAAATCCAAGGGGGAGTCTTCGGGTAGTCCGGGGAAGAAAAAGTGGCATGGTTCTTTCCGTAGTAAAGGACAAGGTTCGAGTAGTGGTGCTATAGCGGATAAATCTAGCTGGTGCACTAATTGCAAATCAAAACATACGGGTCCTTGCACTCCACAAACGGTTAGGTGCATCAAGTGTGGGCAGTTTGGCCATGATATCAAAGATTGCACTTTCCCTAAGCCTGTGTGTTGGAATTGTCGCAAGGAAGGTCACCGTTCAGGTTTGTGTCCGGAGGCGGGGAGACAGAACACGGGTACGGTCGGAGGTTCTTCATCTTCTGGCCAGAAAAGAAAGAATCCTCCTTTGGCAACGGGCAGAGCTTTCCAAATGACAGCCGATGAAGCTGTCAGGACAGAGGACGTCATCACTGGTACTTTTCTTGTAAATTCTGTACCGGCATGTGTCTTATTTGATTCTGGTGCTAATTGTTCGTTCATATCCAAGTCCTTTTGTGATAAATTGAAATTGACTCCCTCTGTTATTACAAATCCTATTGAGGTTGAAGTAGCGGATGGTAAAATGGTTCCCTTGAATGGTTATCCCTTGAATGATTATTTGGTGTCCTATATGTTATGATAACAGAGGACTATTTGAATTGTCGGGGGGTCAACTAATGTGTTGGGTTTGGGTACTATTACTTCGGACAACGTAAGTGCTTTGTACATATGTTGAACACTGAAATTATGTTGTATGTAGTAATAGTACCAAACTATCGGTTTAACCTCTGATTTGGCCTTCAGTTGGTTTTAAGTGTTACTTGAGGAACCACCGCGGCATGAGGGTACCTCAAGGACCACCGATCCTTCTTGATTTGTGTGTAATGCTTGCTGTAGACATTTTCTAAGCTAAATTAGATTGATAGTTTTGGATCTATTCACTTAGCTTCGTGCTAATCCCACCTCACTACTTCTTACAGGGATAGCTTTTGATTGTGGGTAGCTTGAAGTATGGGATGAATGGGATGTTTGACAAGCCTACTCTGATTTAGATATGTTTGGATTAAACATTTTGTATCAGATTTTAATATAACACTTAAGTATGTATTTAGCAAATTATGATAACTTAGTATTAAACGTTGTTTGTATTTTGGGTTGCATTATGGAAATGTATTACACGCATCCTATGATGTATTTTTAAATGATCGCTTCCGTAATAATAATAAAAAAAATGTGTCTTGAAAATTTGGAAGGGTGTTATAGTTATGAATCATCTCCATGGTTTGTGTGGTATCCTCCACTTGGTCGTGAGTTCGGGTCAAGGTTTCAGAGATGTCCGTTTGACATATGTATAACTGGCCGATATCGTCTTGAGTTTGTTCCATCCAGTTAGAGCGAATATTACGTTGTTCGATTTCCATGTCATGTAGCCTGCTTTCGTGGTGGTGCACTCGAGCAGCTAACACGGGAACAGTGAAGTGAGTAGGTTCTTGGGTGTAGGGAGAGACTTCCATGCTGGAAAACCTCCATTAGTTACGGGGAGTTGGTTTTCTTCCTCGTCCCTCCAAGTGTCGAGTTGGTCTGATAACCATCACCATTGGCTCGTTGTTGTTTGCCTTTGAGGCTGGTTATTGAGTTGGTTTTGTGTGAGATATGTGCTACCTCGGGGCGACCCCAGTGTCCCTCCTAGCTACTCTCGAGTTTCGTGATCTATACGGATGAGAGCGAGATGAATTGGGTAGTGTGTTTGCCATTTCTGAGACAAAGCGTAGAAAGAATGAGGCCTATATTCGTATATATAATATAGCCTAAGATTCATAGAGAGATCTATATATGTGTGTGTGTGTGTGTGTGTGTGTGTGTGTGTGTGTATCACATAATAGCCTATTGAGTGTCTATCACAGATATGTTTGAGTCCCGGTTCTCTCGAGGTCAGAGTCAACTAGTGTATCATGTTCAGTCATGACTCCTTTCAGATCTCACATCATATTCCTTTAATTGTACATAGTTGATCAGGCTATGTTAAATTAAACCAATGCAATGTAGTCACTGAACCTAATCATACTTAATGAGGAATATTGCCTAACGGTCATAGTCTAGGCCCACTAAATGCAACCCCCAATTTGTTGCACCAATCTTAGGCTCTGATACCAATCTGTTGCACCCCCAATTTTGGGTTGTGGAAGCGAATCGGGTCGGGGCACGACTAATCAATAATCATAGCACAAAGATATAATGAACGACTCTATATGCGTCGTTTTACAACTTGTATTGATAAAATCAAAGTTTACATCAAAATGTAGTTTACATTAGCACGGTTTGAAATTGAGAGATTTACATACATAATTAATTTATACAAAATATAATAATGTAGCTAAATCTCTGAATGTTTGCATGCTGACACGAGCTAATGATTCCTGAATTGGGAAGTCCAATCTACTGTTGGGTACCTGTGATACATGCTAAAATGGGTCAGCGAAACGCTGGTGAGCTCATAGGTTTGTATGTCAACATATAATGTATGAACCGCAAGATTTAATTAAATTTAAGTTGCAATTAAGCAAAATTAAAGTTTTACAGCCATGAGCACATAGTCTGAGCTTAACTCGAGGTGTCATGTCCACATTTAAGGTATCCTGATCGAGGTGCCTCCCACGAGTGCCTAATCTACACTCGTCTGAACAAATATTAGTACGTCCGTTTACCCAGTTAGTGCATGCTAACCCAGACGAGGAGGGTCAATCCTATATGGTACCATATACTAATATTCACGCTACAACGTATTACCAAACTATTCTGAGGAGGCCTTTGAAAGATTAATGAGATAACTCATGTAGTAATTGTTTGTTTTCGTACTTGCGTTCATATAGTTAAAATAAAACGAGCAATGATATCACACCCCTGAGTAAAACAGTAAAATAGGGGTTATGAGACTCACCTGAGTCTTGAGAGTTTAACTTAATAAACTTTAGTGATTAGCCGAGATGAGTTGTCCGAAGATTGGTAACCTGAGGGTGTCCACGACATGCGATGGTTATAACGGGAGTAGGTATCTATAAAGACTACCTTTGTAGTTGTTCGTCCAACTAGAATGTCCAAATTACTATGATTTGGTTGGTTTGATTATGTTTTGAAAACGTGTACGGCCCGTTGGTGATTTGTTGTAATAATAAATCTCATTATTATTATTACGATTTTGAAGTGTTATGTTCAAGAACGTATCTCGATGTGTTTTAAAAGTCGTATCGTATAAGTGTTTGAAGTTACACAAGTTTGACACTTAGTAAAAATCCATATTTTCAAGGTTCTGATTTGTAACACCCCCATAATCACAGTTTAGCGGAAGCAAGCTTTGGGGTGCAACTAATCAAATATCACAGCACAAAAGTTAAGCAAACGACATCTATATGCAACGTTTGTAAAAATAGTTACATTTCCATACATAAAATGTTTGAAACATAACGTTTCCGGTTACAAAATGAAGTTCCCTAGAGTCCGCGTAAAAAGGCGGGAGATTCTATTACATAATCATAATAAATACAAAAGATAATGCTAAGAATCTCCGTTAAATGCAAGGTCGAAATCATGCGACTCTAGCTAGGTCCTGAGGGAATCCTACTCCGTATGTGTACCTGAGATACAAAGCTAAAAAGGTCAACACGAATGTTGGTGAATCTCACAGGTTTGTAAATAAAGTAAGAGTTTGAACGCAAGATTTCATTAATAAGGCCCGCAGGCGTAAATCAGTTATTTGCAATACTTGCAATATTAAGTAAGTAAGTTATACCATTGCCATGAGGCTCATAATCGAAGCTTAACCCGTAAATAATAAATTTGCTCCCGTGTCATGCTCGGAAATTGAGCAAGCATCAGTAACGAATAATAGTCGCCCGTTTATACAGATCGGTTCGTGGTATCGCTACTACCCCGGGCGGGGAGGGTCATTTCCCTAATGGATCCATTAACTAGTGTTCGTGCTTAAGTACATAACTAACGATATATGATGAGGAGGCTTCCCCAAATAAATGGTGAGAAAACTCATGCAATTCCGTTTGGTAAACATGTAAATCAGTACTCGTGTCCGTAAAAATAAGCTATGTATCTCACCCCATAAGTAAAACAGTAAAACAGTAAAACAGTAAAAGTGGGGCTATGAGACTCACCTGAGTCCAGTAAGTACGTATGTATAATCAACAAGGTAAAGCGGTTGTAAGTCTGTGTATCGATTCTCGGAATCCTGCAACCTTCTGGCGTTCGTAACGCACAAGGTTGTAAGTAAACTAGTAAACGAGTTGGTGTCTTAAAAGATCACCCATGCTAGCTGTCCACTCAACTAGGACGTGTCCAAGTGTTTGTTTAGTAAACCATTTGTATTTTGAAAACAAGTATGGCCCGTTGGTGACGGTTTGTAAAAATAATCCGAGAGTGGTATTATTATGTATATCGTTTTATTAAAAATCGTATCTAGGATTTAAATTCGGATAATTGGTCAAGTCGGATTATGGACTGAAATAGTGGTGCGAATTGAGTTCGCGGTGCGAGCCGAGTTCGGCTCGCAAGGCAGTAGGCTGCGAACTGAACTCAGTTCGCAACACAAGGTTCGGTTCGCAAGTCGACTCGCAAGTCAACTCGCAGGTCGACTCGCAAGTCATCTCGCAGGTCGACTCGCAAGTCAACTCGCAGGTCGACTCGCAAGTCATCTCGCAGGTGGGTTCGGTTCACCGTCGGGTTCGCGAGTTCAATCTTCGGTTCACAATTGGGTTCGCCTCGCAGGACAAACAGATCTCGATTCGCAGAACGAGCTGTTCGAACACTTTTTCAGAAAAACGCATTTTCAAGTCGGTTTTTGGGCAAATCTTTGTTGAGTAAACGTTCTAGCATGTAAATAAAAGCTTTACAAGTAACTACATCGAGTTTTAAAGCGTTTCATACCACGAATCGAAAAATGGAGGTGATGAAGGTGAGGTAGAAGATGATGGCGGTCCTTGTGCTTTCCCTTGTTGATGATGATGAACGATTTTGGCGACGGTGGCGTTGCTTTTACTGCTGTTTCGGTGGAAGAAGAAGGGGGAAAGAAAAGAGAGGGTTTGGAGATGTAATTGTGTGTGTGTGTGTGTGTTTGTGGATGAAATGGAAGAAAAGAGGGGTTTAAAAGAAAGTGGGTCATGGGTCGGGTTGGGGCTTGGATCCGCGGGTTCGAGCTAATCCATTTGGGTCTCGATCTCGTGAACTCGTTGCTCCGATTTTTATGTTACATTCCGCGATTGTTTAAATGTCGTTCCGTGTTTCGTGTTTAAGTATATCCAAAATATTTTAATAGAAATGTTTTATCAAAACACTAATTAATGAGTTATTAAATTTATAATTTGAATTGTTTTCGCTTGACTCACGTGCTTCGTGCGTGTTTGTCATGTACAGGGTGTTTTTATCAATGAGAAATACTTGGAATATATTCTCACTATATATTATTGAAAAATCACGTTTGTCTGGATAAGTCCACCTTGTTATAAAGTTTTGTCACCAACGTCCATTTATTTATGTCGAACGTCGTCCGGTTCATAAGTGTACGATTTAAATTAGATCACGTAAGTGGGCCCGTATTCACACCATAATGTTACCTTTATTTAGGGTATTATAAAGCTAAATACCCAAAATTTCAAGTAGTTTCGATACTAATTGAAGTCCTAAATTGGCGGGTGTTACATTCTCCCCTTGTTAGAATAATTTCGTCCCGAAATTAGCTTGTATTCGTGGTGTCAGTAGGAGTATAGTTTATGAACAAATGTGAGTATCTCAGTCTCATTTGATTTTCTTGTTCCCAGGTGAATCCAGGAATACGCCTTAAATTCAACCTGACTTTAGTAATGGGAATGCGACTTCATTTCAGTTTCGAGCGGTAAGGTTCGTGTCTCATCAGACCGGCATTTCTTTATGTTAGAAATGGGGGAAAATGGGATGTACGCTACTGAGTTCGGGAGGTAGCTGCAGTCGATAAGTCATTGGACCAATTCTTTACCCAGGTTTCGTTCTATCATTAACAAGGCAGCTAATGATCAAATAAGGCTCAATTCCTAGTTTGCCTAGTTGTAGTTACACGTTCACGGGTCGTTGTCGGTTAAATCCCGTAGTTGCTTAAATGTCATTTCGCGTTATATGGCACGATATATCTGTAATATATTCGAGGAAGTAGTACGTACGTTTCCTAAGAAAGTGTTGAAGTATCCTTAGTGTTGTCATAAAAGTCTTCGGTTCCCTCCCTCCCCTTGTTAGAATAGGCGAAAGAGAGGGAGAGAGAGAGATACTAACGTGTGTAAACTGTCACGTCCTATGGACGGGGTCGGTCGGGAAATCAGTGGGGTATAGTTACAATTTGTAATAGTAGTCTATAGTAATTAGTGATTCATACCGCGTTCGTAGTAGTGATGATAGTCTGTAATGTCGGAGACGGAATTATTTTTAGAGGTATAACGTACCTGTAGTAGCGTTCGTGTCATGCTTGGCCTCAGGGATGCCGTCTGTAGTAGTTGGTAATGGACAATTTATCTTTTTATGCCCCGCATTTCCACACTTGAAGCACAACCCCATTGTCTCCGAGCTTGTGTCCTTTCGGGGAAATTTGCAATTCTGGACCTGGTGTCCATACGCGTTGCATCTGCCGCAGGGAGGGAGGCATTGTCCCTTATGATGGTGTTTGCATCGGGAGCAGTAGGGTAGATTTCCCTTATAAGCTTTCCCCTTAGATTCGGTGGTGGGGGTTTGTGTTATCCTTGCCCTTTTTGTCCGGGGCTGAGTAATGTCTGTGTTGGAGCTTTCTCCCGGGTTCTTTTTGAGGGTTACCAGTTGAGCTTTGGTGTCCTTTTCCACAGGGACGCTAGCTTGGGCTTTTTGTGATAATGAGTCAGAAACTAACTGGAGCATATCTCCCAGCGTTGGGCACAAGTATCTTAATTGTTCCCAATAGAATTCTAAGGTTCGCAGACGCAATCCTTGCTCGTGGGTGAGTAGGCGTAGACCCGTGATTTCCTCCTGGACAGTAGTTAGTTGGTTGCGTAATGCCTTCATCGTTTCATAAGTATGCTTAGAGTGGTCAGTGTTTACATTGACAATGATCGGAGCGGTAACCGTAGGAGGAGTGGTGATGGTAGTGGTTGTGATATGGTTATCAGTAGTAGGGTTTGAAAGGGAGTCTGCTCGGGTTGGTTGGGTAACTTCTGCGACTATGGTCTGAGATGGAAAGTCTCAGAGTCCTGTCGGGTGTGCCGTTTCTTCCAACAGTTCTTCACTCACTGGCTCGATGTTGCCTTCGAGAGTAAGTAGGTAAGGGAACATGGTCCGGTCCTCGCCGTGTTGGTCATCATCGGACATGTGGCTACCAGCGGAGTAATCTGTCATTTCCTACGAAATGGGGGGAGGGGGGGGGGTTATCAACACAAGGTTTTGACGTTGGCATAATGTATGGTATAATAGCAAGTATGGGGTCGCGATCATAAGCTGTAATTTAGTGAAAACAATAAAAGAACAAATGATTTCCTCCGAACAGACGACCTGTGGTGCAGTTTTTGGACAGACGACACATAATGATGGCAGTCCAGTGGGTCCCGGTCTCAACCGGCGTGGAATATTTTGGAAAAAGTCTGTTTGTTACGTTCCCGATGTACCGGAGTGTTACATCTGTCAGCCTATCCGGGGTTTGCTTACCCTAGGTCGTGCCTATGATCTATAACAGTGGATCATTAAGTAGTCAGCAAGATTTATCAGTCATATAATATAGGGTAATCAGGTTGATTAGGTGTGAACCGTAATTGTTTCTAGGTTTAGGTCTCGATGATTGTCCCCGGCATTAAGGGTATAAGCTCTGCCCCGTGCATGGTTGTTGTTGTTCCTTGGTCTTGGAGCATAGATCTTAGTAGTCGCGGCTTCTGCCGAATTCGGTCTAGAGGGTAGGGGTTGGTGATTTGCGGCGTACGATCATAACCAGGAGTACGTGTGCCATACAGTTAGCTCACTGGATGTCTGTAGGTTTGGGGGAGACGACGTTTTCCGGGATGTCCTCGGGGGGTCCACGAATGTACTCCTAGATACGTTAGTGTTCTGGGTCTACCATAGTAGGGCGGAGAAGGGCGGAATGTTGAAATCCTAGTAGTATATCCAGTAATATCGTTGTAAGTATGTTGTCGGGCGTGCATAGTACTTGAACAGTTCAGAGAAGAGAGATAAGCGGGTGGGTTGTAAGAGGTTGGGGTGTGTCACACGTGTGTGAAGAGTGAGGCAATCTGTAGTAGTACTAAGTGATGGTCGTACCGTGGTGCGAGAAGGTCAAGGGTGCTCAAGGTCATGAGTTTGAAGATTCTCGAGTTTTGAAGTTTTTAAGAGGGTATCGAGAGTTTGTTAACATTCACACGATTTCCAAAAACCTCATGCTGGGTGGGGCGGGGATTCTGTATACCTATTAAGGTCAGGGTATCTTAATGTTGTACACGTCAAAGGATTTTGTACAGATAATAAATCTAAGAATCTAGTTGATTCGTAGTCATTCCATCCAATTGTTCGTTTACAAAATTTGTCGGGCAGTACTACACCCGAACGGATGCCATAACATTATACATAGTGTAATAATACAGTCATCTAGTCATAAGTATTCAATATGTTTGTGGCTCCTACAACCCTGCTTTACGCAGATTTGGCAAAATGGTTATAGTTGCTATCTACCTAGTCCTAAGTAGGCTTCTGATCACTTGGAACTTCATTCTAGGTACATGTCGTGTGGGTAATAGCGTTCGGCGAGTAGGTCTTGGTAACGTGGCGGTGCATGGTAAAGTGTATCTTCTTCCACCTACCTTCCTCCCAGTCGTTTGACCCACTTCTTCGTCTTCCTAGTGAAGTTTGCGGCCACCCTCTTCCAGTGGTGCAATTTGTCCTTAACCTTTCGAGCGACGGACCTCTTCATGATCCTCAGCTCCTTCTCATAGTCCTGACACTTTTACTTCAGCTCCCACGTACGATTATTCAGTTCAATTGTCTGCTCCGTGACCCGTTCGTAAGCCTCTACGTCGATTATTCCAAAGTTTTGATTCTCGTCCTCCTCGATCCCGAATTCCTCTACCGGTGCATATTCTCCATCGAGGTAGGTGTATTGTACTTGTTCCTCCTGAATCTGGTCCGAGTCAGACGGGTATTCTTCCATAGCTGCGCTTGGCCTATTGCTGGAGAGATCCTATAAAGCGCAAAGAGGATAAAGAATGTCTCAGTGGTTATAGTCCTGGCTAGCACTAGGTGTTTCGTTCATAAGAATGACGAAGTTTTATTCTAAGATATTGGAGAGATTTCGTGGGATTGGTTGGGTCGCCGTTGCTATAAACGCATGGGCGTGTCAATACTGTGGGTGTCACTACTGTTGTCGGTAAGTGTTAGATTTTTGCTGTCGAAATAGTGAGTCGTTCTAACTAGATGTTGGTTTTTCCCATTTCTATGGTCGTAGGTCATATTGTGCTTCTTACAGTCGAGGAGTTAGTACAGGCGTGAAGCCTATTCACTTATATACACAGTACCTATAATAATCTAACAGCGTAGCAAGTAGTATTCGGTCTCGTTCCTCTCATGGTCAGAGTTAACTAGTGTATTCCTGTTCAATATAACCCCTTTCAGGTTTCACATCACCCTTCCTTAATTGTACATAGTTGATCAGGCTATGTTAAATTACCGTCGTATGATGCAATTCCCGAACCAGTCATACCTAGTGAGGAAATACTGCCTAATGGTCATAGTCTAGGCCCACTAAATGCAACCTAGTTCGCTATAACCTTAGGCTCTGATACCAATCTGTAACACCCCCATAATCACAGTTTAGCGGAAGCAAGCTTTGGGGTGCTACTAATCAAATATCACAGCACAAAAGTTAAGCAAACGACATCTATATGCAACGTTTGTAAAAATAGTTACATTTCCATACATAAAATGTTTGAAACATAACGTTTCCGGTTACAAAATGAAGTTCCCTAGAGTCCGCGTAAAAAGGCGGGAGATTCTATTACATAATCATAATAAATACAAAAGATAATGCTAAGAATCTCCGTTAAATGCAAGGTCGAAATCATGCGACTCTAGCTAGGTCCTGAGGGAATCCTACTCCGTATGTGTACCTGAGATACAAAGCTAAAAAGGTCAACACGAATGTTGGTGAATCTCACAGGTTTGTAAATAAAGTAAGAGTTTGAATACAAGATTTCATTAATAAGGCCCGCAGGCGTAAATCAGTTATTTGCAATACTTGCAATATAAAGTAAGTAAGTTATACCATTGCCATGAGGCTCATAATCGAAGCTTAACCCGTAAATAATAAATTTGCTCCCGTGTCATGCTCGGAAATTGAGCAAGCATCAGTAACGAATAATAGTCGCCCGTTTATACAGATCGGTTCGTGGTATCGCTACTACCCCGGGCGGGGAGGGACATTTCCCTAATGGATCCATTAACTAGTGTTCGCGCTTAAGTACATAACTAACGATATATGATGAGGAGGCTTCCCCAAATAAATGGTGAGAAAACTCATGCAATTCCGTTTGGTAAACATGTAAATCAGTACTCGTGTTCGTAAAAATAAGCTATGTATCTCACCCCATAAGTAAAACAGTAAAACAGTAAAAGTGGGGCTATGAGACTCACCTGAGTCCAGTAAGTACGTATGTATAATCAACCAGGTAAAGCGGTTGTAAGTCTGTGTATCGATTCTCAGAATCCTGCAACCTTCTGGCGTTCGTAACGCACAAGGTTGTAAGTAAACTAGTAAACGAGTTGGTGTCTTAAAAGATCACCCATGCTAGCTGTCCACTCAACTAGGACGTGTCCAAGTGTTTGTTTAGTAAACCGTTTGTATTTTGAAAACAAGTATGGCCCGTTGGTGACGGTTTGTAAAAATAATCCGAGAGTGGTATTATTATGTATATCGTTTTATTAAAAATCGTATCTAGGATTTAAATTCGGATAATTGGTTAAGTCAGATTATGGACTGAAATAGTGGTGCGAATTGAGTTCGCGGTGCGAGCCGAGTTCGGCTCGCAAGGCAGTAGGCTGCGAACTGAACTCAGTTTGCAACACAAGGTTCGGTTTGCAAGTCGACTCGCAAGTCAACTCGCAGGTCGACTCGCAAGTCATCTCGCAGGTCGACTCGCAAGTCATCTCGCAGGTCGACTCGCAAGTCAACTCGCAGGTCAACTCGCAAGTCATCTCGCAGGTGGGTTCGGTTCGCCGTCGGGTTCGCGAGTTCAATCTTCGGTTCGCAATTGGGTTCGCCTCGCAGGACGAACAGATCTCGGTTCGCAGAACGAGCTGTTCGAACACTTTTTCAGAAAAACGCATTTTCAAGTCGGTTTTTGGGCAAATCTTTGTTGAGTAAACGTTCTAGCATGTAAATAAAAGCTTTACAAGTAACTACATCGAGTTTTAAAGCGTTTCATACCACGAATCGAAAAATGGAGGTGATGAAGGTGAGGTAGAAGATGATGGCGGTCCTTGTGCTTTCCCTTGTTGATGATGATGAACGATTTTGGCGACGGTGGCGTTGCTTTTGCTGCTGTTTCGGTGGAAGAAGAAGGGGGAAAGAAAAGAGAGGGTTTGGAGATGTAATTGTGTGTGTGTGTGTGTGTGTTTGTGGATGAAATGGAAGAAAAGAGGGGTTTAAAAGAAAGTGGGTCATGGGTCGGGTTGGGGCTTGGATCCGCGGGTTCGGGCTAATCCATTTGGGTCTCGATCTCGTGAACTCGTTGCTCCGATTTTTATGTTACATTCCGCGATTGTTTAAATGTCGTTCCGTGTTTCGTGTTTAAGTATATCCAAAATATTTTAATAGAAATGTTTTATCAAAACACTAATTAATGAGTTATTAAATTTATAATTTGAATTGTTTTCGCTTGACTCACGTGCTTCGTGCGTGTTTGTCGTGTACAGTGTGTTTTTATCAATGAGAAATACTTGGAATATATTCTCACTATATATTATTGAAAAATCACGTTTGTTTGGATAAGTCCACCTTGTCATAAAGTTTTGTCACCAACGTTCATTTATTTATGTCGAACGTCGTCCGGTTCATAAGTGTACGATTTAAATTAGATCACGTAAGTGGGCCCGTATTCACACCATAATGTTACCTTTATTTAGGGTATTATAAAGCTAAATACCCGAAATTTCAAGTAGTTTCGATACTAATTGAAGTCCTAAATTGGCGGGTGTTACATGATTGGTGCGACACTGGATGCGACACCAAGTGCGACATAGGCTAATGTGTCGCAGGTCAGGACTGCGACATATGTCTTTGTGTCTCTATGTGCGACGTCCGCAATTTAAATGCGACATAAGGTGTTGTGTCGCTACTGCGACATTCGCAATTTGATGCGACATAGTGGCTTGTGTCGCTATGTGCGACGTTGCCTATTCTTAGCGACATAAGGGCTTGTGTCGCAGGTGGCCTGGAGCCTCTGCGACACAACCGGTTGTGCAAAACAAAAAGTGTCAGGTTTGTGGTCAAACGACTTCGGTTTGACCCAAAACTTTACACAAGTCTTATATGAGTTTATAAAGCTTGCAGAAATTATTAGTTTGTGTCGGTTGTGTTCGAGAGATCGTTTTCTTTAAAATGGTCAAAACCGACATTTTCCTACAATGTTCCGAAATCGAGTTTTAAACATGTATTTGGACATATCTAAGCTAGATTAACAACATACAATCAAAAGTAAACGAAATCTAAGAGTTTCGGGATTTGTTGAAAATTTACGAATTAACGCCGGGAGAAACCGAAAAGATGGAATTGTAGATCGCGATGTGGTGAATGTTTTCTTCCAAATGAGCTTGATGATTTGTGATGGTTTGAAGGTAGTTTTTGGTGATTTTAGGTGATGTTTTGGGTGTGGTGGTGATGGAAGTAAAGAGAGAGAGAGAGAGAGAGAGAGAGAGAGAGAGAGAGAGAGAGAGAGAGAGAGAGAGAGAGAGAGAGAGAGAGAAAAGGAGGATGAAGATGATGATTATGTGTGTGTGTGTGTGTGTGTGGTTTGAATGAATGAGATGAGGAGGTGGTGACCCTCACGTTGGCTGGTTTTGGTGGGGTCCACAAGAGAGGGTTTCACCAATTTTTGTTTTCCCGTGCTTGCGCTCCGTGCAGCGTTCGTTTTCCCGATCGTTTAATTGTTAAATAATATTTTTACGCGTTTAAATATACGTTTTAAAATACGAATAATTATTCGTTATTTTTGTCGAAGTATTTTACCAATTACTTAATAATTGAGTTATAAGATATAGCTTAACTTTGTTTTGGTTGTTTGGGCGTTTACAATCATAAATCGTGTAGACGTTTGTTTGTACGATACGAATCAATTACGAAATATTATCAAAATAATATTTTGAATAAAATAGTGTTATTAAATAATGTTATATTATTTAATAAAATTGTTCACCAACGTCCGTATTAATTGAACCGAATTACATCCGATTTGAATTGCGTACGATTTTAATCAAATCGCATAATTGTATATATTCCACAATATATATTTTGATACATTAATTAGTCTAACACGGAACTAATTACATGTATTACAGTTGATTAGGTACTAATTAATAGTCCTAATTTGGCGGGTGTCACAATAATTAATAACACATATGCTACTAGCTGGTATTACATGTGTTACTCGTTGGTATCACATGTGTACTAGCTCATATCACATGTGTTACTCGCTAATAACACATGTGTTACTAGCCGGTAACACATGTGTAACCAGCTTGTAATTAAAGGACAATGCTTTTGATAAAAGCCCAAATGCAGTGGATTCGGACCCGTTTGGCCTCCATGAATTAATATTCAATTGCGGTAAGATAAGTAATAAAAAGAGGAAAAGGAAGTTTAAATCCCCAATCAATAGGGATAAGAACACACAGCTCTTTGGAGTTACAGAAATCGATGGAGTGAAGCAGGTTAAAAGGAAAAAAGCTTCTATTCCTCAACAGGCAGCACGCAATGATTCTCGACATGTTGACAATTTTGAATCGCATGGTCTGGATACTTCAGCTGCAACTCCTTTGGATATTAACTGTGAAAGCGTTGACTTAAACAAGACCCCCAAGAATACTGTGCAATCAGAGTGTACAATTGGGGAAAAATCTAATGATACAGAGTATTGCCATCAATGGGAATCGGTTCTAGAGAAAGAAGTATAGGATACTATGGAAGTTGGAAGATGTATTGGAGTCGACTTGGACAGTTTCGAGAACGACATCAGAATAACAATCAGTGGAGAAGGAGTCCCCAAAGGTAATTAATGGATTTCTTAACTTTGAATATTAGGGGGATTAAAGAGGACAAGAAGGCGGATTGGATTAAAAAACTGATTTCAGTGAATAAAATTGATTTTCTTTGCCTACAAGAGATCCATCATAATTACCTGAACGAACATCTGCTAAATAATTTTTGGGGGAAAGGCACTTTTAAGTTTGAAGCAGTCGAAGCTAATGGGAAATCCAGGGGTATCTTAAGTATGTGGGATTGTGCAATATTTAAATTTGCAAGCGTGACTAAGTGTCAAAATGCTCTATTTGTTTCTGGCTTCTTATGTGGGGATGGAACACCAATAAATGTCGCAAACGTTTATGCTCCACAATCAAACAAGGAAAAAGCTAAGCTATGGGATTTACTAGGTAATTTGTGTGAATCAAGGGGAGGACTATGGGTATTAATGGGGGATTTTAACGAAGTCAGGTTCCCATCAGATAGAAAAAACTCAGTGTTTAATAAAAGAGGAGCGATGATTTTTAACAATTTTATTGATGAGGCGAAGTTGATGGAATATAACATGGGAGGCTTCAGCTTTACATATTCACTAGAAAACGGGTCTAAAATGAGTAAAATTGATCGCATCCTTGTGTGCCCATTATTCAGGGATAGATGGCCATATGCTAAAGTTGTGGCCCTACCAAAAAAGTGGTCGGACCATCACCCAGTATTGTTAAGTGTTGATAAGAAAGATTTTGGGCCAAAACCTTTTAAGTTTTTCACTTCATGGATGACAAGGAAAGGGTTTGATGAGGTGGTAATTAAGGCTCTTAAAGAACAGGTAAAGCCTGGCAGACCAGATTATATGCTCCACTCTAAATTCAAGAATGTGAAATCTGCCCTTAAAGAGTGGTTTGCGGAAGAAAAGCAAGAATCAAGTAGGACAGTGATGAATCTCGAGAATTTTTTGGAAGATCTTGAGAGAATGGCTGAACAGAGATTACTAACAGATGGGGAGGTGAAAGCAAATGCAAAGGCAAAAAGTGAACTGATGAAAATTGAAGGAAACAATCGGCAAGACCTCAAACAAAAAGCAAGAATTAAGTGGGCTATCGAAGGTGATGAAAACTCCGCCTTTTTTTCATGGGTGTGTAAACGCTAGATGTATGAGTAACAATATAAGTGGGATCTGGATGGAAGGTAAATGGGTGGAGGATCCTAAGGAAATCAAAAAAGAAGCAGTTTCTTTCTTTTCTAAAAAGTTTCAGGAACCAATGAAGGTCAGGTCGAAATTCCAGCTCCAGGTCTGTAACAAACTCTCCAAATCTGAGGCCACGGATATTATTGCACCATTCTGTAAAGCGGAAATAAAAGAAGCAATCTGGGGATGTGGAAGTAATAACGCACCAGGCCCCGATGGATTTAATTTCGCGTTTATTAAGAGATTATGGGACTTAATTCAAGATGATCTAATGGTAATGATGGAGGAATTTCATAAAGATGGTCAGATCAGCAAGGTATGTAATTCATCCTTTTATACTCTTATACCTAAATCATGTGATCCAATGTACCTAAATGATTTTAGGCCCATATCCTTAATTGGATTCATTTCTAAATTGATTTCAAAAGTTTTAGAAAATAGACTTAAAAGAGTAATTGGATCACTAGTATCTGAAGCCCAGACAGGATTTTTGGAAAAAAAGAAGCATTCTTGATGGGCCATTGGTGGTAAATGAAATTATATCTTGAGCAGAAAAGGGAGGAGGAAAGAGGCCTTGGCGAACCCTCATAATTAGTGAAAGAAAACAAAGTATAAGGCGGTCATGTTTAAAATTGATATTAACAAAGCCTTTGATTCTTTAAGTTGGTGCTTCATAGACTCAGTCCTTGAACAATTGAGATTCCCTCATAAATGGAGACAATGGATATCAGGTATTTTATACTCTTCCACGGCCTCTGTTTTAATTAATGGATCACCAACAAAAGTGTTCAATTGCTCTAGAGGAATTCGACAAGGGGATCCATTATCCCCTTTCCTCTTTATCATTGCAATGGAGGCTCTAAATTCTATTTTTGTGAAAGTCAAAAATATGGGTTTATTGAGGGGCATACGCCTCCCGAATAATGGTCCTATTATATCCCATTTCATGTTTGTGGACGATTTAATTGTTTTAGGGGAATGGTCGGTTGTGAATGTTATGAATATCATTCGAATTATGAGGGTTTTTTCACTAATATCTGGGCTGGAAATGAATGTAAACAAAAGCAATATTTTTGGAATTAACGTTGACCAGACAGAGGTATCAGACATATCTGGACAGATTGGGTGCAATGTGGGTAGTTTTCCTTTTGAATATCTTGGACTTAAAATGGGGGCAAACATGAATCACAGCAAAAACTGGCCGGATATAATTGATGTATTTAGATGTTGATTGTCATCTTGGAAGGCAAATAGATTATCTTTGCAGGTAGATTGATTCTTGTTAAATCCGTACTTGATAATTTACCTGTGTACTATTTCTCCTTATTCAAAGCTACTACAAAGGTTATTGAAACACCTGAGAAAATAAGGAGGAAGTTTTTATGGGGTGGGTCGGGAAATAATTGTAAAATAAATTGGGTTTCATGGTCAAGGGTAATTACCCCTAAGGATGAGGGGGGGCTAGGGCTTGGCTCCCTCAAACATTTTAACATCAGCTTACTAATGAAATAGCATTGGAGGTTTAAACATGAAGTAAATTCAATATGGAAGCAAGCAATATGTGCGATTCATACGAGTATAGGAAATTCCTCTTGGCTCCCTCTTAAGAAAGGTCTCCCGTGCTCTTGGGTAAATATCTGTAAAGTACAAAAAGATCTATAGTCCTACAATATCGAAGTGCCCCGATTACTAGTTCAGGAAAACAATAACTGGTTATGAAAAGGAGACATCACAGGTAAGTTCACAGTTGCATCGGCTAGATGGGCTATTGTAAATTCCTTTGCTCGGGCCAAAGAGTTCCACTTTTGCTGGAATAAATGGGTGCCAAGGAAAGTGAACATTTTTGCTTGGAGGGCAAAAATGGACAGATTACCTACTAAGGTCGCTTTGTTAGGAAGACAAGTCCAGGTATCATCATTTCTTTGCTCCTTATGCAATCAATATGAAGAGTCAATTGAGCATCTTTTAATTTCTTACGAATATGCTAATATGACGTGGTGTTTCATAAGTTCTTGGTGCAAAATTGCGCCTATATTCGCATTCTCTGTTAGAGACATCATTTGCTATAGGGATAAAGGGATCGGGGAAATTAACGAGGTAGTCCACGCAATAATATTATCTGCTTGTTGGTTCATTTGGAAAGCAAGAAATGCCGCTTGTTTCAAAGGGGTAAATTCATCTTGGCAATTGATAAAAGAAGATGTGCTATGCTTTAGTTATCTTTGGATCAAACATAGAGCAAATTGGAACCACCTGGCATGGGAGCAATGGCTTGAATTTAAAATCCAAAAACAGATTTGGAAGTGCTCTGGGAAGAAGAATGTATGCTGAAGATCGGCTTTGGTTTATTATTAGGAGTTTTATGTATTTTATTCATGTCTTCCATTTGTAACATGTATTGATGTGGTCGGATCATAGTTATATCAGGGTAGTTTGGCTTTGGATCCATATGGGGAGTTATCAAAAATGATGTAAGGTGAAAATCGGTGGCGCGGCCCTTATTTTCGGGGATTTTTTCCTGGGCTTGCCCAGGTTTTTTTCCATCTCTTTTAGCTCCCTCGCAGTTCGGATCTAGAGTTTTGATATATTAGTAGCAGGGGTCTTTTACTCGGTGTTTTTACTTGGTGTATGTACACTTGTACACCTATGGCTTCTAGTATCTTGCTAGTGGTCGTTTATAATAGACTGTCTTAAAAAAAAAAAAAAAAAAAAAAAAAAAAAAAAAAAAAAAAACATATATATAAAGGAAAGAAGAACACCCAATCAACTTGAATTTCGCGCTTAAATTCTAGAAATATGGAAACACTGGGTGTGATATTAAAAAATTTGCGGTATGAAGTAGGGCTAAGCATGAGGCATTTATGACCTAAATTCGCTCTTATGATGGAATTTTTGGATAATTATAAATCTTAACCGTCCGATCATGGTTAAAAAATGAATCGGTTAATGGTCAAAGTGAATGAGTCAGTTTGATCTTGGTTAAATTGGTTAACAACCAAAGTAGAACCATAATACGAAATAAAATGACAAACGTAGTATACAAAAGGTCTTACATAAAATATAATAATTGAATCGTACTACAAGTAAACATGAATGAACATTATAGTACTATTTTTACCTTAGTACTTTTGACTTTAGTATGTGTACTTAAATTCTTTTATGACTTAATGATGATATCATTCTCTTAAATGATATTTAATTTATTCATCATTGCGTTCTTATAACCATTTCATCGAAGACACAACTACTCCCATCCACACATTTATATACAATACAAATTTAAAAAATCACGCCCCATGTGTATACATGGGTTTGTGGTATAGTAATTATGTATAGTACATACATATCACATATGTACATATGGTTCCCACAAAGTTTGAGCTCATAATTTTTGGTCAATAGATTCTTCACATAGGTCAAAAGCCATCTGTAAATTCAAAGAAATTTGGTTGAACTTAATCTCAATTTCAATTTTAAGCGTATATAATTTAAAAAGTATTTTCGATAAAACTTCAATCGGTAAAAAATATTGTTCATAGGAATTCAAAATTTCATCATCGCAATAATTACACGTTTATTAATTAATAATTATGAGATGGGATTATGAGAGTACATGAATTATGAAAAGTATGGAAGTACCAATGGGAGAGTGTCATTTGTACAAAGAGAATACAAAACCCATTTACCCCCTAACTTAAATATCTCACAAACGACAAATCGAAAAATTATGAAAATTGCACCATTAGATTCAACGTTTGATCCTCTTCGATTTGCCGTCCCTCAAGGCATACTTTCGACGAATTTTTTTTTCCACATTTTTTGGTGGGTTTTACAATTTACTAACACATGTGTTAAATGTTAGGGTTTAGGGTTTGGGGTTTAGGAGTTAGGGATTGGGGTTTAGGGGTTAGGGATTAGGGTTTAGGGTTTGGGATTTGGGTTTTACATTTTACAATTTTTTTCACATTTTTTGTACTTCCTGATCTTTTTTCTAATAATTATTACTCATGATCCAGCCCACAACATTCCGGTATGCTTTTCATCTAGCCCAATAGTAAGTTAATCACCATGAATGAGAATTCCTTAAAACCGATAAGCCCACTAAGCCTGTAAAACCGGCCCAAATTACTCTAAAAAATAATAACCGCAAGGACGCAAGGTACATAACCGGTACCATAATCTTTTCATCAAGAAAAACACAAGCACTTTCATAACCACCCCACAACATTAGACCAAAATGGAAACACTACAACGAACTCCATCAAACATCACAACCACATGCTTATTGTTACTCGATCGTCTTCAAATAATCGAAGTGGAAGTCATCCTATTCACAAGTCTGCCCACTTCTACCCCTTCAATCAATCTTCTAGCAGACGATATTGTTAACAAGTTTGTGTTCTTCAAAAACTTTTTGAGCGCTGAAATCGCGTCTCATGGTTATAAGCTCGAGTACTTATCAGATTTCGAAAAGAGACTCTTTGAACTTCAAGCCGAATTTTATCGTGCTAATGTGAATAGTGTGCATGTTCATCATGAGATTAATCATCATGAAAGTAGTGAAAATAGTTCCCTTTGTGAATCTTGTGAGAATAATGGTGGTGAATTGCAACGAATGGGGAGCAATGTTTCGACTGTTTACGAAATTCCTGAAATGGTGCACGAAGTGGTTCCACACACGGACGTGTTTCGTGAATTAACGATGATGGTACGAGAAGTTGAAGGTGTGTCGGAAAAAACTAACGGTGGTGGTAAGAGGTGGCGGAGGGTGCGGTGGAAAATGGTGGCGGTTTTCGCGACGGTTAGTGTAGGTTTGAGTATGAGTTTGTTGAATTATTTTGACATCAAGCACCGTGAAGGTTTTCTTATACCTACTTAGGTTAGAATTAGATTTTAGTATTTTATCTTAATAAAATGGACGTCACTTTCTCTTATATTACAAAAATATTATTAGGAATATCGTTCTTGTATATGTTCGGGTTTATCGTATTTGTTTAAACAACTCAAATATTTAATCTCCAGGGTTATTAGAATACTATCAAATTTGTATGAAGTTCATAATACTAGTATTTTGTATAGCTATATTTGTCATGACTTTAAGGGCAGAGCCACATTAAAGATAATGATAGCCGTAAGTTCCTAGCTACGAAATTCGTTACTCAAAGCGTAAATTTTTAAGAGATATTGCATTATGTGTTGTATTTTTAGTTTGTGCAACGGTTTACAACAATTGAAATAACAAAATCATATGACGATCGAATAGATTTGAATGATATAGATCCCCTTAAATCATGAAATCGTCACATGTTTTTTACCACCACATTTAAAGGTTACAAATTATATGTATTTAATTAATATTTACTTTTGAGTTTTGACACATTTTAAAGCATTACCTACCATCAAGGACCACACCCCTATGTCATACACATTATTACACATTACACAAACCATTATTATGAATTAGGGGGTTTATGGAGCAAAGTCAATTATGTCTGTAACGGGCAAATGTATCACATTCATTGTTTCATATACAACCACTAACAATTATTTGTATAATAACGATAATGATAATTGATAATTGATTTGATAATTATAATAATGATGTAAATCTTGAATGGTTATTCAATGCTCTATGATTCTTGGATATGTAAGTGAAAAGGTTGTGTTTCTTGTGTAAAGAACAATTGGCCCTATTGGATCTTGAAAATACTTTTTTATTTTATTTTTATAATCTTATATTAAATTATATATGGGAACACATATATGATATTATCAATTTAATAAATTTCGATATAATTAATTTGGTCCTTAATTTTATTAAATATTTTAAAAATAACTCAATCAAATCCTAACATCATAAAATCTTATGCAATTATCATTTGAACAAATGTCCAGATGTTTTATCTATCTATATAGTTATATTAGAATTGTAGTTGAACACAATCATATATTATTATTATTATTATTATTATTATTATTATTATTATTATTATTATTATTTATTTTTTGTTACTTATCAACCTATTGCTAAGCTAACATAATATTATAATTGTACAATAATTACAATAAATATTACATACGTTTGCACTTTACTTCCTCAACTTGTAATCTATTAAAATTGAATTATGCATGGGTACTTATTCATTATACGTTCTATCTTATAAAGATAGCATAGGAAAGTTTTTAATGATTTTATCGTTTAATTTAATTTTTCAATTTGTCAATTAATCATTTCTATTATTTGTATTCCACTACAAGAAAAAAGGGCTTTTGTGACATGTCGAATTTCATCACAAAAGGCTGAAAAATCATCACTAAGGTACTTTAGTGACGAAAAGTAATTCTTCACTTTTT